>CM070787.1:75208850-75532830 GCA_036346955.1 Dipus sagitta | reverse complement strand
AGGCTGGCCTTTGGTCCTAGTTATGTAATTGTCTCATTTCACCTCCGAGCTGCCCCTCCACCCCCCATGCACTTAGTTTGGGACACAGCCAGTAGCCAGGAAGGAGGGGGAGGAGGAGGAGGAAGAAGGCCTCAGGGCAGATTAATCCGGAGTCAGTTTCCAGGCTGAATTTTTATCCCTTAAAGAGGAAGTTCTCCAGGGCCATGTGTACCTTGTGGAGGGGGGCAGGGGACAGCACCCGAATCCCAGAACTGAAGCCTTTGGAGTACTTGCGTGGCAGACCTGCGGAGCTCTGGGGAGTGAGAAAGGGTCCGCAAAGGAATGGATATCAATTGTCTCTGGTGGGACAAGTCTGTGTTTTCATTGGCAGGAGACAGGATGATGACTAGGAATTTGGGGGTCTTTCCGCGAAGAAGAGCTTGGATCTAAGGAATGTAGGAGGGGACATTCCGGGGCTATGGGTTGAAGGGCCTCAGTTTCCCTATGTGAATGCATGGTTAAAAGCAAGGGTAAGCGCTGGATGGATGGCTTAGTGGTTAACGCGTTTGCCTGCAAAGGCCAATGAACCAGGTTCAATTCCCCAGGACCCACGTTAGCCAGATGCACAAGGGGGCGAATGCGTCTGGAGTTCGTTTGCAGTGGCTGGAGGCCCTGGCATGCCCATTCTCTATCTCTCTCTCTTCCTCTTTCTCTCTGTCAAATAAATAAATTAATGAAAATAAAATATTAATAAAAATGCAAGGGTAAGGGTTGGATTGGGGTCCTAGCCTTATCCTGTCTCTGTCGTGCGGCCTCGAAGAGTTGCAGACACAGACAAGCGTACACAGATGTGACATGTTCACCTATACACAGTACAGCCCCCATGCCTCCACGTATGTCAGAAGAGTCACAAAATATCCGTTCAGTTACGTGTGGTCACCCAGCTGTGGGTGTGTCCCCACAACACTGAACACACAGACTAGAACCAGGTCGGACACAAGATGCACACGGTGGCCATTCCCCGGTGGATAATATCCCAGTGACATACATGCAGAGAGACTGGTAGGCATCTGGGCACCTGAATTGTTGATATCATCTGCTGTCTTCTGAGTGATGGAGGAGTTAATAGATGTTTAATACAAAGCCTAGTCAATTACTAACGATTTTATTCGTTCATTGTTATTAAATTGTATTAATCTGTAAGTTAAAAGAGATGTGTTGGAGTTACTGGAAGCCCCAATATAGCTTCTTTAAAAAAAAATATTTTAGGGCTGGAGAGATGGCTTAGTGGTTAAGCACTTTTCTGTGAAACCTAAGGACCCCAGGGCTTGTTTCCCCAGGACCCACGTTAGCCAGATGCACAACGGGGCACACGCATCTGGAGTTCGTATGCAGTGGCTGGAGGCCCTGGCGCGCCCATTCTCTCTCTCTCTCTGTCACTCTCAAATAAATAAATAAAAATTAAAAACATTTTAAAAATATGTTATTTATTTATTTGAGAGAGAGAAAGAGGTGGGGGAGAGAGCTAGCGCGTGTCAGGGCCTCCAGCCACTTCAAACGATCTCTAGATGCATGAGCCACCTTGTGCGTCTGGCTTACATGGGTCTTAGAGAATCGAACTGGGATCCTTTGGCTTTGCAGGCAGACGCTCTAACAGCTAAACCATCTCTCCAGCCCCCCCTTTTTAAATTAGTTATTTATTTGAGACAGAGAAAGCAAGAGAAAGAGGCAGAGAAAGAGAAAGAATGGGCACACCAGGGCCTGTAGCCAGTGCAAACAAACTCCAGCAGCATGCGCTACCTTGTGCATCTGGCTTACGTGAGTACTGGGGAATCGAACCTGGGTCCTTAGGCTTAGCTTAACTGCTAAGCCATCCCTCCAGCCCCTCCCCCCATATGGCTTTTGAAATTTCTGCTCTAAAGGTCCCAAAGCTTTCCCTCTGGGAAAGGGGGAAGGGAGAGGGTTTCTTGGAGATCTCCTCCCCATCACTTCACCTTACTCAAGCCAGGCACCAGTCCTCTGGAGCTATGAGTAGGGTGCTCTGCCCAGGCTTGGGGCTCCCTCAGGCAACACCGTGGAAGCACACACCACCCTTAGATGCTCAGGTGGTTCCGAGTGGGAGTGGAGCCTGCATATATCCCTCTGCCTACCTCTCCCCCTTATCTCTGGCTCTGCTCTCTGCTCATCTTTATTTATTTATTTATTTTAAGATTTTATTCTTTTATTTATGAGAGAGAGACAGAGAAACACAGAATGGGCACTCCAGAGCCGCTAGCCACTGCGTACAAGCTCCAGACACATGTGCCCCTTTGTGCATCTGGCTTATGTGGGTCCTGGGGAATTGAACCCGGGTCCATAGGCTTCACAGGCAAATGCTGTAACCACTAAGCCATTTCCCCAGTTCCTTTTTTATTTATTTTAATTTATTTATTTTTTTATTTTAGAGAGAGGGAGTGTGTGTGTGTGTGTGTGTGTGTGTCTGTGTGTATGACAGAGAGAGAGAGACAGAGAATTGGTGCACCAGGGTCTCAGCCACTGCAATCAAACTCCAGATGCCTTAACTGGTAAGCCATTTCCCCAGCACAGCCCTAAATTTTTTTGAGGTACGGTCTCACTCTAGCCCAGGCTGACCTGGAACTCACTCTGTAGTTCCAGGCTGGCCTCAAACTCACAGTCATCATCCTACCTCTGCCTCCCGAGTGCTGGGATTAAAGGCATGCGCCATCATGTTATATAAAGGGACACAACTGCTTGGGGGAGAGATCTCTGAGCAGCTTAGCTGCCTGCAGGCTGTGCAGTGGGCTCCAGAGATGCAGCTTCCACGAGTGTCCCTAGGCTGGAGAGGGCTTTTCCATGACACAACTGCCTTCGAGTCACCCATACTCCTATAAACAACCCTCACCCTGCTGTGCAAGTAACCCCAAGAAACTCGCTGGTTCACCCTGACTGGTTATGGTGCAATGGTTCTTGGGTCTGTTTTCTGTGCCCTCGCTGGGGTGAAAACATGTGTTCATTTCTCCCCTGGGAACAAGTGTCACCAATGACACCTCCCATCCGGATACTAGCCAAGCCCAACCCTGCTTAGCTTCTGAGATCAGCTGAGCACAGTCCCGATGGCCTGGCCATACACTACGTCCCCATCCTCATCCTCAGCTGACTATATATGCTGCTGTCAGTCTAGAGATCATTTTGCATATTGTGAGGATTGTATGGAGCTGGAACCGTATAGAACACAGTCTTCATTGTCTGCTTTCGTTCATTCAACACCACTGATGCTGGGGAAGGACGCAGAGACAAGGGGACACGTGATCTGACTTGAGCTACCAAAAATTCCAGAGAAGGAACCCTAGTGACTCACAGCAGATCTGGCTGCGGAGGGAATGGGTTGCAAGGGAGCTTTGGAGAGAGGGAGGGCGGCCACTGTCCACATGGAGAGGAGGGCCTGTGAGCGTGGAGTGTCAGGCTTTCTGAATCACTTACTTTGAATGCACACAGTGTGTTTATAGCCCAGTGTCGTTGTTAGAAATTTAAAAAAAAACGAAGACAAGCACACTTTGAGATATGGAATCAAGCATTACACACAGGCCAACACTTCCTTGCCCCTTCTGAAGCCTGTCAGCAGAACACCATGAACATGGGAGACGGTCGGAGCACAGGGACCCTGCGTTAGTTCCTTTGCTCATTGCTGTGACGAAACACCTGACAAGAGCAATGTGAAGAAGAAAGAGTTTATTTTGGCTCACAGTTTGAGGGTACAGTCCATCATGGCAGGGAAGGGGTGGTAGCTGAATTGTGAGGCAGCTGGTCACATTGTCTCCACAGTCAGGAAGCAGGAGAGAGATACATGCTGGTGCTCAGCTTGTCGTCTCCGTTTCACTCAGTCCAGGACCCCAGCCCTTGGGGTGGTGGCACCCACATTCAGAGTGGATCTGTGTATATCAGTTAAACCTTTCTGCAAACATGCTCATGGACACATACAGAGACGTTTTTCACGGTGATGCTAAACCCAGTCAAGCTGACAGTGAAGATTAATTGTCACAACTCCACAAAGATAGGGTCTGATCAAATCACCTGGGTTAGACTTGATACCGCATCTCAGCCTCCCTAGTGCTTGCATCACAGTCATGGGACATCGTGTCTAGATTGGATCTGTCTTTAAATTTTAAAAAATATTTTATTTATGTTCAAGAAGAGAAAAAGAGAGAGAGAGAGAGAGATGGGTACATGTGCCAGGACCTCTTGCCACTGCAAATGAACTCCATATGCATTACCACTTTATGCATCTGTCTTTACATGGATGCTGGGGAATCAGACTCAAGCCATCAGGCTTTGCAGGCAAACACCCTTAACCAGTCAGCCATCTCTCCAGTCCCTGGACTCTCTTTTTATTCATTCATTTATTTATTTATTTATTTATTTATTTATTTATTTATTTATTTATGTTTTGTTTTGTTTTTGAAGTAGGGTCTGGCTCTAGCCCAGGCTGACCTGGAATTCACTATGTACTCTCAGGGTGGCCTCGAGCTTATGAAGATCTTCCTACCTCTGCCTCCCGAGTGCTGGGATTAAAGGCGTGGGCCACCATGCACAGAGAGTGGGATGGAGTGAGGAAGAGGAGGCAGCATCCTTCCAATGCTAAGCACACTCCTTGCAGGACCAGGACCCTGACTGTGACAGCTGAGCTAGGAGGAAGGGCTGACAAACATGGTCCTTAGGCGTGGAATCTGTACTTTTCTGACCTTGGCGAGGTGCCACTGTAGACTTTGTGACACTAGCACCTTGCTCCTGTCAGGCTGGGTGACCTGCCACTGAACTTGGACCATTATTCCAGCACCTGGCTGCCAGGTAGGAAGTCATGAAATACATTGTGAAAGGCAATTCACATTCACACAATCCTTGTCCCCTGGATGAGTCTGGGGTCTCCCCAGTGGTCACCGCATCTGTGAAAAGAAAGTTCTCTAAACAAAAGTGAGAGCAGCATTAGTCAATGGGAGTCTTTCAACGGTGTGGTTCATGATCTAAATATAAACCAGCCGGGAGTGGTGACTCACACATTTAATACCAGCGTTCAGGAGACAGAGGTAGGAGGATCGCCATGAGTTCGAAGCTAGCCTGGAACTATGGAATGAGTTCCAGGACAGACTGGGCTAGAATGAGACCCTGTCTTGAAAAAAAAACAAAAAACCAAAAACCCGGGGCTGGAGAGATGGCTTAGCAGTTAAGGTGCTTGCTTGCAAAGCCAAAGGACCCAGGTTCAATTCCCCAAGACCCACATGGAGCCAGATGCACAAGTTGGCACATACATCTGGACGTCGTTTGCAGTGGCTGGAGGCCCTGGAGCACCCATTATTTGTCTCTTTTTTTTCTTTCTTGAATGAATAAATAAATAATATCAGCCAAAGAGTTCTGAAGAAAACAGGATCCCAAATAAGATATGGCACCATTGCAAAAAATGGACCTGTATAAAAAAATACAGTCAGGCCTGGTGGCACAAGCCTGCTATAATCCCAGCTTCTGTGGAGGCTGAAGCAGGAGGATCAGAAGTTCAAGGCCAGCTTGGACTACATAGCAAGAGCCAAGATAACAACCAGGCGTGGTGGTGCATACCTGTAATCAGTGCCTGGGAAGCGGAGGCAGGAGGATCAGGAGTTCAAGGCCAGCCCTGACTACATAGTGAGACTATGTCTCAAAAAGCCACAAAAGGAGTGGGGAAGTGGCTCAGTGAATCAAATGCTTGCTGCTCAAGTGTGAGGAACAAAGCAAGACCCCCAGCAACCCAGGTCAATGCCAGGTGGCCGTGAAAGCCTTTGGATTGATGAGCGCTGGCTGGGTGGGTGGGTTGGTCCTAGACCCCACCTAGTAGCTCTGGCCATTGTGCTGACCATTATTCTCTCTCTTTTTTAAATTTCAATTCTTTATTTCCTTTAAATTAATTTTCCATTATTCTCCTATCCCAGCCTCATGGCTTTACTATTCAAAATCTTAAACTGCTTTTAGCTCCTCTTTATTTTATGAGCTGACTGGGTGACCCTCCAGTAGCTAGCAGCCTGTCTAACTCAGAGTAGCCTGTCTGTGCCTTCCTGTCTACCTACCTTCCCCACAGACTTCATTTTGGTTTTTTTGTTTTGTTTTGTTTTGTTGTTTTTTCAAGGTAGGGTCTCACTCTAGCTCAGGCTGACCTGGAACTCCATATGCATTACCACTTTATGCATCTGTCTTTACATGGATGCTGGGGAATCAGACTCAAGCCATCAGGATTTGCAGGCAAGCACGCTTAACCACTGGTCATCTCTCCAGTCCCTGGACTCTCTTTTGATTTATTTATTTATTATTTATTTTTGTTTTGTTTTGTTTTTGAAGTAGGGTGTGGCTCTAGCCAAGGCTGACCTGGAATTCACTATGTAGTCTCAGGGTGGCCTCGAGCTTACGAAGATCTTCCTACCTCTGCCTCCCGAGTGCTGGGATTAAAGGCGTGCGCCACCATGCACAGAGTGGGATGGAGTGAGGAAGAGGAGGCAGCATCCTTCCAATGCTAAGGACATTCCCTGTAGGACCAGGACCCTGACTGTGACAGCTGAGCTAGGAGGAAGGGCTGATAAACATGATCTTAAGGGGTGGAATCTGTACTTTTCTGACCTTGGCAAGGTGCCACTGTAGACTGTGTGAGACTAGGACCTTGCTCCTGTCAGGCTGGGTGACCTGCCACTGAACTTGGACCTTTATTCCAGCACCTGGCTGCCAGGTAGGAAGTCATGAAATACATTGTGAACGGCAATTCACATTCACATCATCCTGTCCACTGGATGAGTCTGGGGTCTCCCCAGTGGTCACCGCCATCTGTAAAAAGAATCTGCTCTAAACAAAAGTGACAGCAGCATTAGTCAATGGGAGTCTTTCAACGGTGTGGTTCATGATCTAAATATAAACCAGCCGGGAGTGGTGACTCACACCTTTAATACCAGTGCTCAGGAGACAGAGGTAGGAGGATCGCCATGAGTTCGAAGCTAGCCTGGAGCTACAGAATGAGTTCCAGGACAGCCTGGGCTAGAATGAGACCCTGTCTTGAAAAAAAAAAAACACCAAAAAACCGGGGCTGGAGAGATGGCTTAGCAGTTAAGGTGCTTGCCTGCAAAGCCAAAGGACCCAGGTTCAATTCCCCAGGACCCACATGGAGCCAGATGCACAAATTGGCACATACATCTGGAGCTCGTTTGCAGTGGCTGGAGGCCCTGGAGCACCCGTTATCTGTCTCTTTTTTTTTTTTCTTTCTTGAATAAATAAATAAATAAATGAATGAATGAATAATATAAGCCAAAGATTTCTGAAGATTTTCTTAGTATTTATACCCTTATATTGATGCTACTCTCACTTTGGGTAGAGAATGTTCTCTTTTCAGATGGCAGTGACCTTGGGATGACTCAGAAGGTATCATTGTGCTGGAAAGAAGTGACTGGAGTACTGAGTAACATCTTGATCACACCTTCCAAGGCTCAGGGTCTAATGCGGAAGAGGTGGCGGAAAGAATGTGAGAGCCAAAGGAAGGGTAGGACTTCTTACAAAGTCCTCCCTCCAGACATAAAATGGCCTGGATATCCATGACCTCATAGTGCCTCACACTACCTACACAAGACCATCATAAGAGGAGGAAAAGATCATGAGATCAAAATAAAAGAGAGACCGATGGAGATGGGGAGGGGGTATGATGGAGAATGGAATTTCAAAGGGAAAGTGGGGAGAGGGAGGGTAGCACCATGGGATATTTTTTATAATCATGGAAAATGTTAATAAAAATTAAGAAAAAAAAAAGATTTCTGAAGAAAACAGGATCCCAAGGAAGATATGGCACCATTGCAAAAAATGCACCTGTTTAAAAAAATACCGTCAGACCTGGTGGCACAAGCCTGCTATAATCCCAGCTTCTGTGGAGGCTGAAGCAGGAGGATCAGGACTTCAAGGCCAGCTTGGACTACATAGCAAGAGCCAAGATAACAACCAGGCGTGGTGGTGCATACCTGTAATCAGTGCCTGGGAAGCGGAGGCAGGAGGATCAGGAGTTCAAGGCCAGCCCTGACTACATAGTGAGACTATGTCTCAAAAAGCCACAAAAGGAGTGGGGAAGTGGCTCAGTGAATCAAATGCTTGCTGCTCAAGTGTGAGGAACAAAGCAAGACCCCCAGCAACCCAGGTCAATGCCAGGTGGCCGTGAAAGCCTTTGGATTGATGAGCGCTGGCTGGGTGGGTGGGTTGGTCCTAGACCCCACCTAGTAGCTCTGGCCATTGTGCTGACCATTATTCTCCTTTTTTAAAATTTCAATTCTTTATTTCTTTTAAGTGAATTTTCCATTATTCTCCTATCCCAGCCTCATGCGTTTACTATTCAAAATCTTAAACTGTTTTTAACTCCTCTTTATTTTATGAGCTGACTGTGTGACCTTCCAGTAGCTAGCAGCCTTTCTAACTCAGAGTAGCCTGTCTGTGCCTTCCTGTCTACCTACCTTCCCTATAGACTTCGGTTTGTTTTTGTTGTTGTTTGGTTTTTCGAGGTAGGGTCTCCCTCAGGCTGACCTGGAATTCACTATGTAGTCTCAGGCTGGCCTCGAACTCGTGGCGATTCTCCTACCTCTGCCTCCTGAGTGCTGGGATTAAAAGCATGCACCACCACGCCCGGCTTAGACTTCTTTTTTTAAAAAAAATATTTATTTATTTATTTATTTATTTATTTATTTATTTGAGGGGAGAAAGAGAGAATGGGCACACCAGGGCCTCCAACCACTGCAAACAAACTCCAGATGTATGTGCCCCCTTGTGCATCTGACTTACATGGGTCCTGGAGAATCGAACCAGGATTCTTTGGCTTTGGGCAAACGCCTTAACCACTACTCCATCTCTCCAGTCCCCAACTTCTTCTTTTTTTAACTCTGTTGTTTTCACCTTTGTTCTTACAGTTTCCTTTGTTTTTAATGTTATTTTGTTTTATTTTGCTTTTTGAACTTTTGTTTATTTTTATTTATTTATTTGAGAGTGATAGTCAGAGAGAGCTAGAGACACAGAGAGAGAGACAGAATGGGTGCGCCAGGGCCTCCAGCCACTGCAGACGAACTCCAGATGCATGCGCCACCTTGTGCATCTGGCTAACGTGTGTCCTGGGGAATTGAGCCTCGAACCGGGGTCCTTAGGCTTCACAGGAAAGTGCTTAACTGCTAAGCCATCTCTTCAGCCCAAGGTTTATTTTTATTCATTTATTTATTTATGCTTTTTTGAGGTAGGGTCTGGCTCTATCCCAGGCTGACTTGGAATTCACTATGTAGTCTCAGGGTGGCCTAACTCACGGCAATCCTCCTACCTCTGCCTTCCGAGTGCTGGGATTAAAGGCATGTGCCACCATGCCTGGCAAGATTTCTTTTTTTAAACCTGGTTGTTTTCCTGTGGTCATAGGACTGCCTCCCTACCAGAAAACAAGAAGGTTATAGGATGGAGATAGGGGAAAGAAGTTTGGCAGAACATTGAGGTGAAGGGGGCAGAGTTAAAGGGGAATGGACTTTACTTATTTTTATTTTATTTTATTTATTTTATTTTACTTTTTAAAGGTTTTTCCAAGGTAGAGTCTCGGTGCAGCCCAGGATCACCTGGAATTCACTCTGTACTCTCAGGGTGGCCTTGAACTCATGGCGATCCTCCTACCTATGCCTCCAGAGCACTGGAATTAAAGGCGTGTGCCACCACGCCTAACATCTATTTCTATTTTCAAGAGATTTTTCAGGTTCACTATGTTGACTCTGAAGTCATATATCTGTGTTATGTTTCTCCATTTATTTACATATTTGGTTATTTCTTTTATCAGCACTAAAAGTGTCAGGGCTGGGGAGATGGCTTAGTGGGTCAAGCAGTTATTACACAAATGTGGGGATCTAAGCTTAGATCCCCAGAATCCGGTAAAACCAGGCACAGTAGCTTGCATCTATAATCCCACTGATTTTACAGTGAGGTGGGATGTGGACACGGGAGAAATCCCAGCCAGCCTGGTGTATGCAGCAGCGAACAAGAGACCCTGCCTCAAACAAGGCAGAAGCGAAGGCATCCAAAGTTTGGCTGTGACCTCCACACATCACAGTACATGTGCACCTAGTCTCGCTCCCTCTGTCTCTCTCTCTTGTTGTCTCTCCCATACACACACCCATCATACATGCACCCACACACAATACAAATATAAAACAAAATACCCCTATTGTGTACCTGGCTTTATGTGGGTCCTGGGGAATTGGACTGTGGTCCTTGGGCTTTGCAGGCAAGTGCCTTAACTGCTAAGCCATTTCCCCAGCCCAGCCCTAAATGTTTTTGAGGTAAGGTCTCACTCTAGCCCAGGCTAACCTGGAACTCACTCTGTAGTTCCAGGCTGGCCTCAAACTCACAGTCATCATCCTACCTCTGCCTCCCCAGTGCTGGGATTAAAGGCGTGCGCCATCATGTTATGTAAAGGGACACAACTGCTTGGGGGAGAGATCTCTGAGCAGCTTAGCTGCCTGCAGGCTGTGCAGTGAGCTCCAGACATGCAGCTTCCACAAGTGTCCCTAGGCTGGAGAGGGCTTTTCCATGACACAACTGCCTTCGAGTCACCCATACTCCTATAAACAACCCTCACCCTGCTCTGCAGGTAACCCCAAGAAACTCGCTGGTTCACCCAGAATGGTTATGGTGCAATGGTTCTTGGGTCTGTTTTCTGTGCCCTCGCTGGGGTGAAAACATGTGTTCATTTCTCCCCTGGGAACAAGTGTCACCAATGACACCTCCCATCCGGATACTAGCCAAGCCCAACCCTGCTTAGCTTCTGAGATCAGCTGAGCACAGTCCCGATGGCCTGGCCATACACTACGTCCCCATCCTCATCCTCAGCTGACTATATATGCTGCTGTCAGTCTAGAGATCATTTTGCAAATTGTGAGGATTGTATGGAGCTGGAACCGTATAGAACACAGTCTTCATTGTCTGCTTTCATTCATTCAACACCACTGATGCTGGGGAAGGAGGCAGAGACAAGGGGACACGTGATCTGACTTGAACTACCAAAAATTCCAGAGAAGGAACCCTAGTGACTCACAGCAGATCCGGCTGCGGAGGGAATGGGTTGCAACGGAGCTTTGGAGAGAGGGAGGGCGGCCACTGTCCACATGGAGAGGAGGGCCTGTGAGCGTGGAGTGTCAGGCTTTCTGAATCACTTACTTTGAATGCACACAGTGTGTTTATAGCCCAGTGACGATGTTAGAAATTTAAAAAAAAACGAAGAGAGCACACTTTGAGATATGGAATCAAGCATTACACACAGGCCAACACTTCCTTGCCCCTTCTGAAGCCTGTCAGCAGAACACCATGAACATGGGAGAGGGTCAGAGCACAGGGACCCTGCGTTAGTTCCTTTGCTCATTGCTCTGATGAAACACCTGACAAGAGCAATGTGAAGAAGGAAGAGTTGATTTTGGCTCACAGTTTGAGGGTACAGTCCATCATGGCAGGGAAGGGGTGGTAGCCGAATTGTGAGGCAGCTGGTCACATTGTCTCCACAGTCAGGAAGCAGGAGAGAGATACATGCTGGTGCTCAGCTTGTCGTCTCCGTTTCACTCAGTCCAGGACCCCAGCCCTTGGGGTGGTGGCACCCACATTCAGAGTGGATCTGTGTATATCAGTTAAACCTTTCTGCAAACATGCTCATGGACACATACAGAGACGTTTTTCACGGTGATGCTAAACCCAGTCAAGCTGACAGTGAAGATTAATTGTCACAACTCCACAAAGATAGGGTCTGATCAAATCACCTGGGTTAGACTCGATCCCGCATCTCAGCCTCCCTAGTGCTTGCATCACAGTCATGGGACATCGTGTCTAGATTGGATCTGTCTTTAAATTTTAAAAAATATTTTATTTATGTTCAAGAAGAGAAAGAGAGAGACACAGAGAGAGAGAGATATGGGTACATGTGCCAGGACCTCTTGCCACTGCAAATGAACTCCATATGCATTACCACTTTATGCATCTGTCTTTACATGGATGCTGGGGAATCAGACTCAAGCCATCAGGATTTGCGGGCAAGCACCCTTAACCACTCAGCCATCTCTCCAGTCCCTGGACTCTCTTTTTATTTATTTATTTATTTATTTATTTATTTATTTATTTATTTATGTTTTGTTTTGTTTTTGAAGTAGGGTCTGGCTCTAGCCCAGACTGACCTGGAATTCACTATGTAGTCTCAGGGTGGCCTCGAGCTTATGAAGATCTTCCTACCTCTGCCTCCCGAGTGCTGGGATTAAAGGCGTGGGCCACCACGCACAGAGAGTGGGATGGAGTGAGGAAGAGGAGGCAGCATCCTTCCAATGCTAAGCACATTCCCTGTAGGACCAGGACCCTGACTGTGACAGCTGAGCTAGGAGGAAGGGCTGACAAACATGGTCCTTAGGGGTGGAATCTGTACTTTTCTGACCTTGGCGAGGTGCCACTGTAGACTTTGTGACACTAGGACCTTGCTCCTGTCAGGCTGGGTGACCTGCCACTGAACTTGGACCATTATTCCAGCCCCTGGCTGCCAGGTAGGAAGTCATGAAATACTTTGTGAATAGCAATTCACATTCACACAATCCTTGCCCCCTGGATGAGTCTGGGGTCTCCCCAGTGGTCACCGCCATCTGTAAAAAGAAGCTTCTCTAAACAAAAGTGAGAGCAGCATTAGTCAATGGGAGTCTTTCAACGGTGTGGTTCATGATCAAATATAAACCAGCCGGGAGTGGTGACTCACACCTTGAATCCCAGCACTCAGGAGACAGAGGTAGGAGGATCGCCATGAGTTTGAAGCTAGCCTGGAGCTACAGAATGAGTTCCAGGACATCCTGGGCTAGAATGAGACCCTGTCTTGAAAAAAAAAAACAAAAACCAGGGCTAGAGAGATGGCTTAGCAGTTAAGGTGCTTGCCTGCAAAGCCAAAGGACCCAGGTTCAATTCCCCAGGACCCACATGGAGCCAGATGCACAAGTTGGCGCATACATTTGGAGCTTGTTTGCAGTGGCTGGAGGCCCTGGAGCACCCATTATCTGTCTCTTTTTTTTCTTTCTTGAATAAATAAATAAATAATATCAGCCAAAGATTTCTGAAGAAAACAGGATCCCAAGTAAGATATGGCACCATTGCAAAAATGCACCAGTATAAAAAGATACAGTCAGGCCTGGTGGCACAAGCCTGCTATAATCCCAGCTTCTGTGGAGGCTGAAGCAGGAGGATCAGGAGTTCAAGGCCAGCTCGGACTACATAGCAAGAGCCAAGATAACAACCAGGCGTGGTGGTGCATACCTGTAATCAGTGCCTGGGAAGCGGAGGCAGGAGGATCAGGAGTTCAAGGCCAGCCCTGACTCCATAGTGAGACTATGTCTCAAAAAGCCACAAAAGGAGTGGGGAAGTGGCTCTGTGAATCAAATGCTTGCTGCTCAAGTGTGAGGAACAAAGCAAGACCCCCAGCAACCCAGGTAATGCCAGGTGGCCGTGAAAGCCTTTGGATTGATGAGCGCTGGCTGGGTGGGTGGGTTGGTCCTAGACCCCACCTAGTAGCTCTGGCCATTGTCTGACCATTATTCTCTCTCTTTTTTTTTTAATTTCAATTCTTTATTTCTTTTAAATTAATTTTCCATTATTCTCTTATCCCAGCCTCATGCGTTTACTATTCAAAATCTTAAACTGTTTTTAGCTCCTCTTTATTTTGTGAGCTGACTGGGTGACCCTCCAGTAGCTAGCAGCCTTTCTTACTCAGAGTAGCCTGTCTGTGCCTTCCTGTCTACCTACCTTCCCATAGACTTCGGTTTGTTTTTTGTTTTGTTTTGTTTTGTTTTTTTGTTGTTTTTTCAAGGTAGGGTCTCACTCCAGCTCAGGCTGACCTGGAATTCACTATGTAGTTTCAGGCTGGCCTCGAACTCATGGCAATCCTCCTACCTCTGCCTCCCGAGTGCTGGGATTAAAAGCATGTGCCACCATGCCCGGTTTAGACTTCTTTTTTTTTAAAAAGTACATATATATGTATATATATATATATATATATATATATATTTATTTATTTATTTATTTAAGGGGGGGAGAGAAAGAGAGAATGGGCACACCAGGGCCTCCAACCACTGCAAACAAACTCCAGATGTATGTGCCCCCTTGTGCATCTGACTTACACGGGTCCTGGAGAATCGAACCAGGATCCTTTGGCTTTGTAGGCAAACGCCTTAACCACTACTCCATCTCTCCAGCCCCCAACTTCTTTTTTTTTTAACTACGTTGTTTTCACTTTTATTCTTACAATTTCCTTTGTTTTTTTATGCTTTTTATGTTATTTTGTTTTATTTTGCTTTTTGAATTTTTGTCTATTTTTATTTATTTATTTGAGAGTGATAGACAGAGAAAGCTAGAGACACACACAGAGAGAGGGAGCGGGTGCACCAGGGCCTCCAGCCACAGCAGACGAACTCCAGATGCATGTTCCACCTTGTACATCTGGCTAACGTGGGTCCTGGGGAATTGAGCCTCGAACCAGGGTTCTTAGGCTGCACAGGCAAGTGCTTAACCACCAAGCCATCTCTCCAGCCCCAGAGATTTCTTTTTTAAAAGAAAGAAAGAAAAAATATTTTAGGGGGTTGGAGAGATGGTTCAGCAGTTAAGGAACTTGCCTGCAAGGTCTAATGATCTGGGTTCTGTTCCTCAGGACCTGTGTAAAGCCAGATGTGCAAAGTGGCACAAGTGTCTAGAGTTCATTTGCAGTGGCTGGAGGCCCTGGTGCACCCAATTCTCTGACTTTCTTTTCTCTTTACTTGCAAATAAATAAAAATACAAATAAGAAAACATTTTATTTACTTCTGAGTGATGAGAGAGAATAGTCACACCAGGCCTGTTGCCAGCGCAAACTAACTCCAGACATATGTGTACCACTTTTTGCATCTGGATTTACATGTATACTGAGGAATCAAACCCAGGCCATTAGGCTTTGCAAGCAAGAGCCTTTAACCATTGCGTAATCTCTCCAGCCCCCTCCCCTCAAACTTCTTTTATGCACATAGTATGAATTGGGCCCTCTGGGGAGTACAGACTGACAGGCTCCACAAGGACAGGAACTCCATCTGTTTTCTCACTGACAGATGCTGACACACACAGGACAAATGCTGACTGAATGGATTCAACACGACGGAATTTGTCCTCAGGGCTGAGCGAGTTGATAACATCTTGGAGATGGAATCATAGAATCTGTGACCAACTGAACTATATTCAAAATAGAATGGGGTGTGTAGAATTGATAGGGATTAGGAGGATTAGGAGGCCACCCCAGTTTGTAGGCAGCTAGCCAGGGTTGCACGCCCAAAATGAATAAACAGACATCTGTCCGGCCTGACAGAGCCACCAAGCATAGAGACTTTCTAAGTCCAGAACGCAGAGAGCGTGAACTCCCAAATCCCTGAGGTTCACGCTGATTCCTAAGGATGTTGGCTGGCCAATTCCTAGTGACCAAGCCTCTGTCGAACTCATCGGCCTATCAGAAGCCTCCACACATCCGGAGTAACCAATCAGACCCCTTGACTTGATAATTTATATCCCCAAGGGCAGAAAAGTTCCTGATGCAAGTCCCTTGCTGGCTGCCCTCCTGGGACCCCTCCCACCTTGGAACTCCTCTGTCTTTCATCTTCCACCTTATTTACACTTTATGCCTTATGTTCTAATAAACCTTGTTAAATCTACCCATCTACTGCATCTATGCTCATCATTCTTCGCAGGTTGCAAGACAAGAATTTGAGAGCCACTGGTTTGGGGACTTTTACTGATCATTGGGAGCCTGGCACTCTGACCCTTAAGATAAGTCCACCCAGGCCAGAGAAAGGCCCAGTCACTCTCAAAACCAGTAACAGAATGGGGAATTGCCCTCAGAGCCACCAGTCAAGCAAGGTTAACAAAAGACACCACGATGGGGAATGGTAGCAAGCAAGATGCTTTAATGCTACAAAGGTACATCGTGGGCCCCAACCAGTGGGAAGTCACTGGAAGTGAGCTGGCAGAATTGATCACCATGGGGGCTGGGGAGAAGACTCAGTGATTGAAGGAGATTGCTTGCAAAGCCTGCCGGCTCGGGTTGACTTCCCCAGCCATCCACATAGAGGTGGACCCCCAAAGCGGTACTAGCATCTAGCGCTGTGTGCAGTGACAAGAGGCCCTGCTGCGCCCATACACACCCCACACGTGCAAATAAATAGAGATTTCAGCAGATGAATAACCAGTGGTAAGCGTGGAAAAGTTCCTTTCACCTTGTCTTCTGTTCTTTACCCACAGGCCGGTGCGATGCACAAGACACTTGTGACATTCGACAGTCTTGGGTTCTGTATTGAGTTTATTGGGGGAGGAAAATGAAAATAGAGAGGATTATGGGCTGCAGTTTGGTCGACGTCAGGGCGAAGACCAAGGGACATTAACACACAGAATCTCCAAGAGTTTAGGGTGTGATTCAGTCAACTCAAAGCCTGAATAGATTTCGTTTTATTACTGTCACCAGAAGACATTCAGCTAGAGATTTCCAGACAACCCTTCGTGACCCGCAGCGTCGGTACATCAGTGAGAGTGTCGACACAGGGCTGTAGTGAGAACTTGGCATGATGAGGTGGGGAGGTGTGTGCAACCTGAGCCCAGGTAGAACTCACCTCTCATGTGTGTCTCGCTTGGCCCACTAGGAGGCGCTCAACGACCCACAAGGCAGAGCTCATAATTTGGAGGGATGTTGCCAAACCCGGAGATCCTGGGAGTGATGTCAATGTCTGCAGGAGGCACCAGGGGGCGAAGAGAGAAGTTCTGGAGGATGGAGGTGAAGTAGAGGAACAGCTCCATGCGGGCCAGGGCCTCCCCCACGCAGATGCGCTTTCCTGCAGGGCGCAGAGGTGAAGGGGGGGGTGAGGTGGGGTGCACCCGCCACGACCACCGCATCAGCCACAGTTTACCCATCCATCGGCATCCCGTATCACGACGGTGTCCACAATCTAGAATCGTCCTCAGCACCCAGGGCTCCTGATGTTAGTGCTGGACCCCTACCTGCCACTCAGAGGGGTTAGGAGGTGAAGGGTACGGTGACAATGAACCTTAAGAATAAACTGTGGGCATGAGCTATGGGAAAGAGCTGGGACTATTTCTCAAGGATCTTACAAAGACCTCTGGTGATACTACCGCTGTGAGATGCTAAATCCTTTACCTGTAACCTTAATCTCACAACTGTGTGATCTACCTGCTTAAAGCAGTGTGACTAGGATTCCTCTGCCTTGGTGGGCCTTTAGTCTGAACAGCACAGGTGACCAGCACTGACGAGCAATGTTTAGAGATGCTGACTGATCTGAAGACAGGTTCTACACTCCTTTCCTCAGAGGCCCGGTTGGACTCTCGACTCAGAACAAACACACGTGTGTAAGAAGTGCCCGTCCGCCGCATTGAAGACACGAGGTCAGCATCTGAAGGCCCGTAGGTCTCTTGAAGATAACAGGTGCGTTTAATGTGATCACTCTTGTGATCAGGCTGTGCGTGCTCTGGAGCAGCAGAGTCACACCCCTAACTCCCTTCCTTTAACAAATGTTGAAGGGTTATCCAAAATTGAAATTTTCTTACCCTTTGCTCATGCAATGTACTATTGTTCACGTACAACTGGTTTTTCCCTGTTCAATAAGAGCGCCCGTGAGAGCCTGTGTGCAGAAGACGCCTCAGCCGCAGCCACATCAGAGCAGCGGTGACAGCAGATGCGGCGGGTTTACGAATGGCTTAAACTACACTTCTCTTTACTTTCCTTTTTTCCTTAGGCTGCTGCTAGAGGCAGCCAGCCCACTCCCAGATACGGATATCAGGAGTAAGCTCTCTCACCACCCAGGCTCTGCTCCTGGAAGCAGTTTGCCCGCTACTGGATAGGAAAGTTCCAGAGGTTAGTCTTTCCTAAATCAGGGCTGTGACGACCCCCCCCCCCCAAATAAGGAAGCTACTTCTCTGAGTTCAAGATGGAAGAGTTCTAAAGAATCCATGAGGCCGGGCGTGGTGACGCACGCCTTTAATCCCAGTGCTAGGGAGGCAGAGGTAGGAGGATCGCCTTGAGTTCAAGGCCACCCTGAGACTATATATATATATTGAATTCTAGGTCAGCATGAGCTAGAGTAAAACCCTACCTTGAAAAACAAAAACAAAAACAAACAAACAAAAGCGTTCCGGAGTTTGTCTAGAGTCCACCAGTGAGGGGCTGGGGGCCCAAAGTTCCTCTACAGGCTACAGGTGAGTGCAGCCTGCCACAGATGAGCATATACCACTGCTTGGACACAAACATGTGCACACACACACACACACACACACACAATTCTATGACACTAAAAATATGCATAGTCCTTGGGCTGGAGAGATGGCTTAGCGGTTGAGCGCTTGCCTGAGAAGCCTAAGGACACCGGTTCAAGGCTCAACTCCCCAGGACCCACGTTAGCCAGATGCACAAGGGGGCGCACGCATCTGGAGTTCATTTGCAGTGGCTGGAGGCCCTGGAGCGCCCATTCTCTCTCTCTCTCTGTCTGTCTGTCTCTTTCTCTCTGTGTTGCTCTCAAATAAATAAATAAAAATAAACAAAAAATTAAAAAAAAGAATATGCATAGTCCAACAACTAGGAGGAAAAGCTACTGTACTGCTGTGTTTTTATAACTTACAGTTAGGAATTTTTTCATATTTTCAAATGTGTGAAAGTATTAGAAGAGTAATGTTTGCACTACATGCATGTTACATGAAATTCAAGTCTTCATAGCCATGATTAAAGTGTTTTAGGCTGTCATGCATGACCAGTAACTTACGAGTTACGTACGGTAACTCCCACAGGCAAAAGTGAGTAGTTCAGACAAGGATCCTGTGGTGACAAAACAGCAAAGATTTCTGATTTGCCTCTTGACGGAGCATTTCGGCTCACCCTCTGTTCAGTGCTGTTGTTGGGTTGCCATTTTCAAGTTTTTCAAGGTAGAGCCTCACTTCAGCCCAGGCTGATCTGGAACTCACACTGTAGTTCCAGGCTGGTTCTTGAACTCACAGCCATCTTTCTTACCTCTGTCTGCAGAGTGCTGGGACAAGAGGCATGCAACCCCACACTCGGCTACTATCGTTTTCCTGAGACAGGATTTCACTATGCAGCACAGGCTGGCCTCGAACTCGTGACGTCCCTTCCTCAGCATCCCAAGTGCTGGATTAGAGGTATACATCACAACACCCACGCTAACACTTTTTCTGCTCGTTGTAGCCAATGGTTCTAATACTCCCTGCCTCTGGCATTTGAGCATTTGCAGGATTTTGAGATTCTCTGACAAAGTCTCAACCTCCCAGTGTGATGTGGCTTCCGGTGGGAACCTGAGCACTCTCCCCCGGGCAGCCAGCGTCGGCAACCTACCAGAGGAGAAGACCACGAAGGCGTCATTCTTCTTGAAGCGACCCTGTTCATCCAGGAAGTGTTGAGGATAAAACGCATGTGGATAGCGGAAGTACTTGGGGTCTCTGAGGACTGAGCCAAGCAGAGGGTACACGTCTGTGTCCTGGCATGCAGACGAACATAATGAGGGGAAATGAGTGTTGGACAATGAGGGCAGCAGAACCAGGAGGAGAAAGGGGCGCAGGGAGGGCGAAGGGACAACACTGAGGTGTGCCCTCACCTTGGGCAGAAAGTAGCCTTGGAAATGAGTGTCCCGGGTCAGTTTATGGGGGACACCCAGGGGCACAATGTCTGTCAGTCTCTGTATCTCATGGATGACAGCATCCGTGTAGGGCATCTTGACCCGGTCATCCACACTTGGGGTACGGTGTGGTCCGATCACCTGGTTAATCTCTTCATGGACCTTGGCTGGAAGAGGTCGGGGAACAAATCAGAATTGGAGTAAAGGGAGGAAGAGGCGTGGCTTGTTGTTTGGGGTTGTGTGTTTCTGTGTGTTTTCAGGACAGGGTCTCACTGTGTAGCCCCAGCAGACCCCAAGCTTTCCATCTCCCGGCTCGCCTCCCCGGGGCTGGCGTTGCAGGTGCAGCCCCAGCCTGGCTGAGGAGGTGGTTCTGGGAGGGACACTGGTGCAGGTCACCCTCCGGACTGTGCAGATAGGAAGGCAAGGGTCTAGAGATAAGAAGATTACTTCTACCCCCTGGGGGTAATCGAGCTTTAAGAGTGGGGACCATGTAGTTTGGATTGCTTCTTTATACCTCATGACTGACACATCCATGGTATTGAACACTCATAAGACACTAGCAGACAGCAAGACCCTCAGACGCCGTATGGGACATCTGGTCTTTACGTGAAAAGCCCCACAAACATGGATACCAGATGGTAATGAGCTGTAATACACACACATTTTACACCCCCTCCTCTGCAATGCCTTTGGCTTGTTTTGTGCCACATTAGTATGGACAATGGCCCAGTTAGAGACTTTCCTTAAACAAAAAACGGATTCCTCATTACTGGAGTTGCCCAACCAGATTAAATTGTCACCTAACAGGCAGGAATTATATTTGATATTAACAACACAATCAGTCCTCACAGATAATGCACCTCACCAAGGTGTGGTGGTACCTGTGTAATCCCAGCTTCCCCAGAGGCTGAAGCAGAACGATTGCAAGTTCAAGGTCCACCTGGGCTGGGTAGTTGTGCACTGATACCGTAGGGTCCACCTGGGCTGTGTAGTGAGACCCTAAGGTCCTCATGGGCTCTATAGGGAGACTCTAAGGTCCTTCTGGGTGTGTAGTGAGACCCTAAAGCCCTTCTGGGCTGTGTAGTGAGATCCTAAGGTCCACTCAGGATGTGTAGTGTGACACTGTCTCAAGGAGAGAAAAAAAATCCACTTTCTAATCTCCAACATACATGAATATCACATGGATCTAATCACAAAAACAGTCCACCAATGCCATTAAAATTAATGAATGTGAAAATGGA
Organism: Dipus sagitta; assembly: GCA_036346955.1. Taxonomy (NCBI): domain Eukaryota; kingdom Metazoa; phylum Chordata; class Mammalia; order Rodentia; family Dipodidae; genus Dipus; species Dipus sagitta. Next base: position 75,511,898 of record CM070787.1, on the reverse strand, counting down.
GTCTTGGGTCATCCTGACTGGCCACAATGCAAACATGTACATCTCAATACTAGGGAAGCAGGGGCCTGAAGAGATGGCTCAGTGGTCAAAGTCTTGACAGTCCGAGTTCGATTCCCCTGTACCCATGTAAAGCCAGATGCAGAAGACACATGCATCTGGAGTTCTTTGCAGCAGCAAGATGCCCTGACGTGGCCTTTTCCTCTCTTTCTCTCTCTCTCTTAAAAAAATGGGGTAGGGCTGAACAGATGGCTTAGTGGTTAAGGCTCTTGCCTATGAAGCCTAAGGACCCAGGTTCTATTCCCCAGGACCCACGTAAGCCAGATGCACAGGTGGCACATGCATCTAGAGTTTGTTTGCAGTGGCTGGAGGCCCTAGAGTGCCCATTCTTTCTCTCTCTCTCTCTCTTTCTTCCTCTTCCTCTTTCTCTAATAAATAAATAAAATTTTAAAAATGGGGGAGCAGGGCTGGAGAGATGGCTTAATGGTTAAGGCACTTGCCTGCGAAGCCAAAGGAGCCAGATTTGATTCCCCAGGACCCACGTAAGCCAGATGCACAAAGTGCGGCATGTGTCTGGAGTTTGTTTACAGCGGCTGAAGACCCCCCCCCCCTGCCTGTTTCTCTCTCTCTCTCTCTGTCAAATAAATAAAATTAAATTTAAAAACATTTTAAACAATGGGGAAGCAGAGGTAGACAGAAAAGCCTGAGTTGGAAAGAAGGGATCCAAAGGAGAGGGGATTTGAGAGTCGGAAAATGGAGGGTGGTGAGAGGAGACTATGACCATGGCATATTGTTTACATTTATGGGCGCTGTCAATTTAAAAAGAAAGAACCGTTTGGCAGTAGAGAGGCAGGGAGATGTGAAGGCCCTTTCAAAACACAGGAGAGTAGGGAAGGCAGCACGCAAGGATGCAGCCCCAAACGCCGGATGGCAGAGAACCACCTTCAACCTCGATCTCAGCCCCGTGAGCGCTTATCTGCACGGAAGTCCTGAATGTGGGACTGCAAGATGAAATATGTGTGCTGTCTTCTGAGTTTCAGACTGGGGAGATGGCTCAGCACTTAAAGGCATTTGTTTGAAATACCTACTAGCCAAGGGCTGGAGAGATGGCTCAGTGGTTAAGGTGTTTGCCTGCAAAGCCAAAGGATCCTGGTTCGATTCTCCAGGACCCATGTAAGCCAGATGCACAAGATGCTGGAGTTCATTTGCAGTGGCTGGAGGCCCTGGCGCATTCATTCTCTCTCTCTCTGCCTCTTTCTCTCTCTCAAATAAATGAATAAAAAAGAAATGCCTACCAGTCAGGATTCGATTTCCCAGTACCCACATAAAGCCAGATGCACAAAATGCATGGGTCTGGAGTTTGTTGGAGACCATGGCGTTCTCTCTCTCTCCTCTCTTCACAATAAATAAATAAACTACCAAGTGTTCACAGCCCTAGGGAATAGAGGGAGGCACCCCAAGTCAGAAGTGGAATCAGTGGCCTCACTAGCCAGGGATCTGGAAATCCCATATCCTGTGGTTAGGAAGGGTGAGGAGTCTGAGGCTGTGGGATGCTGTCTTCCTTCCTAGGGGTCGTGGGAGGCACCTGACGGGCCCTCGGAGGGACTCACCCTCTACCTCAGGGTGCTTCATCAGTAACAGAAACCCATAGCGGAGGGTGGAGCTCACGGTTTCCGTGCCGGCAAAGAAGAGGTTGAGGGTCGTGAGGACCAAGTTCTTGAGGTTGAACTCCGTGTGAGGATTACTCTTCTCCTGGAAGGAGAGGGTGTGGTAAACAGAATCGCTCTCTCGGGTCTTTATTTCCTTATTTATCCCTATGTATAAGAGAAGAGTTTGTGAAAACTAGAAAAGATGGGTAAAGTAAGTGGAGAAGAATCAAGCAGAGGTCCCGAGGCAGGAGAGCGTCTGGCGTTGTTAGAGGCAGGGGCCAGTGAGACTGAAGTGGAGGGGAGGAAGAGGATGGGAGAAGAAAGTAGAGTCTTGTACATTGGAACGTTGGGCAAATCAGAGCATATAATGTCAAACCAAGTACTCAGTTCTATAATATCAAAAATATAAATTTCGGAAGCCGGGCGTGGTGGCGCACGCCTTTAATCCCAGCACTCGGGAGGCAGAGGTAAGAGGATCGCCATGAGTTCAAGGCTACCCTGAGACTCCATAGTGAATTCCAGGTCAGCCTGGACTAGAGTGAGACCCTACCTCGAAAAAAAAACAAAATATATATATATATATAAATTTCGGAACTTCCAAATTTCTAAGTATGAGGGATACGTATGTGTCACAATCTACATTCCTATATCTCAAAGCCATTAAACTTGTAATACTGAAATTTAAACTTACATTTAAAGACTAGGCTTCTCAAGTTTTCCAATCCTGACATTCTGAAGGTGTGTTCTGTTTTTCAACAATTGTAAGTCCCTAGCACATATGATTACGAAAGTGTCAGATTTTAAGTTACATAATGATAAATTTGTAGATCCAAAATTTACTTTAGGTCATTAAAGTATGGCCCATATACACAATTGACTATTAGTCAGCCAAAAATTAGGAAATACGGTCAAAGCCAGCAAAGGGAGGAACCAGAAGACACTATAAAATAAACGAGGCACAGATTCAAGTACTCCTCATGCGTGGAAGCTCAAAACATGGACCTGAAAGTAGGTTATTGGTTAGCAGAGATGAAGGTTCCGTTTGCTCACATAGCATGCCTGGAGTTATCACACTGGAGCTCGTTAATATGTAGAATTAGTAACTCTAAGTGTCTGGGGTTTGTTTGCAGTGGCTAGAGACCCTGGTGTGCCCATTCTCTCTCTCTCTCAAAATAACTAAATTAATAAAACATTTAACAAATATTTAAAAATAAACAAAAAATTGATATCATTAATTTTAGAGAAGCTCACCTTATGTTTTTATAGTTTCTATAATTTCTCTATGGACACAAGTCGACCATGGGAAAGAACACTTTCGCTTATGCCCCTGACCTTTACAGATGGTTTTAAAGGCACAGGCACTGGGGTCTGAGAAGATGAGAAAGATTGAGTAAGGAAGGTGGCTACCTGCTGCATCTTGATGAGGAAACAGTCAATAAAGTCCCTGGGGTTTTGGGGGTCAAGAGATGCTTCGTTTAACTTGACCCTGGATGCCACAAAGTCCTTAAGATCCTCTACCAAGTAGTAGAGACGATTGTGTCTTCCAGGCAAGTACCGCAGGACTCCAGAGTACATGTCGTATACCTGTGGAGTACAGGCGAAGGGCACTGGTCACACAGAGCCCCAGGAACCTGGCAGTGGGCTGAAGCCTAGAGTCAGAGCTGGGCTCAGTCTACTGCTGGGACAAGGTATGGGTGGAGCACATCCATAATCCAGGACAAGGGAGGCTGATGCAGAAGGATCACAAGTTCGAGGTTAACTTGAGCTGCATGCAAGGAGACCCTGTTGCAAAAACAAAAACCTGCTGCAGGATCTTAGAATTCTTTCTTTCTTTCTTTCTTTCTTTTTTTTTTTTTCTTTTTTTTGAGGCAGGGTCTCGCTCTAGCTCAGGCTGACCTGGAATTCACTATGGAGTCTCAGGGTGGCCTCGAACTCATGGCTATCCTCCTACCTCTGCCTCCCGAGTGCTGGGATTCAAGGCGTGTGCCACCATGCCTGGCTTTTTTTTTTTTTTTTAAACACATAGACACACACACATAGAATGGGTGCACCAGGGCCTTCAACCACTGCAAAGGAACTCCAGATGCATGCCCCACTTTGTAAATCTGGCTTTATGTGGGTACTAGGGAATCAAACCTGGACCATTAGGCTTTGCAGGAAAGCACCTTAATCACTGAGCCATCTCTATAGCCCCAGGATTGGTTTGTTGTTGTTTTCGAGGTAGGGTCTCACTCTAGCCCAGGCTGACCTGGAACTCACTCTGTAGCCCCAAGCTGGCCTCAAATTCACAGTGATCCTCCTGCCTCAACTCTGGAACGCTGGGATCAAAGGCGTGCGCCACCCCCGCCCCCCCCCGGGCTGGGTCTGACAACTGGCTGTGGCTCTCTGTTTCTTGGAAACTGAGGCAAACCGAGAACTGCCTCCCAGAACTGCGGTGAGGATTGAGTGACGCGTAGGCGAGTGCTTAAGGAAGTGAGGTGGGTGGTGGGCAGAGACGCCCTCGTGGGCACCTGTGCCCAGGGGATGCTCATCTCAATGAAACTCTCGTTGATCAGCCGCAGCAGGCTCAGGAACTGCTTGTCTTCGTAGTCGAAGCGGCTCCCAAAGACGACGGAACTGATGACGTTGGAGACGGTGCGGCTCAGGTAGAAGGTGGGTTCAATGGGAGCACCTGGACGGTGGACATTGAAGGTGTTGGGAGCAGTTGATAGGGCGGCAGCTCTATCATCAATCACCAGTGCGGCCTTGACTCCCGGGGCTATTGCTTCACACACGTGTGAGCCCATGCCCACATCTACCCGAGTCTGGCTTTCCCGACCTGCCAACTGGCTCCGAAGCCACCTGCTGATGCATGAGGATGCAGCATACTCGCGGGTGGGCAGGAAGCCCTCGAGAGAGGATGCGGATGGGGGCTGCAGAGATGGCTTGTCTGCAAACCTGACAGCCTGGGTCCAGTTCCCCAGTGCCCACATAGAGGCAGATGTGCAAAATGGCACATACGTGTGGAGATCATTTGCAGGGGCAGGATGCCCTGGCATGCCCATTCCCTCTTACCCCTCCTCTCTCTCTCTCTCTCTCTCCTCTCTCTCTTTCTCACTATCTATCTTATATACACAAAATAAATTTAAAAAATTAAAACTTATAAATTATACATATATATATATATATATATATATATATATATATATATATATATATATACACATCTGGGTCTATGCTCAGTGGTAGAGCAATTTCCCAGCATGTAGAAGGGTCTAGATTGGATCCTTAACATAGCAAAATAAAAATGTGGAGATAGCTATAATGAAATAAGCCAGGGGAGCCGGGCGTGGTGACGCACGCCTTTAATCCCAGCACTCGGGAGGCAGAGGTAGGAGGATCACCGTGAGTTCGAGGCCACCCTGAGACTCCGTAGTGAATTCCAGGTCAGCCTGGGCTAGAGTGAGACCCTACCTTGAAAAACCAAAAACAAACAAAAAAAAAAAAAAAAGAAAGAAAGAAAGAAAGAAAAGAAATAAGCCAGGGGAAGCAGAATGTGCCTGTAATTTCAGTACTGATTTAAGTTATTATTTAAATAACAACAAAATGTATACATATAACTAACTAGATCCTTTCTCCCGAATGAGAAAGAAATTCCCACATCACCAAACTCTACATCTGTGATCACGAGCTACATACCTCCCTGAGAGCCTGCCGAGGACAGTGGCTTCACAAGTGGTCCTGGGGTCTATGTGTGTGTGTGTGGTGTGTGTGCATATGCGTGTGTGCAGAAGCACGTGGACACCACCGGAGAACATCAGGCATCCTCCAGTATTGCTGACCCACGCGTTTATTTGAGACAGAGCCGCTCACGGAACCCAGAGCTGCCATGTTGGTCAGACTGGCTCAGCACCGAGCCCCGGCCATTCTCTGGTCTCTGATCCACACAGAGCTGCACTGATAAGGACAAGCGTGTCCACGCCCAGCGACTTAGGTGGGTGCCAAGGAATCAAACTCAGGGCAAATCGGACCCTCATGTCCAGCTCTTAATTGTTTTTCTTTTTTTTTTTTTCCCCCGAGGTAGGGTCTCACTCTAGCCCAGGCTGACCTGGAATTCACTATGTAGTCTCAGAGTGGCCTTGAACTCATGACGACCCTCCTACCTCTGCCTTCCGAGTGCTGGGATTAAAGGCGTGTGCCACCACTCCCAGCAGCTCTTAATTTTTGACACAGAACTTCACCGGAAATTTCAGTGAATGCCTGATATTTTCCACCCTCTCCTGTTTCAGAGTTTTCCCCCACCAAGGCCCATCATGTCATGACGTGTAGTCCCCGTACCCTTGGTCTTCCGAAATTCCTCCAGTAGGTACCCAGCCTCTTCCTGGATCCGCTCCTCAATGCTCCGTTTCCCCATGCCAAAGTTTCGGAGGGCAGTCAGGGAAAAGCGTCGGAGGATCTTCCATCGTTCTCCATTGGCCAGAGCCAAACCTGCCAGGACCCCAGAGTCAGGCTCCCTGCCTTCCCTCCCCTTCCCCTTCTCCACTCTGAGGCAGACAGCGTTATACAAGTTCTTAGCTCTGTGGAGCCACAGCAGACCCAGTCAAAGATGATGATCCCCTCCCCACAGACCCTCAAAAGTGAGGAAAGCAGAGTCAGACTCGGAATGACCAGGACAGACCAAGGAATGTTCCTCACAGGACAGAGAGCTGGAACAGGATGGATTATTTTCTTTTTTTAAAATTTTTTGCTTATTTTTATTTATTTATTTGAGAGTGACAGAGAGAGAAAGAGGCAGAGAGAGAGAGAGAGAGAGGAGAATGGGCACGCCAGGGCCTCCAGCCACTGCAAACGAACTCCAGATGCGTGCGCCCCCTTGTGCATCTGGCTAAACGTGGGTCCTGGGGAATCAAGCCTCGAACCGGGGTCCTTAGGCTTCTCAGGCAAGCGCTTAACCGCTAAGCCATCTCTCCAGCCCAGGATGGATTATTTTCAAAACACAGGAGAGTGGAGGAGGTAGAGACAGGATGGAGTGCCCTTGCGTACAACTGCTAATGCTCATTTCTGTATAACACCCGAATTCCCTAGACATGCACCTATGGGTGCAGAGAAGTTCGTAATTTGACCTCAATATTCCTACACAAAGGAGCTGCCACGTAGTCAGACAGGCACAGGAATTGCAGGTGTGTGGACTGGTGAATTGCTGGTAAGTTTAATGAGTTTATTGTGGTATGTTAATAATGAAAGATAGAGTCTGTGACCGGAATGGTGGATGGGTGGGTGAATGGGTGGGTTGGTGGGTGTATGATTAGATGGATGGATGTGTGGATGAAAGACTAAATGGGTGAGTGGAGCGTTTGAAGGACATGTGGGTTAAAATTTTCCATTGGAGGTTGGAAAGAAGGAAGGATGGATGAGTGGGCACACAGAGAGACTAAATAGATGCATGCATGACGGAAAGTTACTACGTGGATGGACTGATGAAAAATAGAATTTTGGGGCTGGAGAGGTGGCTTAGCGGTTAAGGCGCTTGCCTGCGAAGCCTCCAGGCTCAGTTCCCCAGTACTCACAAGAGCCAGATGCACAAAGTGGCACATGTGTCTGGAGTTCATTTGCAGTGGCCAGAGGCCCTGGCACTCCCATTCTCTCTCTCTCTGTCTCTCTCTCTCTCTCAAATAAGTGAGTAAATAAAAAATAGAATATTGCACTATGTATACATAATAAAGTGGAAAGATATTTGTATATAAATAACGAATGCATTTTGGTGCATGTATAGAGCAATGGGTAGTGATAGGTGGATCCATTCTTGAGGGGTGGATGGAAAGAATGAGGGAAACATGTCAGTAATTGAAGGGCACAGGCTGGTGGGGAGTAGGGGCATGGGTAAGTAACACTATAAGAGAATCTTCCTGTATGAAGCAGGCAGAGACCCGGGTGTGAGGTGTGCGTATCTGCAGGCGGAAAGGAAGTAAGTTTGGCTGCGGAAGTTTCCATGGATATGCAAAAAGCATAAGGCAATTCATTAAAGTCTCAGTGAAAAGTCACTCAGCAAGCATGGTAGAGTCTGGAAGTCAAAACAAAGGGTTTCACTTTACTGCCTACCATCCCCCCCCCCCTTTCTCACCATCAGCTGGCTTTCTTTCTTTCTTTCTTTCTTTGTTTTTTTTTTTTTTTTTTTTTTTTTTTTTTTTTTTCAGGGTAGGGTCTCACTCTAGCCCAGGCTGACCTGGAATTCACTATGTAGTCTCAGGGTGGCCTTGAGCTCACGGCGATCCACTTACCTCTGCCTCCCAGGTGCTGGGATTAAAGGCGTACGCCACCACACCCAGCTAAATGTGTATCCCAGGCTGGTTTCGAACTCCTGATCCTCCTGCCTCCGCCTCTTCAGCAATATCCTACCAGCATGCACCACCACAACTGGCTGTTTCTTTTCCTTTCTTTCTTTCTTTCTTTCTTTCTTTCTTTCTTTCTTTCTTTCTTTTTTTTTTTTTTTTTGTTGTTGTTGTTGTTTTTTGTTTTTTCAAGGTAGGGTCTCGTTCTGGCCCAGGCTGACCTGAAATTCACTTATGTAGTCTCAGGGTGGTCTCGAACTCATGGCAATCCTCCTACTTCTGCCTCCCCAGTGCTGGGGTTAAAGACGTGCGGGCCACACCCAGCCTTTGGGTCTCACTCTAGCCCAGGCTGACCTGGCACTCACTCTGTGTTTCCAGACTGGCCTTGAACTCACAGCAATCCTCCTACGTCTGCCTCTCCGAATGCTGGGAATAAAGGCGTGCGCCACCCTGCCCGCCGTCACCAGCCCTTTCTACAGAGCCAGGGCAATAATCCCTGCAGCGAACACACCAAAGAGCCTGGCACATTCTGAGTATATTCGTCATCGTTTCTCGTGTTGCTTTTGTTACCTACCATGACCTTGGAAGTTTCGCTCCAAGGTCGGCATCTCTCCACGGCCACTGAAGTCGTCTGCTTTGTCTACCAGGGCCTCCTTGACGGCCTCGTGTCCACATAAAACAACCACTGGCCGGGGACCCAGGTACACAGTAAACACAGGGCCGTATTTTTCCTGAAGCTGGGAAGGAAGGAAGACGCTAGCTTAAAGTCAAGGAATATGGAGGATGGAGCTTCCAGGGCCTTACAAAGCCAAAAATGACAGATAGGGGAAGTCCTGGGGGGAAGGAGGAAGACGTTAAAATCTTGAGTACTGGGCCTGAGAGATGGCTTCATGGTTAAGGCGCCTGCCTGAAAAGCCAAAGGAAGCCGGGCGTGGTGGCACACGCCTTTAATCCCAGCATTTGGGAGGCAGAGAGAGGAGGATCGCTGTAAATTCGAGGCCACCCTGAGACTACATAGTGAATTCCAGGTCAGCCTGGGCTAGAGCGAGACCCTACCTTGAAAAACAAAAACAAAAACAAAAACAACAACAACAAAAAAGCCAAAGGACCCAGGTTCGATTCTACGGTACCCACGTAAAGCCAGATGCACAGGGTGATTCATGGGTCTGGAGTTTGTTTGCAGTGGCTAGAGGGGCTCTAGTGTACCCATTTTTTTCTCTCATAAATAAATAAATAAATAAACATTTTAGAAAAATCTTGATTGCTGTGGTCCTGAACAAGACGCACCCTAACCTTCAAGTTTTCGCTTCCTCATCTGTAAAAGTAGTGGCCCTGGATTGGACGGACTCTAAAAACCCCAGCCTCTCTCCTTGAAATGCTGGCTCTCTAAGACAGTCGGAGTACGGGACTTCTCATGAGATTGGAAGTTCCAAGAGGGACTTTTTATTTTGTCCCAATGCACGAAGATTTTAAGGCTGTGGAACTCCCGAATTCTAAGGTCCACACGGCCTGTTTCCAGGACTCTGTGTTTTGGAAGCCTCCCCTGAGGCTCTGTGTGTGGCCCCGGCTAGAAGAGTAGCCACTCCCACCCCGTTGGGAGGCCGTGGACAGACTCACCTTCATGAGAGAATGAAACATGGCATCCGTGCGGACTTGGAGCAGGTTCCCCAGGAAAGGTATTGGTGTGGGGCCAGCGGGGAGCTTCCCTCCCCTGGTGACTCTTTTCCAGGCCAGGAGGATGAAGAGGCAGGACAGGCAGAGTGCCATGAAAATGGTGAAGGCCCCTCCCAGCTCCATGGTGCCAGGCCAAGGTTGGCATCCTGGGCTCCAAATCTTGCCTAAATAGCTTCTAGGAGATCAGCTTAGGCAGAAATCTGAACCCGGGGGATGGAGGTTATGTAATTTTTAATCTCTCACATACACATAGGTGTATTGAATTCCAGGGAAACTCAGCAGGAGCTCTCTCCCTGTCGTCATATTTCAAATCTCCCACCCTTCCGCAGCTCTACTTTTCTTGTGGCATCTGGGAGACCATCGGACATCTTTTTAAGTCATTGAGTTTAGGATTTGGGCAATCCTGGTTCAAATTTCAGCTCCATCTTTTCTTCTCTGGGAAAGCATCTACCTTGTGGGGCTCAGTTTCCCCATCAGTCAAGGAAGGTGAGCATACAGCAGTTGATCATCGTGATCCACACAGGGGTGATTTCTTCTCTCTGTCTCCTTCCTTCCTTCCTTCCTTCCTTCCTTCCTTCCTTCCTTCTTCTTTCTTTCTTTCTTTTTGTTTTTTGAGGTAGAGTTTCACTCTAGCCCAGGCTGACCTGGAATTCACTCTGTAGTCTCAGGGGTTGTCTCAAACTCATGGCGATCCTCCTACCTCTTTCTCCCATGTGCTGGGATTGAAGGTGTGTGTCACCACACCCGGCCACGGGTGACTCCTTCGTTCATATATCAGTGAAGCATGAACCCAATTCACTTTTATTTTTGAGGCAAGCCTGAAAGACTGGCCTTTTTTATGCATGTGTGAGAGAGAGAGAAAGAGAGAGAAGTAGCATGCCAGGGCCTCCAGCCACTGAAATCAAACTTCAGATGCATTCACTCCCTTGTGTGCATGTGGGATCTTGCATGCTTGCATCACTGTGTGTCTGGCTTATGTGGGACCTGGAGAGTCGAACATGAGTCCTTAGGCTTCACAGGCAAGCGCCTTAACCACTAAGCCATCTCTACAGCCCCCAATTCACTTCTTTAAAGAAAGATGAGGACTAGAGGGATGGCTTAGTGGTTAAGGCATTTGTCTGCAAAGCCAAAGGACCCAGGTTCGATTCCCCAGGACCCATGTTAGCCAGATGCACAAGGGGCACATGCATCTAGAATTCATTTGCAGTGGCTGGAGGCCCTGGCATGCCCATTGTCTTTCTGCCTCTTTCTCTGTCAAATAAATAAATAGATAAATAAATAAATAAATAAAATATTTAAAGAAAAATGAAGCCGGGCATGGTGGCACATGCCTTTAATCCCAGAACTTGGGAGGCAGAGGTAGGAGGATCGCCATGAGTTCGAGGCCACCCTGAGACTCCATAGTGGATTCCAGGTCAGCCTGGGCTACAGTCAGAAAAACAGGGCTGGAGAAATGGCTTAGCGGTTAAGGTGCTTGCCTGCAAAGCCAAAGGACCCAGGTTCGATTCCCCAGGACCCATGTAAGCCAGATGCACAAGGTGGCACATGTGTCTGGAGTTCGTTTGCAGTGGCTGGAGGCCCTGGTGCATCCAGTATCTCTCTCTCTTTCTTTTCTCTCTCTCTCTCTGTCTGTCTCTCTATCTGTTTATTTCTCCTCCCTCTAAAATAAATAAATAAAAATAAAATATTTTAAAAAGAAAGAAAAATAAGAAGAAGAAAAGTGAGATGGTGATTGAGAGAGGGACTATGAAGAAAAGAAACAAGAGGAACCCAAACCTGTCTCTCACACTCACTCTCTTTCTCCCTCCCTATCCCCCCCGCCAGAAAAATAAAAATAAACATCAGAGAGATATCAAAACACATTTAAAATGTGCATATAACAGATGGAACAATGCTGGATGTGGGGTGCACAACTATAATCCCAGCACCTATGAGGCCGAGGCAGGAGGATTGCTGAGGGCTTGAGTTCAGCTGGGCTACAAAGAAAGACACTGTTTCAAACACAAAACAGTAAAGATAGCTTGGCATGGTAGTGCACATGTTTAATCCCAGGACTCAGAAGGTTGAGATACGAGGATAGCCATGAGCAGCAGGCCAGCCTGGAGGTACAGAGTAATTTCCAGGTCAGCCTGGGCTACAGTGAGACTCTACCTCAGAAAACACAAAACAAAGGGGCTGGGGAGATTGCTTATAGTTAAAGGCCTCTGCTTGCAAAGCCTGCTGGCCTTGGTTTGATTCCCTAGTTGCCACATAAAGGCAGATGCACAAAGCAGCACATGTATCTGGAGTTTGTTTGCAGCTGCAAGAGGCCATAATGCACTAATATGTACACATACTCTCTCTCTAATATTTTTAAAAATATATTTTGTTTATTTATTTAATATATAGAGAGAGAAAGAGATAGATTGGGGAGAGAGAGAATGGGCATGCTATGGCTTCCAGCCACTGCAAACAAACTCTAGATGCATGTGCCACCTTTTGCATCTGGCTTATTTGGGTCCTGGGGAATTGAACCTGCACTCTTGGGCTTCACAGGCAAGTGTCTTAACCACTAAACCATCTCTCCAACCCTCTAATAATTTTTTAAATTTTTTTGTTTATTTTTATTTTTATTTGAGAGTGACAGAGAGAGAAAGAGGCAGAGAGAGAGAGAGAGAATGGGTGTTCCATGGCCTCCAGCCACTGCAAACAAACTCCAGATGCATGTGCCCTCTTGTGCATCTGGCTTATGTGAGTCCTGGGGAATCGAGCCTTGAACCAGGGTCCTTAGGCTTCACAGGCAAGCGCTTAACCACTAAGCCATCTCTCCAGTCCTCTAATATATTTTTTTTTTTTTCTTTTGGTTTTTCGAGGTACGGTCTCACTCTAGCCCAGGCTGACCTGAATTCACTATGGAGTCTCAGGGTGGCCTCAAACTCACTGGCGATCCTCCTACCTCTGCCTCCCGAGTGCTGGGATTAAAGGCGTGCGCCACCATGCCCAGCTAACTAATAATTTTTTTTTTTTTTTAAGATAGAAAAGAAGACAGAGGAACAAGAGAGAAGATGCAGAGTCAAAGACAAACCCAAGGTTAAGTAAGACGAAGAGAGGGGGCTGGAGAGATGCTCACTGGTCAAAGGCACTTGTTTGCAAGGCCTGACAGCCTGATTCAATTCCCTAGTACCCATGTAAAGTCAGATGCACAAAGAGGGGAATTTGTCTGGAGGTCATTTGCAGTGGCAGAAGGCCCTAAACTACCCATACTTTCTCTCTCTTTCATAAATAATTAAAAATATGTTTTAAAAAGAAAGAGGGTACTGGAGAGATGACTTAGTGGTTAAGGCGCTTGCCTGTGAAGCCTAAGGACTCAGGTTCTACTCCCCAGATCCCACATAAGCCAGACGCACAGAGTAACACCTGCACACAAGGTAGCAAACAGGTCTGGCATTTGATTGCAGTGGTTGGAGGCCCTGGGGCAATTCTCTCTCTTTCTCTCTTGCTTGCTCTCTCTCATTAAAAAAAGAAAGATGAAGAGAAAGTAGAACTCGATGAAGTGCGAAGCTGGAGCTCTAGGCTTGGGTAGATGTCTGGAGTGAGCTAAGGAGACCTTGCGGGAGCTCTCTGATGTTTGCTGATGATGTCAGGAGGTGCTGCACAGGGATGGGGAACCCCACACAGGGCCACACCTCCCTGTGGACCAAAGTGATACAGAGGAAGGCTCAGCATGTGTGTATAGTGGCATGCAGGGAACACACCGTGGCGTTGTGACATTCGTGAAGGCCAGACAAACATGAGCCTCCTCTCTGAGCTTTCCTTCAACAGTGTTCTGGTGATGGTGATGATAGAGCATTCTTTTTGTTTTGTTTTGTTTTTCAAGGTAGCATCTCACTCTGGCTCAGGCTGACCTGGAATTTACTATGTAGTCTCAGGGTGGCCTCGAACTCACGGTGATCCTCCTACCTCTGCCTCCCGAGTGCTGGAATTAAAAGCACACCCGGCAAGCATTCTTTTATTATTATTATTATTATTATTTTTTTAATTTTAGGCTGGAGAGGTGGCTTAGTGGCTTAGGCACTTAAGGACCCATGTTCGACTCCCCAGATCCCACGTAAGCCAGACGCACAAGGTGACGCAGCATGCAAGGTAGTGCACAAGATGGTGCATGCGTCTGGAGTTTGATCTCATCAGCTGAGGCACCCGTACACACACACAGAGACATGCAAGTAAATAAATAATAATAAAGTCACTTCTACTTATCTTAATAAACACAACATATTTGGCTGGAGAGATGGCTCAGCTGTTAAGGAACTTGCCTGAAAAGCCTAACTACCTGAGTTTGATTCCGCAGTACATACATAAAACCAGATGCACAAAGTGGTGCATGCGTCTGGAATTTGTTGGCAGCTGCTAGAGGCCCTGGTGTACCAATTCTCTCTTTCTCTCTCTCTCTCTCTCTCTCTTTCCTGGGCATGGTGGCACAAACCTTTAATCTCAGCACTTGAGAGGCAGAGGTAGAAGGATTGCTGTGAGTTTGAGGCCACCCTGAGACTACATAGTGAATTCCAGGACATTCTGGGTCATATACCTATAAGGGTCCTCGCTATCCCCGGGGGGTCATTGGCCACCGATTTTCATAGCGCAGGAGGAGTTGGGGGGAGCAGGGTGAGTGCGACGGGCAATGAGCCACCCGGAGACAGTCCGATGGGTAGCGCTGTGTCTTGTTTATTCAAAGGGGGAGTGGGTTTGTAAACAGTTGGGAAAGGTTGAGAAGGCACAGACAGACTGTAAGGTGATTGGATCCATAGGTTTCTACCTAATTGGCTGGTGTTGGAAGGCAGTTGTGTGCAAGGGAGGTAACAGAAGTGGCAGGGAGAGCTCCGTGACTTCAGCCACACACTGGATGGCTACAGCAGCGGGGAGACTGTTTACTGCCATAGAAGGGTCTCTTGGGCAGCTGGCCACAAGGTTAGAAAGTGTGTGTGGGGGGGGGCAGAACCTTAGACTATGGAATGCTTTGGGATAGAGGGGAGAGCCCACCGGTCCCGTTTCCTCTGTGCCAAGATGAGGTACATTACGACCTAGCGAGAAGGGAGGGGCCAGCTCCGGTGTCAAAGTGGGTTCCTGACAGTAAGGCCAGCTGCAGCCCCCACCACCCAAGGTCCCCGGCCTTGTCCAACAGCCCAGGCCAGCTTTCTCACAGCCCCAGCCTGTGTTTAGCAATGCCCAACATACCTAGAAAAAAAAAAAAAAAAACATATTGACTGTAGTCACTGTTCCACAGAATACAGAACTTACTACTCCATCTACGACACCGTACCAAATGGTGCTGGGCAAACTGGACGTCCACATCTTGAAGGCTAAAACTGGGCCCCCTGTCTACCATTTGTTTCAAGTATCAACCCCCAAATGTATGAAAGACTTGCACGTAATACCCCAAAGTATGAAACAATCAGAAGAAAATCCTTCAGGATATTGACCTGGGTGATGACATTCGACAACAATGCCAAAAGCACAGACCACAACCGCAAGGATTGCCACATAGGATCGTATCCAGCTAATCTCGTTTCTTTTCTTCACAGCAAGGGAAATAGTAATCAATTGAGATAAGAGACAAGGGCTGGAGGGATGGTTTAGTGGTTAAGGCACTTGCCTGCAAAGTAAAAGACCCCAGGTTCAATTCCCCAGGACCCAGGTAGGCCAGATGCACAAGGTGGCGCATGCATCTGGAGTTCATTTGCAGTGGCTGGAGGCCCTGGCGTACCTATTCTCTCTATCCTTCTATCTATCTCTGTCTCAAATAAATAATAAGAGAGAGAGAGAGAGAAGATGTAGCATAGGAGAAAATATTTGCTAAGTATACATCTGACAGGGGATGGAGATCCAGAATGTGTAGGAAGGCCATGAGGACCTTTTTGAGGAGTTGTTTGGGACTAGGGATACTTGCCCTGGTAAAGCCAGGCCCTGCGACTGATCCAGTCTCATCCAAGATAGCTACAAATGCCAACTCAAGTGACAGCTTCCTGCTTCTTCCTCATCTTGTTCTGGGTTTAACACACCTGTGGCCTGGCCATTTCTGAGTCACCAACTACCTACCTGTTGGAAAGAGAAAGCTATCTTGTTTTTAACCCATATTAATCTCTCCTCCTGAGATGAAGCTCTAACTGTTGTTAGGAAAACGGGGCAATGATAGCTCTAACTTCTTCAGGATCAACAGAGTATAGGGTATGGCCATTTAGAGCACCCCAGGAGAGAGTTTAAAGATCCATGGTGGAAAAGTTGTGTGTGTGTGTGTGTGTGTGTGTCTGTGTGCACGCGCGCATGTGTGTGTGTACCAGTAGGTTAGCCCATCACCATCTGTATCTCAATCTTTTATTTTTGGTCTGTTCTTTGAACCTGGGTTAACATCTATAAAAGATAAACAGTTAGAAATATTATTATTATCATTAAAACAGTAAAAGAGAATTTTATCTTGTTGGAAGTTGGCATAAGTGAATACGAGAGCTTGGCATTGTAAGCCTTACACATATGACCAAGAAGAGGTTATCTATATTGAGTATCAAACAGTGAAACTTGTTAACCTGAATCTTTGTTTACATTATAATGCTTTTGGTTATACTCTCTTGCTGGGTGTTTAAGACCATGTAGGCAGCCAAAATTTGACTATATATTGCATTTTAAATATTTATTTATTTAAGAGAGAGAGAGACAGAAAGAGACAGAGAAAGTTGGGGGAGAGAGAAACAGGGAGAGAGAGAGAGAGAGTGCAAGTGGGTGCACCAGGGCCTCTAGCTGCTGCAAACAAACTTCAGATGCAGGAGCCCCCTTGTGCATCTGGCTTACATGTGTCCTGGGGAATCAACCCTGCATCCTTTGGCTTTGCAGTCGAGCACCTTAACGACTAAGCCATGTCTCCAGCCTTATATTGTAGTTTTGAAAGTCAGTAGTGGCTCTGTAAGAGGGAGTCTTAGGGACCTGGGAGTCATACGACTCTCAGTATTGTGTCATCTGTCAGGATAAGTCAAGGCCATGTAGACCACATGGCTTCCCTTGGAAGCAGTCTTCTGTTGGGACTTTCCTCTTGCAGACTGTACACTGACTTGGAGTCTAACATCTGGGTCTCTGTGCCATCCCTGATCAAGAAGACAGATGGCTTGGAAGAGTTGTAGGACACACTAGGTGGGTCCCATCATCTCATGTGGCCTTTTTGACCTGGGAGCAGAGACCAAAGTATCTGCTGTCCTTTTAGCTCTGGTGCCTCTGATTGGCTTCGGCATCTGTCCATGGTTATTAAGCACTCAGAAGGACAGCTACGCCAGTCTTAAAGAGGAGTGTGGATATATATAACACACCTGGGGCTGGAGAGATGGCTTAACAGCTAAGGTGCTTGCCTGCAAAGCTAAAGGACCCAGGTTCGATTCCCCAGGACCCATGTAAACCAGAGGCACAAGGTGGTGCATGTGTCTGGAGTTCATTTGCAGCGGCTAGAGGGCTCGGCACACCCATATTCTCTCTCTTTCAATCTGTCCCTCTCTCTCAAATAATAAATAAAAATAAAATATTTTTTTAAAAAAGCATATCCAATCAGCAAAAGAGATCTACTTAAAGAATGGCATGAAGGCTCAAAGTCATTTTGTCTAACATGCAGAGTGAGCTGTCTGGTGACATTGTAAGCCATGTTTAGAACACAGAAAACAGGCATGTCCTGTCCTTTTTACATGTAACAACCATCAAGTACAGGAAGAACACATTGACTTCCCTGGAGACAATCTTTTATTAATAAATCTAAATCAATTGGTTTGATCCACAAATTGTTAGGAAAAGGTAATTCAGAGAGCATAAAGACTGTTTGAAGACACCGTTGGTTAATCTGTATACCTTTGTGGGTACTAATTGACCATGGAAGACTGTGAAGCCTAAGGACCCAGGTTCAGTTTCACAGAACCCATGTAAGCCAGATACACAAGGTGGTGCATATTGGTGTATGTGTCTGGCCTTTGATTGCAGTGGCTAGAGGCTCTGCTGTGCCTATTCTCTCTTTTTCTCTCTCTCTCTCCATATATATATATTCTGCCTCTGTCTCTCTCAAATAAATAAATTATTTAAAAAACAAATACAGAAGTCACCGTAACTGAAAACCCAGTAATAACATCTTGCAGAATTAGTTCAAACAAGACAGGATGTTTTTGTCTCTGATGTTAGTAGTTAAAAGCTTGACAGATAGAGGAATATAGCTAACTTGATTAAGCACTTTAAAGCCAATTTCTACAACTGTTGTGCACAAAATAGCATCAGTTGGGCTGGAGAGATGGCTTAGCAGTTAAGGTGCTTGTCTACAGAGCCAAAGGACCCAGGTTTGATTCCCCAGGACCCATGTAAGCCAGATGCACAAGGTGGCGCATGTGTCTGGAGTTTGTTTACAGCAGCTGGAGGCCCTGGCATGCTCATTCTCTCTCTCACTCTTTCTCTCTCTCAAAAAAAGTAAATAAAAATACAAAATTTTAAAAAATAGCATCAGTTAGTTGAAGGTTTGATTTTGACATTTTGGGGCATGATGGGACAAATTCATAACCTGAATGACATGACATCTCGTAAGAAGTTGGGGTTACCTATTTTAGCCTGTATAGAGCTTAGATAAGCCAAGTGGTTGCCTTGTACTTTAAGGGGCTTATATTTATTGATTTATTTTCTAACAAAAAAATCTAGGAATTATATTCTAGCAAGAAATAACTGAACTTCAGAAACCTGACAGAGAGCTGATTTAAGTTATCTTTGGACAGCATATGATAGTCTATGTTATAAAAAGCAAGAAAAAAGTGACAGAACAGAGGACTGGAGAGATGGTTTAGCAGTTAATGTGCTTGCCTGCAAAGCCAAAGGACCCAGATTCAATTCCCAAGGATCTGTGTAAGCCAGATGCACAAGTGCCACATGCATCTGGAGTTTGTTTTGCAATGGCTGGAGCCCCTGGCACACCCATTCTCTCTCTCTCAAATAAATAAATAAAAAGAAAAAAAAGTGATAGAACAGAGACCGAAGCACCTTAGTCTCATAATTTGTACTCAAGAGGTGGAACAGGCAGAGATTAGAAACATTTTTAAAGACTTTGAACGTCGAAGGATTTCAATTCCTATTTTGGGGCCTTGTGCCCTGCACAGTGGCCCTGACATCTACTGAGGCATCTGCCTTGCAGTGAGACAGCAAGTCTCAGGACCCTTGCCTTCTAGCCAGCCAATAGTTCCTAGCATCTATCAGAGAACAACTGATATTGTGTCTTGGCTTCCATGTTGACTTTATCTTGGGGGATTAAAATGAAAACAGACCAGATTACAGGCTACAGCTTGGTCAATATGAAAGCAAACCCAACATTAATACACAGACTCTACATGAGTTTAATGCATGATTCGGTCAACTTAAACCAGCTACATATTTCCAGACAACCCTTCCTGACCCGCAGCCTCGGTACATCAGTGAGAGTGTCGGCACAGGGCTGTAGTGAGAACTTGGCATGATGAGGTGGGGAGGTGTGTGCAACCTGAGCCCAGGTAGAACTCACCTCTCATGTGTGTCTCGCTTGGCCCACTAGGAGGCGCTCAACGACCCACAAGGCAGAGCTCATAATTTGGAGGGATGTTGCCAAACCCAGAGATCCTGGGAGTGATGTCAATGTCTGCAGGAGGCACCAGGGGGCGAAGAGAGAAGTTCTGGAGGATGGAGGTGAAGTAGAGGAACAGCTCCATGCGGGCCAGGGCCTCCCCCACGCAGATGCGCTTTCCTGCAGGGCGCAGAGATGAAGGGGGTGAGGCGGGGTGCATCTGCCACGACCACCCCATCAGCCACAGTTTACTCATCCATCGGCATCCCGTATCACGACGGTGTCCACAATCTAGAATCGTCCTCAGCACCCAGGGCTCCTGATGTTAGTGCTGGACCCCTACCTGCCACTCAGAGGGGTTAGGAGGTGATGGCTACTAATCCGATGACCCAGACAGCCCTGAGTTCAAGATGGAATGGTTCTAGAGAATCCGTGAGGGGCTGAAGCGGTTAAGGCATTTGTCTGTGAAGCCTAAGCGCCTAGGTTTGATTCCCCAAGACTCACTTAAGCCAGATGCACAAGGTGGCACGTGCATCCGGATTTCGTTTGCCATGGCTGGAGGCCCTGGTGGGCCCATTTCTCTCCCTCTCTCTCTCATAAATAAACATATGTATATTTTTTAAAAAAGAATTCATAGCCTGGTGTTGGAGTGTACCTTTAATCCCAGCACTTGGGAGACAGAGGTAGGAGGATCACCATGAGTTCCAGGGTACCCTGAGACTCCATAGTGAATTCCAGATCAGCCTGAGCTAGAGTGAAACCCTACCTAAAAAAAAAATAAAAATAAAAATAAAAAATAATCCATGAGGGTTGGGGCCAATTGTTGAGAACCCACCCGTGAGGGCTGGAGAGATGGCTTAGGAGTTCAGGCACTTGTAAGCAAAGCGTAAGGACCCAGGTTTGATTCCCCAGACCCACATAAGCCAGATGCATAAGGTGGTACATGCTTCTGGAGTTCGTTTGCTGTGGCTGGAGGCCCTGGTGTGCCCATTCTTCTCTCTCTCTCATAAATAAATAAATAATTTTTAAAATACTTTATTTATTTATTTGAGAGAGAAAGAGAAAGAGGCAGATAGAGAATGGGCACACCAGGGCCTCCAGCCACTGCAAACGTAATCCAGATGCATGCGTTCCCTTGTGCATCAATGTGGGTCCTGGAGAATCGAACCGGAATCCTTTGGCTTTGCAGGCAAGCGCCTTAATCGCTAAACCATCTCTCCAGCCCAAATAAATATATTTATAAAAAGAACCTACCAGTGAGGGGCAAGCTGCGTGGCCCAGCAATACAGTACAGCCCTTGTCTAGAATCCACCAGTGAGGGGCTGGGGATATGACTCTGTGGTAGAGCAGCTGCCCAACATGCATTAGTTCTGTTCTCAGCTCAGGAAAAATAAATGTTGTTTTCTTTAAATATTTGTATTTATTTATTTATTTGAGAGAAAAAAATAGGCAGGGAGAGAGAGAGAGAGATTGAGAGAGAGAGAGACGGAGACAGAGACAGAATGGGCATGCCAGGGCCTCTAGCCGCTGCAAATGAATTCCAGATGTGTGCGCCCCCTTGTGCATCTGGTTTACGTGGGTCCAGGGGAATCGAACCTGGGTCCTTTGGCTTTACAGGCAAATGCCTTAACCGCTAAGCCATCCCTCCAGGCCTGTTTTTTTTTTTTTTTAAGTTGCTCATTTTTATTCTGCAGAGATGTTTCAAATGCTTTAGTTGTAAGACACTAATGGGAGGGAAAAAGCTACGAGCTTATATTTAAAGGGTGTTTCTTGGGCTGGAGAGATGGCTTAGCAGTTAAGGTACCTGCCTGCAAAGCCAAAGGACCCAGGTTCGATTCCCCAGTGCCCATGTAAGCGAGATGCACCAGGTGGCACATGTGTCTGGAGTTCGTTTGCAGTGGCTGGAGGCCTTGGCAGGCCCATTATCTCTCTCAAATAAATTTTTTAAATGAGGTGTTTCTTGTTTTTCAGAACCCTTTTCAATGATATGATGAGATATATCTCTATTGCACCTCTGTAAATTGAGGTGGCACACCCTGGATCCAAGTTCCACAGTGACTTCCGCTTAAAATCCCATGACAGGGCTGGAGAGATAACTCAGCGGTTAAGAGCCCTTCATTTACGAGGCCTGAGATGGCCTCACAGACCATTCAAGTTCGATCCCCATGACCCACATAAGAGCTGGGTGGGGCCAGGCACGTCTATGACCCCAGTTCTTGGGGAGCAGAGACCTGAGAATCGCAGGGCTCGTGACAAAATGGTAAGACCCAGGATCAGTAACATAGTCTGGCTCAAATAAGAATGGGCAAAAGCAGGCTGGGTTGGAACATTCTCCTCCAGTCACTACAGACAAGTGCACCCTACCACAGCCTACCACAGGCGAGCACACAGGACACCTCATGGGCCACATACACCCTGACACACACAAATGCTCTATGGCCCTAACAACCACCAACAACTACCGTAGCCAACAACTACCGTAGGTCTGGAAAGCCTGCTCTGCTGTTGTGTTTTTACAGCCCACAAGGTGATGCATGCTTTTCATATTTTGAAACTTGTGAAACTATCCAAAGAAGAGCATTATTATTTGCATTATGTGAAAGTTAAGAGAAACTCAAATCTTGGTAGTCGTGATGAAATGTTTCAGATGGTCATATACGACCAGTCAGTGATGCGTTGTCCATAACAGCTTCCATAGTTGAAGGTGTATTGTTCGCACGAGATTGGTATGGCTGACAAAACATCAAATATTTTTAATTTGGTTCTTGACAGAACAAGCTTGCTAACCCTTTGTTTAGTACTTTTGCTGTACATTTTTTAGGTTTTGGGGAAGCATCTCACTCTAGCCTGGGATGACCTGGAATTCACACTGTAGCTCCAGGCTGGCCTCAAATGGACAGCCTCAGAGACCCTACATCGGGCAACTATCATTTTCCTGAGATAGGATTTCACTACGTAGCACAGGCTGGCCTCGAACTCGTGACGTCCCTTCCTCAGCACCCCAAGTGCTGGATTATAGGTATACATCACAACACCCACGCTAACACTTTTTCTGCTCGTTGTAGTCAATGGTTCTAATACTCCCTGCCTCTGGCATTTGAGCATTTGCAGGATTTTGAGATTCTCTGACAAAGTCTCAACCTCCCAGTGTGATGTGGCTTCCGGTGGGAACCTGAGCACTCTCCCCCGGGCAGCCAGCGTCGGCAACCTACCAGAGGAGAAGACCACGAAGGCGTCATTCTTCTTGAAGCGACCCTGTTCATCCAGGAAGTGTTGAGGATAAAACGCATGTGGATAGCGGAAGTACTTGGGGTCTCTGAGGACTGAGCCAAGCAGAGGGTACACATCTGTGTCCTGGCATGCAGACGAACATAATGAGAACATAAGGAGGCTTACGTGGGTCCTGGGGAATTGAGCCTCAAACCGGGGTCCTTAGGCTTCCCAGGTAAGTGCTTAACCGCTGAGCCACGTCTCCAGCCCTCTTCTGTCTTTAGCTCCATAGTTTTCTATTGTCCCGATCTTCAGGGTTGACAATGGCGTGCCGACTCGTATTACGTACTTTGCTCCTCGCTGTAGCAAAATGCCTGATTTGATGGAGGAAGGGCTGATGGCCCACAGTCTGAGGAGATACAGCCCACCACGGGGAAGCAGGCACGGAAGAAAGGGCACGAGGCAGATCCTGACCACAGTGGGAAAACAAAGAGCAGACAGGAAGTGGGGCCGGGCTGGAGAGATGGTTTAGTGGTTAAGACACTTGCCTGCAAAGCTAAAGGACCCAGGTTCGATACCCCAGTACCTATGTCAAGCTAGATGCACAAGGTGGTCTACGAGTCTGGAGTTCATTTGCAGTGGCATGCCCATTCTCTCTCACTCGCTCTCTTGCTCTCTCTCTGTTCTTGCAAATAAATAAAATAAGAAAAATGTTATTTAAAAAAATCCTTGGGCTGGAGAGATGGCTTAGCGGTTAAGGCGCTTACCTGTGAAGCCTAAGGACCCACGTTCGACTCTCCAGATCCCACGTAAGCCAGATGTACAAAGGTGAGGTAAGCACAAGGTCGCACATGCCCACTAGGTGGTGCAAGCATCTGGAATTCAATTTCAGTGGCTGAGGCCCTGGCATGACAATTCTCTCTCTTTCCCTAAAAAAAAAAAACTCAAGCCCCCCCCCCCCAAGTGACCCTTCTCCAGCAAAGCTCCACCACTTAAAGGTTTCACAGTCTTCCGAAACAATACCACCAACTGGAGATCAAGTGCTCCAACGCATGAACCTTTGAGAGACATTTCACACTCCAACCACAAGACACATCCCATCTGCATTCCAGCCAACAGCAAAGGGCTTGGAAAGCAGTCCCTGGAGTTCTTACACATCACTTCCTAGCTGCAAAGGACACTGGGAAATGTGGTCTTTAGCTAGATGAGCTCAGCCCAGATTCAGGGGTTCTATTACCAAAGAAAGAAGGGGTGAGGGCTGGAGAACATGGCTTAGCAGTTAAGGCATTTGCCTGCAAAGCCAAAGGACCCTGGTTCGATTATCCAGGACCCACATAAGCCAGCTGCACAAGGTGGCACATGCATCTGGAGTTCATTTGCAGTGGCTGGGGGCCCTGGTGTGCCCATTCTCTCTCTCTCTCTCTACCTCTTTCTCTCTCTCTCTCTCTCTCTCTCTACCTCTTTCTCTCTCAAATAAATAGAATATATTTTTTAAAAAGAAAGAAGGGGTGAGTTAATGGATGGGAACACTTCACAGTTATATAGCTGTAGGGATGACAGGATGGACTGATAGAAAGACACTTGCAGCCAGGTGTGGTGGCGCACGCCTTTAATCCCAGCACTCAGGAGGCAGAGGTAGGAGGATCGCCATGAGTTCGAGGCCACTCTGAGATTACATGGTAAATTCCAGGTCAGCCAGCCTGGACCAGAGTGAGACCCTACCTCAGAAAAATAAAAATAAAAAAAAAAAGAAAAGAAAAGAAAAAGGGGAAAACAGTTACAAAGGGGCAGGGGTGGTTCTCAGCAGGTGTATTCATCATTATCCAAGCTCAGAAAGGAGCATGGTGCCCCGGCCCCTTCTCAGCCTCTGGGATTCTTGCTGGCTATGCCCATGTGCCCTCAGATGGTCATGTTCTCCAGACAAGAAGCAAACAGGAGGAGGCAGGTGACCTCTCAGATCTCTCCATGGTACCAGGAAGAAGGAACTGTCCTTGGCCATGGGCCATGGTTACAGACCCTGGGATTCAGACTCTTCAGTTACCTAACTATCCTCGGATTAAATATCCTGGAAATCGGACCTCACATGGGAGTTTGCTATGGATCTGGGTTATATAACTCCTAGCCTTCCCTCTGACCTTGCACCCAGCTCTTGGGGTGGGGGGCCTTCTCTTATCCTCATCCTTTTGTCTACCTTTTTTTTTTTTTTTTTTTTTTTTTGAGGCAAGCCCAACAGACTGGCCTTTTTATTTCATGCTAGAGAGCAAGAGTGAGAGAGAGAGAGAGAGAACGAATGGGCGCACTAGCACCTCTAACCACTGCAAGCAAACTCCAGAAGTGTGCTCCCCCTTGTGCACATGTGCAACCTTGTGCCCCTGTGTCACTTGGTGCGTCTGGCTTACATGGGACCTGGGGAGTCCAAAGTGAGTCCTTAGGCTTTGCAGGCAAGTGCCATAACTGTTAAGCCATCTCTCCAGCCCCTTCGGTCTCCTTTTGGCTCACATCTGCACTCTCCAAGTTTGTCCCCTGAGAGCTCATTTAAGCTTATGGAATGCACTGAGGTGAAGGGAACATAGGTTCAAATCCTGCCTCTGTTATTTTCTTGATCTGTGTGCTCTTAAACAAGAGGATGGAATATCTTTGAGATTCAGTTTCCATTTCTGTGAAACGATGATACCAATAACAATATTCCCCTTGTGAAATTATTGTATGAACTAAATATATTTGAAGCCATCAGCATAATTCATTAATTACCTTTTAAATTTTTTTTAATTACTTATTTGTTTGCATGTGTGTGTGTGTGTGTGTGTGTGTGTGTGTGTGTGCATGTCTCTTGCCCCTGTTAACAAATGCTCCTTTGACTTTACATGGGTGGCTGTGAGGGGGGATCATATCCAGGCCAGCCAAGTTTGCAAGCAAGCACCTGTCACCATTGTCCAATCCCAGCATAATTATTTTTCAATAACCTCATCTTTAAAATTTTTTAAATTAAATTTACTTTATTTATGAGAGAGAGAGAGAGAGAAAGAGAGAGAGAGAGGGTATGCCAGGGCCTCTAGCCACTGCAAACAAACTTCAGACACATGTGCCACCTTATGCATCTGGCTTATGTGAGTCCTGGGGAATTTAACCTGGGACCTTTGGCTTTGCAGGCAAGCACCTTAACCGCTAAGCCATTTCTCCAGCCCAAATAACCTAGTCTTTTTAAAATATTTTTTATTTATAAGGAGAGAGAGAGAGAGAGAGATTGAGAATGGGTGCACCAGAGCCTCTAGCTGCTATAAATGAACTCCAGGTGCATTCACCACTATGGGCATCGGGCTTTATGTGGTTACTGGGGAATTAAACCCTGGCTATTAGGCTTTGCAGGCAAGTGCCTTAACTGATGAGCCATCTCTCCAGCCCCCAATAGCTTTGTCTTTAAGCCAGGATTCATGGCTCTTCAGAATCTCTTCTGTGTGAGGAATTATAGTAATCGGGGTGGAGGACACTGCCTAGAGCAATGAGGCCACATGGTGGAAGGAAGTTGCTATGGCTCACGATGAGGACTGGGTTAGACCACAGTCTGGACTCAGGTACTGGGCTGATGGAGGGAGGTAGAGAGCGCCTGAAAACGCCCAGGCTGTTGTTCACTTAACGGTCTTCAGATCCTTGTGGCCTTGGGCATCACTCTCATCTTACACGGGAGCATCCAGAGACGGGCTTGAGGTGTCCCCCATGAACTCAGCTGTTCTGAACTGACAGAGATTTGGGAACTAACGCCTCCTGGAGGCGGTGTATTGTTGGGGGCAGACTTACCGGTGTTATAGCCCGTTTCCCCTTGCCCGTGAGTGGCACACTCTCCTGATGCTATTTATTGTCCATCTGATGTTGGCCAGGGAGTGCTGTCCACTCTCTGCTCATGACATCATTTTCCTGTGCCATCATGGAGCTTCCTCTCTAATCTGTAAACCAAAATAAACCCCATTTTCCCTACAAGCGGCTCTTGGTCTGGTGTTTTCTGCCGGAAATACAAGCCTGACTGCAACAGGGCCCAAGGCCACTTTGAGGGTCAGAGTAAAGATTTTTTTTTTCTTTTTTCAAGGTAGGGTCTCACTCTAGCCGAGGCTGACCTGGAATTCACTATGTAGTCTCAGGGTGGCTTCAAACTCATGGCAATCCTGCTATCTCTGCCTCCCCAGTGCTGGGATTAAAGGTATGTGCCACCATGCTCAGTTTAGAGTTGAGATTTTTATTGTTGTCTTTTGTTTCTGTTTTTTGAGGTAGGGTTTCATTGTAGTCCAGGATGACCTGGAATTCACTATGTAGTCTCAGGGTGACCTCGAACTCACGGTGATCCTCCTACCTCTGCCTCCTGAGTTCTGGGATTAAAGGCATGCACCACCACTCTCGGCTTAGAGTTGAGATTTTTTTTAATTTATTTTTATTTTTATTTATTTATTTGAAAGTGACAGACAAAGAGGCAGAGAGAGAGAGAGAAAGAGAGGGAGAGAATGGGTGCGCCAGGGCCTCCAGCCACTGCAAACGAACTCCAGACGCATGCGCCCCCTTGTACATCTGGCTAACGTGGGTCCTGGGGAATCGAGCCTCGAACCGGGGTCCTTAAGCTTCACAGGCAAGCTCTTAACCGCTAAGCCATCTCTCCAGCCCTAGAGTTGAGATTTTAAGTACACCAGTCTGCACCTTCATGAACTGTCTCCCGCAAGGAAGCCAAACGCGGGCTTCCTTGTTGAAACCCAGAACCAGGGGCAAGTCAGAGCGCAAGGGAGTGACTAAAACTAGAAGGTTAGTGGGAAGGACAGAGAACAGCAGAGAAGGCAGAAACAATGCCATTAAGGAGGCAGACGTATCCCCGGGACAGAATCAGAGGGCCACAGCAGGGTGGTGAAATACTGTCTGACCACAGGACAGGGTGACCTAGCCCAGGTATGCCAGCTTGGCCAGGGAAACCTTGTAATCAGACAGCACAGTCTTCATTCCAATGCCTCTTAAGATGCCAGGCGGGGGCAAACCTAATCTCTTTAAACCCAGGTGACAAGCTCCAACGAAGAGTACTCCTGAGGCTTCAAGAGCATGGGACTCGCCAGGTATCTCAGTTAATCCGCACAATGGCCCTTCCATGGTGAGATCCTGTTTTCTC
This sequence comes from Dipus sagitta, assembly GCA_036346955.1. Taxonomy (NCBI): domain Eukaryota; kingdom Metazoa; phylum Chordata; class Mammalia; order Rodentia; family Dipodidae; genus Dipus; species Dipus sagitta. Next base: position 75,484,352 of record CM070787.1, on the reverse strand, counting down.
TGTTGTACACAAGGAGAAATGAGACAGAGGGGTTGGGTCACTTCACAAAGTCATGGGCTGCGTGGCACGGATTCGACACCCAGAAAATCCAGCTGCAGTTTGTCCTATTAACCCCATCACTCCTGAGAGACAGCTGAGAACTCGATAGAAAAATGACACCCCAAAAATCTGGAGACAGAACCGGGAAATGGCTTAGCGGTTACAGCATTTGACTCTGAATCCAAAGGACCCAGGTTCGAATCCCCAGGAAGCACGCAAGCCCGATGCACAAGGGGGCGCTCGTGTTGGCTAGAGCACCTGGTGTGCTCATTCCCTGTATCTGTCCCTTTCTCTTCTCTATCTGTCTCTTAAAAAAAAAAAAAATCTGGAAACATGGGAATTTGTAGATCGGAGTTCAAAGATCCTCAAAAAAAAAAAAAAAATTCTCTGAAATTCCTGATGGTTCTGCCTACCTAATAAGACTATGTACATGTATATTTTTTTTAAAAAAATGGTCTTTTTATTTATTTGAGAGCTACAGACAAACAAAGAGGCAGATAGAGAGAAAGAGAATGGGCACACCAGGACCTCCAGCCACTGCAAACAAACTCCAGATGCATGCACCACCTTGTGCACCTGGCTTACGTGGGTCCTGGGGAATCGAGCCTCGAACCAGGGACCTTAGGCTTCACAGGCAAGCGCTGTAACCACTAAACCATCTCTCCAGCCCAACATGTATTTTTTTTAAGATTCCATGAGTATTCAATTATTATTTATTCCACAAACACTTTCTTTTTTTTTTTTTTTGTTTTGTTTTGTTTTGTTTTTCGAGGTAGGGTCTCACTCTAGCTCAGGCTGACCTGGAATTCACTCTGTAGTCTCAGGGTGGCATCGAATTCATGGCGATCCTCCTACCTCTGCCTCCCGAGTGCTGGGATTAAAGGCATGCGCCACTACGCCCGGCTCCACAAACACTTTCTGTGAAGCTGTGTGCACTGTTCTAGATGATGAGAGACCTGCAGGACGTGAAAACACAATCAGAACAGCAGTTAAATTAATAAGTCAAGTTGGGTGTGGTGGCACACCCTTGTCATCTCAGCTCTTAGGAGGCTGAGGCAGGAGAATCATGAGCCTGAGTCCAGCCTGGGCTACAGAGTGAAACCATGTCTTTTAAAAAAAAATATATATATATATATATAGGGCCTGGACAGATGACTTACCAGTTAAGGCACTTGCCTGTGAAGCCTAAGGACACGTGTCCAACTCGCCAGAACCCACGTAGGTCAGATGCACAAGGTGACTGATGCATGCTCAAGGTCACACATGTGCACAAGGTGGTGCATGCGTCTGGAGTTCAATTATAGCGGCTGGAGGCCCTGAGATGCCAATTCCGCCCCCCTCCCCACACACACACTCAAAAATAAACCAGTCTGTTGGGCTTGCTATATATATATATATGTATATCAATTGTTAGCCTGACATTGGATGGAGTCCAACTGCTGTGACTGGCTAAGACTCACTTACTGGGGTACCCTACAGTATAGGTAGAGCACTTGTCTAGAATCCACAGTGAGGGGCTGGGGGCGTGGCTCAGAGGTAGAGCACTTGTCTAGAATCCACAGTGAGGGGCTGGGGGCGTGGCTCAGTGGTAGAGCACTTGTCTAGAGCCCACAGTGAGGGGCTGGGGGCGTGGCTCAGAGGTAGAGCACTTGTCTAGAGCCCACAGTGAGGGGCTGGGGGCGTGGCTCAGGGGTAGAGCACTTGTCTAGGATCCACAGTGAGGGGCTGGGGGCGTGGCTCAGAGGTAGAGCACTTGTCTAGGATCCACAGTGAGGGGCTGGGGGCGTGGCTCAGAGGTAGAGCACTTGTCTAGAATCCACAGTGAGGGGCTGGGGGCGTGGCTCAGCAGTAGAGGACTTTACTAGCATGGACAAGGCTCTGGAGTCAAACCCCAGCAGGAAAACAGGGCAGTGCTAATAGTGCTTGCTATTTTTGATTATTCCTCATGGACTTGGAGACATGACCCCTAGTTTCCAGTACCTTTCTTGGGTTTGCTTTAGTAAGCAAGAGAAGCAGTGGCTCAGTGTGTGAGGGTTACATGTGGGAGGCACAGAATTGAAATTGGCTGATTTGTATTTGAGAAGTGGACTCGCTAACAAGTTGCTTATGACCTCTTAAGTATTAGAGATACACAGAGAAGGACAATCTTTCACCAGCCAGCAAAACATCCATACCAAAACACCCAACATACAAAAAGGCAGCTGCGCCTGGAGAGATGGCTAAGTGGTTAAGGCGCTCACCAGCAAAGCCTAAGGACCCATGTTCAGCTCCCCAGGGCCCACCTAAGCCAGATGCACAAGGTGACGGCAAGCACACATGGTCACACATGCGCACATGGTGGCACAAGCATCTGGAGTTCAATTGCAGTGGCTGAGACCCTGGTGCACCAATTCTCTCTCTCTCTCTCTCTCTCTCTCTCTCTCTCTTTCTCATTAAAAAAATTAAAATGAAGGGACCTGTGCATGGTTTCACAGACCTTTAATCCCAGCACTCAGAAGGCAGAGGTAGAAGGATTGCCATGAGTTTGAGGGCACCTTGAGACTACATATTGAATTCCAGGTCAGCCTGGGCTAGAGCGAGACCCTACCCCAAAAAAAACAAAATAAATAAATAATAATAATAATAAATTAAAAATAATAAAAATGAAAAAGACTGCTTGTTATGGTGGCACAGGCCATAATCCCAGAAGTTGTGGACAGAGTCCTGAGGATCCCAGAAAAATAAATCAAACTCTATTTCTCTCCCTGCTTCCCTCCCTCCCTCCTTCCTTCCCTCTCTCCCTTCTTCTCCCCTCATGTCTCTCTATCTTGCCCCCTCTCTGTCCCTCTTTCTCTCTCTTTTGCTGCCCGGGTGGAATCCAGGACTTTGTGCATGCTATACAAGCACTCTGTGATTGAGGTACATCCTCAGTACTTTTTCTGTTTTTAATCTGATTAGTCTCAGGTCATTGTAAAACTGATGGAAAGTTGACAACTGATCGTTTTCCTCCTCCTCCTCCTCCTCCTCCCCCTCCACCCTCCCCCTCTACTGCACACCTATCCTAGCCTGACCTCTGATAGCATAACCTTAGCTCTGGTTCCTGGTGGTAAAATTGTTGTTGTGGGGTGTTTTTTTTTTTTTTTTTGGCTTTTTATTTTTCCTTCCAATTTTGTCCTGAGCTGTCTCCTTCCCTTCTAAACGCAGATCTGGCCCTGGCAGAATCAGAGCTGGCTGCTAGGAGTGACAAGTGGGGACAGCTCTGGACAGACAAGTTGCAGGGCCAGAAGGTACAGTTCAGCTGCTCATGTCCCCGCACCCCTGCCAAAGGCTCCCGCACCCCTGCCAAAGGCTCCCGTGTCACCTTGGTGGGGAGGCGTCATACTTGGAGATAGTGGAACCTTCGGGAAATGGTCTTTCCTGAGATGTCCTTGGTCACTGGGGGTGGATTTATTTATTTATTTTTAATCTTATTATATTTATTTGAGAGAGCGAACAAGAGAGAGAGAGAGAGGTGAGAGGCAGATAGAGAGACAGAGAGAATGGGTGTGCCAGGGCATCCAGCCACTGAAAAGAACTCCAGGCACATGCACCACCCTGTGCATCTGGCTTATTTGGGTCCCGGGAAATCGAACCTGGGTCCTTTGGCTTTGCAGGGAAATGCCTTAACTGCTAAGCCATCTCTCCAGCTTTTATTTATTTATTTGCCAGAAGGATAGAGAGAGGGAGAAAGAGAGAGTATGGGCGCACCAGAGCCTCCTGCTGCTGCAAACAAACTCCAGATGCATGGGCCACTTTGTGCATCTGGCTTTATGTGGGTACTGGGGATTTAACCCAGGTTGTTAGACTTTGCAAGCAAGTACCTTAACCTCCGAGCCATCTCTCCAGCCCAGAGGTTATTTCTTCATCTTTATTTATTAATTATTTATTTGAGAGAGAGAGAGGCAGATAGAGGGAATGGATGCATCAGGGCCTCCAGCCACTGCAAACAAACTGAATACACATGTGCCACCTTGTGCTTCTGGATTTACATGGGTACTGAGGAAATTGCACCTGGGTCCTTTGGCTTTGCAGGCAAACACCTTAATCACCAAGCAATCTCTCCAGACACCCCTTCCCCTAAAGGTGTATTTTTAAATATATTTTTTAATTTTTTGTTTATTTTTATTTATTTATTTGAGAGCAACAGACAGAGAAAGAGGCAGAGAGAGAGATAGAGACAGAGAGAGAGAGAGAGAATGGGTACACCAGGGCCTCCAGCCACTGCAAATGAACTCCAGACGCATGCGCCCCCTTGTACATCTGGCTAACGTGGGACCTGGGGAATCGAGCCTCGAACCAGGGTCCTTAAGCTTCACAGGCAAGCGTTTAACCGCTAAGCCACCTCTCCAGCCCTAGAGCTGTATTTTTGAAGAGGCTTGTGGGAGACTGCTCTCTTTCTTTTGCCTGTGAGGTGAGCTGTTTGTTCCAGCAGTGCTTCCCATGTGGTGTACCTGCCAGAGGACCCGAAGCAATGGGATTCCATGTCACCCTGAGCCTGGGTAGGCAAGGAGTTCAAAGTGAGGGGACGGAGGAAACTTCAGCCGTATCTGCTGGCTGTGTCCTGAGGGTGAGAACGCCCCTTTTGGGTTAAACACCCCTGGAGCTGCAGACATGTTCCCCGCACTGCATCAGAAAATGGGGCTCCAGGGAGCCTTCCCCGTTGCCACACATTTGCTCAATGATTGTTGCAGTCCGGTTCGCATTGCTGGTAGAAATCACCCATCCAGGAGCAGCTTGTGGGAAAAAAAAAAAAAAAGAGGTTTATTTTGGCTTACAGGCTTGAGGGGGAGCTCCACGATGGCAGGAAAAACAACGGCATGAGCAGAGGGTGGGTATCACCCCCTGGCCAACATAAGGTGGACCATAGCAACGGGAGTGTGCCAAACACTGGCATGGGGAAACTGGCTATAACACCCATAAGCCCACCCCCAACAATACACTGTCTCCAGGAGGCTTTAATTCCCATATCTCCATCAGCTGGGGGTCTAGCATTCAGAACGCGTAAGTTTATGGGGGACACCTGAATCAAACCACCACTGTGGTGAAGGATATGCATCCTCAAAAGACCCAGGCTAATGGTGCTGAGAAGAAGTGACAGAGGAGTGCTCAGCACTGCAATATCTCTATCACATCTCCCAAGGCTCAGGGTCCATTGCAGAAGAGGTGGCAGAAAGAATCTAAGAGCCAAAGGAAGGGTAGGACTCCTTACAACGTGCTCCTCCAGGCACAAAATGGCCTGGATATCCATGACCTCACAGTGCCTGACACCACCTACACAAGACCATCATAATAGGAAGAAAAGATCATGACATCAAAATAAAAGAGAGACTGATTGAGAGGGGGAGGGGATATGATGGAGAGTGGAGTTTCAAACGGGAAAGTTGGGGGGGGGAGGGAGGGAATTACCATGGGATAGTTTATAATTATGGAAGTGTCAAAAAATATTTAAAATAAATAAATAGGGCTGGAGGGATGGCTTAGCAGTTAAGGTGTTTGCCTGCAAGGCCAAAGGACCCAGGCTTGATTCCCCAGGACCCACTTTAGCCAGATGCACAAGGGGGCACACACGACTGGAGTTTGTTTGCAGTGGCTGGAGGCCCTGGTGTACCCGTTCTCTCTCTCTCCCTCTCTCTAATAAATAAATAAAAATAAAAATAAAGAAAAAGTGAGCTCAAGGAAAAAGAAAAGACCCAGATTATATCCAAACATCATTTATGGTGAATTTATTTATTTGTTTGTTTGTTTGTTTGTTTGTTTGTTTGAGACAGAGAGGGAGAGAGAGTGAGGATGGGCAAGCCAGGGTCTCTAGCCACTGCAAATGAACTCCACACACATGCACCACCTTGTGCATCTGGCTTACGTGGCACCTGGAGAATCAAACCTGGGTCCTTAGGCTTCACGCCTTAACTGCAAAGCCATCTCTCCAGCCCCTAGTGAAGTTTTTTTTTTTAATTTATGAGAGAGAGAGCGAATTGGCATGCCAGGGCCTCCAGCCAGTGCAAGTGAACTCCAGACGTGTGTGCCACCTTGTGTGCATGCGCCACCAGTGCACATGCATCACCTTGTGCGTCTGGCATACATGGGTCCTGGGGAATTGAACCTGGGTCCTTAGGCTTCACAGGTAAACACCTTAACTGCTAAGCCATCTCTCCAGCCCTGTAATATAGTCTTTAAAGCTATTATTTAGCCGTGCGTGGTGGTGCGCATCTTTAATCTCATCATTTGTGAGGCAGAGGTAGGAGGATCACCATGAGTTCAAGGCTACCCTGAGTCTATGTAGTGAATTCCAGGTCAGCCTGGACTAAAGTAAAACCCTACCTCAAAAAAAATTTATTATGTATTTATTATTTTTAATCAGAGAGAGAATGAGCACATCAGGGCCTCTTGAAGCTACAAACTCCAGACGCAAGCACCACTTTGTGCATCTGGCTTTATGCGGGCACTGGGGAATCGAACTTGGACCCTCAGGCTTTGCAAACAAATGCCTTTAACCACTGAGCCACCCCCCCCAGCCCATGTCTCCCCTGAGCACCTTGCCTGACCCCTAGTGGACAGCCACCAAACACTTTTCCAGTGACTGTTGGAGGGACTTAACTCCCTTCTAGTGTTTTGAAAAAACTTAAATCATTGCCAAGTGCTTTTCTGTTTGAAAGTGTTCTGTGGTTAAAAGGAAAACCCTTTGTACATGGCAGCTCCTTTGGGAGCATTGCAAAAGAATTAACAAAATATTTACTTGGCAAACTGGCAAAATCACATCCTAACAATGAACGCTGCCAATGATTATTTTGCCAGCAGAGAATTTGTTTTGCGAATGCCAAGACACTTTATCAGCCCGCTTGATGTTTGTAAAGGTCTGTTTCTGTGTACATCCAGAGTACTTGTAAATTTTAAAGTGCTTTGCAAGTTCCAAAGTCCCTAGTAGATGACAAAATGTTCTCCAAATACCACAGGTCTTTATGCCATAGAATATTCTGTAAACATCAAAATAGATGGGTGAAGATGAGGAATTTTTTTAAATTGTATGTATTCGTATGTGTGTATGTGTGGATATGTATGGCGTGGGGGAGGCATGTAGGTGCCACAACACATGTGTGGGGGTCTGAGGACAACCTCGGGGTGTTTGCCCTCTCCTTCCACTTCCCTTCTTTTTCTGCCGCTTCCTATGCAAGAGTCTAGCTGGCCCCTAAGCATCCCGATTCTCCCGGATCTGCCGTGGGCACACTGGGATCACGTGCTCCACTCTGCGTCCAGCTTCCCATGGGTGCTGGGGAATCGAACTTAGGCCCGTGGGCTTACAATCAAGCACCTTTAACCACTGAACCATCTCCCCAGCTCCAAAAGACCTTTATATTTTATTTTTATTTTATTTATTGAGAGAGAGAGAGAAGAAAGAGAGAGAAGAAAGAAAGAGAGAGAACGGGCGCACCAGGGCCTCCAGCCACTGCAAACAAACCCCAGACGCATGAGCCACCTTGTGCATCTGGCTTGTGTCAGTCCTGGGGAATCAAACCTGGGTCCTTAGGCTTCGCAGGCAAATGCCTTAACCACTAAGCCATCTCTCCAGCCCTCCAACGGATTTTTTTAATGCAATGTGGTTCATCTATATTGAACTGCTTTATAATTATTTTGATATCATCATTTTTCCTTCCTATTATATGCAGGTCTTGTGTAGGTAGCATCAGCCACTGTGAGGTTATGAATATCAAGGCCACGTTGTGTCCAGAAGACAGTATTGTAAGCACTCCTCCCCTTCCTTTGGCTATTACATTCTTTCTGCTACCTCTTCCGCAATGGGCCCTGGGCCTAGGAAGCTGTGATAGAGATGTCTCACTTAGTGAGGAATACTCCACTGTCACATCTTCTCAGCACTTTGGTGAGTTTTGAATCTCCCCGGTGGTCACTGCCATCTGAAAAGAGAAGCTTCTCTAACCAAAAATGGGAGCAGCATTAATATATGGGCAACAACATGAGTATTTAGAGGGCAGTTTAGTGGGCATAATATATCCATTGAGCCAGACAACAGCAGTAGTTTCCCCCACCCTCCCCAGGGCTTATGACTTCCAAAGCCATAGGTTTTTAACTAGGTTTTCAGTACCAGGAAGGAATTCCCTGCCATGGAGCAGTTGGTCTCCCCCATGACAGACACGCCACCATTGCACCAGTTGGCACACTTGGCCTGCCTGGCCAGCCGTAAAGCTTGCAGGGTCCACTGCTGGTTAAGTCCATTGAGGACTGGCCTCCTCCCAAAGTCTGGCGGGGAGGGGGGGGCGGCGAGTAGCCCTTCCCAGCATTCTGACAGCTAGCTAATAGGGAGGGGGCTTCCAGCCCAGCTCCAGCTTGATTTCTCACTCTCCTGCAGCCCAACTTTGCTTTGATTTACTGGTAAGGAGGTTTTTTGTGACCACTGTATATGGGATTGCATTTTGATGTCCTTCTATGTCTGAATTTTATAACTCTTGTTATGTTTCTCTCTGGGTTTCCTCTCTTTTCTCTCTGCCCTGTATCCCTTGCTTGAACTGTCTGGTTTGTGATTTCTGTATCTCTTTGTCTTCCTTGTGATTACCAGTGTCGTCCCACTCTTGCTTGTCTGTTCTCTGTGTGTGTGTGTGTAGTGTGTGTGTGTGTGTGTGTGTTTGTGTGTGTGTGTGTCTGTCTGTCTGTCTTTTAGCCCTTCTTTTTCTTTTTCTTTTTTTTTTTCTTTTTTTTTTTTTTTTGGTTTTTCGAGGTAGGGTTTCACTCTAGCCCAGGCTGACCTGGAATTCACTATGGAGTCTCAGGGTGGCCTCGAACTCACGGCGATCCTCCTACCTCTGCCTCCCGAGTGCTGGGATTAAAGGCGTGTGCCACCACGCCCAGCTAGCCCTTCTTTTTCTATCCTTTTCTTTTTTATGAGAGGAGAGATTGAGAGAGAGAGAGAGAATGGGCACACCTTAGCCACTGCAAATGAACTCCAGATGCATGCCCCGCCTTGTGCATCTGGCTTACATGGGTTCTGGCGGATCAAACCTGCATCCTTAGGCTTCACAGGCAAGCATCTTAACTGCCAATCCATCTCTCCAGCCCCTGTTTCTATCCTTTTCTCTTTGCTCTTCATTATTTCTACCTCTATCTTAAGTTAATTCTGACAGTCTAGCCTGGTGCACCGGGATAAGCTCTTACGTTTGTTTTCCTTATGCCTCTTACCAATTTGAATCTCTCCCCTCCTCTTTCTTTCTCCCTCTCTGTGGTGTGTATGCATGTATGCGCCTATTCATATGCGTGTGGGAGCGTGCGTACATGCTTGCAGTTGTGTGCACATGTGTGCATGTGTGTGCACATGTGCATGCTTGCGTGCACATGCTTGTGTGTGCATGTGTGTGTGCGCATGTGTGTGTGCGTGCACGTGTGCATGCATGCATGTACATGTTTGTGTGTGCATGTGTGTGCGTTATGTGTGTGCACTGTGCATGTCTGCATTCATGGGTGTGCATTCACATGCATGTGTGTGCACTGTGTGCATGCATGGGTTCGTGCATGTATGTGCAGACACGTGTGTGTGCATGTGTTTGTGCGTGCGTACATGTGTGTGGAGGCCAGAGACTGACATTAGGTGTCCTCCTCTCCCTTATTTACCTCAGTGCTAGTCTGTCACTGAACTGGTCTAGCTACCCAGCTTACTCCAGGGATCACATGTTTCCATCCACCAGGCTCAACACTTACGTGGGCGCTGGAGATCTGAACCCAGACCCTCACATTTACATAGCAAATACTTTACCAAGGCAGCCACCGCCCCAGCCCCTTCCTCTCCCTCCCCCAGGCAAGGTCTCGCTTTAGCCCAAGATGAATGGGAACTCACTCTATAATCCCAGGCTGGCCTCAAATTCACAGCAGTCCTCCTGCCTCTAACTCCTGAGTGCTGGGATTACACATGAGCAACATCACGCCCAGCATCTCTCCTATTTTTAAGTAAAATATTCATTGATTTGTGTGGGTATCTGGGCACATGTGCCATGGCACATGTGTGTAGAGATCCGGGCACAACTTCAAGGCGTCTGAGCTCCACGTTCTTTGAGAACCTGCTGTACTGCACACAAATGTCAGCTGAGCTGGCCTGAGAGCTGTCGACTCTCCTCGCTCCATCTCCCATTGTCATAGGTGCATTACGATCCCAGACGCATGCGCCACTGTGCATCTGGCTTTACATGGGTGTTGGAGACTTGAACCTGGACCGGCAGGCTTTGCAAGCGACTTAACCACTGAGTCATCTCCCCAGCCACCTCCTCCTTTCTAGGAACAGAATAGGTACTGCGGATTGTTCCCCACACCTCCAGTGTGGTGACGTTGAGGTAGCAGAAAAGAAGAAGGAAGACCTTGTAGGGGATCACTAGGTCACCGGGACATCACATTCAGAAGAGATTACTGTCATTCTCATGGGATCCTTTTTTTTTTTTCCTCAAGGGGGTGGGTTGTAGTAATTCAAGGTTACTCCATACACTTGGTCCCTTCTCTGTACAGCTGGCTCCATTTCCACTTTTCCATCATGGTGTGATGGTTGTCAAATGAACCCTCCCCACAGGCCAAACTGATGAACTTTTAGCCTCAAGAACTGTGAACTAACAAGCCCTTTTTCATTATAAGAACCTAGCTTTAAGTACTTTGTTGCAGTAACACAAAACAGACAAAGACAGCAGGTCATCAACGATACCAAATAATGCCACCCAACCCTCCAGTATTTTTTTAAATTTTTTTATTATTTTACTTTTATTTATTTATTTATTTATTTATTTTTTACATTTGAGAGAGAAAAAAGAAGATAGAGAAGAGAGAGAGAATGGACTGCTAGAGCCTCTAGCCACTGCAAATGAACTCCAGATGCATGTGCCACCTTGTGCATCTGGTCTTACATGGGTACTGGGGAATTGAACTTGAGTCCTTTGGCTTTGCAGGCAAGCGCTTTAATCGCCAAGCCATCTCACCAGCGCTAACCCTCCATTCTTGTCACTAGATGGCGGGTAGAGCCTCTCTCACACCAAGACCTCCACCTAGTGGCTTCAATTCTCTGAGCGTCCATTCCGAGATAAGGAGTTATTCATGTGCCAATCATCTAAACAGTATTTCCTTGGGGGCCAGAGAGATGGCTCAGCAGTTAAAGGCACTTGCCTGAAAAGCCTGTTGGCCTGGGTTCCATTCCCCACTACCCATGTAAATTCAGATACAAAAAGTGGTGTGCCCATATTCATTCTTCCTTCCTTCCTTCCCTTCTTTCTTTCCACCTACCTACCTACCTATAATCTATCTATCTCTACCCCTCCATCTTTCTCAAATAAATAATATTTATTAATATTTATACTTATTATTTAATATTTATGATTTATATTAATTTATTTATGTAGTATATTAATATTTAACATTTACTTTGGAGAGAAAGACAGAATGGGCGGTTCAGGACCTCTAGCCACTGCAAACCAACTTCCAGATGCATGCACCACTTTATGCATCTGGTTTTACGTAGGTACTGGAGAACAGAACCTCGGGCTATCAGGCTTCACAAGCAAGCGTCGGTAACTGCTGAGCCATCTCTCCAGCCCAGCCTTGCATTTTTGTATGCCTTAAAAATGATTTAGGATTTATTTTATGTTCTGTGAATTCCTCCTCAAAAAAAAAAAAAAAAAAAAAAAGGAAAAGAAGAAGAAGGCTGACAGAATAGACGACAACGTGGCTCAGAAATGGGACAACTTTATTTTGATCTCACAGAATCAGAGAGGTAATGAAGACATTTTAGAGTCCTACAACAAAGAGGCTGAGGGATGAACTGACCCTTTAACTCAAGGGAAGAGGAAAGGGAGGTGGGGGTGAAGAAGAGAGAAGCTGGGAAGTAGGATGCCCGATTCTGCCATCACTGCCCTGGGTCAGCCTGGATCTAAATGCTTCTCTCATATTGACCTCAGTTTCCCTAATTTAGTGCTGACACTAAATCCATGAAGGTATTTCTCAACCCCGAAGCGCATGCACTGTTTTTTCCCTTGGTCCACTGTGAAGACCATCTGAGTGCACATGGTGCGGCCTGCAGGCTGGGTGGAGAAGGGGACTTCAGGGAGGATTTTGCACCGTGAGATGCTCAGGTCTCCGCAGACCCTCTGTGTGCTGGGCGGGGGGCCGAGTGGGAGCATGCTGAGGGCATCCGCATCCCTTCCTTCTCGGTGGGGCGCGGCAAGAAGCAGAGCTGGTACGGCGGGGGCAGCTTTCCCAGCCCGTTCAGCTTGGGCGTGAGGTCGATGTCTTCCGGAGCCTGGGGGCTGCTCAGGGAGAAGTTCTGCAGGACTGAGGTCAAGAAGAGAAAGAGCTCTGAGCGGGCCAGGCTCTCACCCAGACAGATGCGTTTTCCTAGGAGGTGAGTGGGAGGCTGTCATTAGAGAAGCCCCCCCCCCTCCCCGGTGCCCATCCCCACTCTCCCTGAGCATCTGCATACTCATTTACATAAACTTACATGTGAGGTACTTTTGTTTCTATTCATAGTTTTTTGTTGTTGTTGTTGTTTTTCGAGGTAGGGTCTCATTCTAGCCCAGGCTGACCTGGAATACACTATGTAGTCTCAGACTGGCCTCGAACTCACGGAGATCCTACCTACCTCTGCCTCCCGAGTGCTGGGATTAAAGGCGTGCACCGCCACGCCCGGCTCTTTTTATTTTTTTTATTTTTATTTTTTATTTTTTATTTTTTTTTTTGAGGTAGGGTCTCTCTCTAGCCCAGGCTGACCTGGAATTCACTATGGAGTCTCAGGGTGGCCTCGAACTCACGGCAATCCTCCTACCTCTGCCTCCCGAGTGCTGGTATTAAAGGTGTGCGCCGCCACGCCCGGCTCTTTTTAATATTTTTATTTATTTATTTGAGAAAGAGAAACAGAGAGAATATGGACACACCAGGGCCCTCTGCCATTGCAAGTGAACCCCAGACACATTTGCCTCTTTGTGTATCTGTCTTTATCTAGGTACTAGGGGATTGAACCTGAGTGGTTAGGCTTTGCAGGCAAGCACCTTAACCGCTAAGCAATTTCTCCAGCCCCCATCTCCCATTCTCTCTCTCCCCTTGCAAATAAATGAATAAAAATATTTTTTAAGACAACTTCAGATTGTCTATCATACCATGGTCTACGCTAGCTAACATAGGTCATGGCTTCCAACAAGTCCTCTGCCCTCCCTGGTCCTCTTATCCTACCTAGATTTACAGAGGAATGTGCATGACGTGCCACTAAGAAATATGCTATTTTTAATTTTTTTTTTAAAAAAAGGCAAAAAAGAAAGAAAGAAAGAAAAGATAGGTGCGGTGGCACACGCCTTTAATCCCAGTACTCAGAGGAGGATCTCCATGAGTTCGAGGCCAGCCTGAGAACACAGAGTGAATTGCAGGTCAGCCTGGGCCACAGCGAGACCCTACCTCGAAAAACAAAACAAAACAAAAGGCAAAATTTTATCACCTTGAAAGGAGCTCAAAAAAACAAACTTGAAATATTCAACATCAAATCCTGCAGCCCAGCCCAGGCTATACAGTAATGCCCTGTCTCAAAAAAGGTGCGTGTATTATTGGGGGGGGGGACTGTAGAGATGGCTCAGCATGTAATGACATTTGCTTGCAAAGCCCGACAGTCCAGGTTTGATCCCCCAGTACCCACAGAAGCCCAAGTGCACAATTGTGCATGTATCTGCAACTCGTCTGCAGTGGCTACAGGGCTTTCCTCATCCATTCTCTCTCTCTCTCTCTCTCGCTCTCTCTGTCTCAATCTTTTCATCAAAGCCCTCATCTATTTATTTATGTATTTATTTAACAGAGAAAGAGGGACAGAGAGAGAGAGAATGAGCACACCAGGGCCTCCAGCCACTGCAAATGAACTCCAGACGCGTACACCCCCTTGTGCATCTGGCTTACGTGGGCCCTGGGGACTTGAACCAAGTTCCTTTGGCTTTGCAGGCAAGCGCCTTAACCGCTAAGCCATCCCTCCAGCCCTATTTATTTATTTCAAAGCCCTCATCTTTTTCACCCGGAGCTCAGCATGGACAGCAGTAGCGTGTCGCACAGAAGGGTGTCTTAGGGTGTGAAGGTCGCACTCACCCATGGAGAACAGGATGAAGGCTTCCTGCTTCTTGAAGTTGCCCTTCTCATCCAGGAAGTGCCCGGGGTAAAGGTGTCTGGCTTCTCAAAGTGACGGGGGTCATGGAGGACGGAGCTCATGACGGGGTACACAGTAGTGCCCTAACCAAGAAAATCCAACAGGACCCAAGTGGGGCCATCAGTGAGGTGTGGCTGGGTCCATTCCAGGGCACCCACAGCTGACGAGGAATGTCACCCTCTGTACGGCTCTGCAGCCGGTGGCTGAAACGTGGACAGACTTCTCCCCTGTCTCCCTAGCGGTTTCTTCCTGATCCCCGTGGTTGTGTCTAGTGGCGACCTCTGGCCCTTCTTCTCCCAAGACCCTTTGGAGGTCCATCCATTTCCAGGCCCACATCTAATCTGCTGAGTGCCTGTCCATTGTGTGACTAGACATGATGAGAACATCCAACCCTCAAAACCTACGTGGACACAGGGAGGAGGCAGAAACACAGGTACTGCACTGAAGGCAGGAGATCGTTAAATCATGAAAGGAAGCTCAGCGTGCCAGCTCGCGCCTACGAGTTCGCCATGAGTTTGAGGCCACCCTGAGCTACACAGCATTTTGAGATCAGCCTGGGATATGTGAGACCGGTCGAGAGAGAGATCCACTATATAGCAAGTTGTAATAAGCATAGTACATTTTTTTTCAGCAAAGGAAAATCTAGTATCTAGGTGCATATGGGGGCAAAAAGGTAGGGGGCTGAAGAGATGGCTCAGTGGTTAAAGGAGCTTGCCTGCAAAGCCCAACAACCTGGGTTCAATTCTCCAGTGCCAAAATGGAGCAGGCGTCTGGGGTTCGTTTGCTGCAGCAGAAGACCCGCAGTTCACCCATACCCACTCGGTGTCTGCCTTTTTCTTTCTCTCACTTTCTCGAATAAATAATTTGTTTGTTTGTTTTTTCAAGGTAGGATATCTCTCTAGTCCAAGCTGACCTGGAATTCACTATGTAGTCTCAGGGTGGCATCAAACTCATAGCGATCCTCCTACCTCTGCTTCTTGAGTGCTGGGATTAAAGGCATGCCTCACCACACTCGGTGGTAAAAACATTTTCTTTTTAAAGATGACACCAGGGCTGGAGGGATGGTTCAGTGGTTAAGGCGCTTGCCTGCAAAGTCTGATGACCTGGGTTCGATTCCACAGTACAGATGCACAAAGGGGCGCATGCATCTAGAGTTTGTTTGCAGCAGCTGGAGGCCCTGGCTCTGTCTCTCCATTCGCTCTGTCTCTCTACTCCCTATCTCTCTCTGCTTGCAAATAAATAAATAAAAATATTTTTAAGCCAGGCGTGTTGGTGCACACCTTTAATCCCAGCACATGGGAGGCTGAATGAAGTAGGAGGATCAGCATGAGTTCGAGGCCACCCCGAGACTATGTAGTGAATTCCAGGTCAGCCTGGGCTAGAATGAGACCTTACCTAGAAATACCAAAAAAATAAAGGTCAAAAAATAAAATCTCTCTCACTCTATAAAATAAATCCAGAAGTAAAATTGTCCTAATAACCCAGCTCTCTAAGACAACAGGGCTCTGGGGTGTTGCAGGTCTCGCCTTAGGGATATGATACCCCCGGAAGTCGGTGTCCTCCAGGACGCGGTGAGGGACACCCATGGGGGTGAGGTCACTGAATCTCTGGACCCCGTGGATGACAGCATCCGTGTACGGCATCCTTGCTCGATCATCGAGAGATGGAACTCGGTGCCGGCCTATCACTCTGTCGATCTCCGCCTGGACTTTCTCTGAAATGGACGGGTGGGGGAAGAGGCAACCTTGAAAGTTCCCCTAATGGGGGCCAGGGAGATGGTTCAATGGTTAAAGGTGCCTGCTTGCAAAGCCTGAAAGCCTGGGTTCAAGTCCCCAGTACTCTCGTAAAGCCAGATGTACAAAGTGGAGCATGCATCTGGAGTTCTGCAGTGACTGGAAAACCCTGGCGTTCTCTCTCTCAAATAAATAAATATTGAAAAACAGAATGATAGTGAGCTAAGAAAATGTGCCTGAGAAGTGACTTACAGGCCTGGCATGGTGACTTACACCTATTATCCCAGCACTCTTGAGGGTGAGGCAGAAGAACTGTCATAAGCTTGAAGCCAACCTGGGCTACACAGTGAGTTCAAGCCCAGCCTGTACTACGTAACACAGCAAAAGAAAAAGAAAAAAAAGAAAAATGACCCACAGGTTGAAGAAGTCTTTGGAACTCTTCACTGGGAAGACTGCTCAGTGGTGAAAGGCACTTGATCACAAAGCCTATTGGCCTGGGGTTCAATTCCCAAGCCACCCATGTAAGTCAGACACAAAAAATGGCACAGTGAGCTGGAGAGATGGCTTAGCGATTAAGGCATTTGCCTCCAAAGCCAAAGAACCCAGGTTCGATTCCCCAGGACCCATGTTAGCCAGATGCACAAGGGGGCGCACGAGTTCATTTGCAGCGGCTGGAGGCCCTGGCACGCCCATTCTCTCTCTCTTTCTCTCTCTCCTTCTTTCTCTGTCAAATAAATAAATAAATAAATAAATAAATAAAAATAAAATACTTAAAAAAAGTGGCACAAGCATCTGATGTTTGTAAGAGGCCCTGCTGCACCCATATCCTCATGCAAATATATATAGTTTTGTTTGTTTGTTTTGTTTATTTTATTTATTTGTTTATTTGGTTTTTCGAGGTAGGGTCTCACTCTGGTCCAGGCTGACCTGGAATTCACTATGTAGTCTCAGGGTAGCCTCGAACTCATAGTGATCCCCATACCTCTGCCTCCCCAGTGCTGGGATTAAAGGCATGCGCCACCATGCCCAGCTTCTGTTTATTTTCTTTTTTTGAGGCAGGGTTTCACTCTAGCCCAGGCTGACCTAGAATTTACCATGTCATCTCAGGCTAGCCTCAAACTCACAGTGATCCTCCTACCTCTGCCTCCCGAGTGCTTGGATTAAAGGTGTGCGCCACCATGCCTGGCTTTAATATATTTTTGCTGCTATATTTTACACATGTTTTTAACCCCAGCACTGAGGAGGCAGAGGCAGGAGGATTACCATGAGTTCATGGCCACCCTGAGACTACATGGTGAATTCCAGGCCATTCTGGGCTAGAGAGAGACCCTACCTCTAAAATTAAAAAAAGAATTATATACATACACACACAGAGAGAGAGACAGAGAGAGAGATTTATTTGCAAGCAGAGAGAGAGGGAGGGAGGGAATGGGTGTGCCAGGGCCTCCTGCCACTGCAAATGATCTCCAGGTGCATGAGCCACTTTGTGCATCTGGCTTTTCTTGGCACTAGGGAAGAGAACCCAGACCTCTAGACTCTGCAAGCAAGTGCCTTTAACCACTGAGCCACCTCCCCAGGCCCTGAGTGGAGTTTTTCTTTTTCTTGATTGATCCAGGCAGAAGTTACTTGGTGTCACCGACCTCCCAGCGTGGCCAGACACCCTGACCGCTGCTCTCCCTCCTCCCTCTGCACTCTTCCGTAAGCCCTACTCACCTAGGACCTCGGGGTGCTTCAGGAAAAGCAGCAGCGCACGGCAGAGGCTGGTGCTGGAAGTCTCGGTACCAGCAAAGAACAGCGATAGACAGTGTGCACAAGATTCTTGTGGGCGAACTGGTTCTCGGGAGCCAGGCGCTCCTGCCGTGAGGGCGAGGGCGAGCAACTCTCAGCCTCTCTCCCGGCAAAGAGCTCCAGTCGGGGAGGGGGGTCTTCTTTTAGACCCTCCCACCCCCATGTTTCTCTGAACGGTTTCTCCTTTTCTTATCTCCTGTAGTAACAGGAAGGTGGGCTCTGGAGTCAGATTTCCTGGATCCAAAGTCAAGATTCTCTCTCTCTCTTTTTTTTAATACTCTAAAAAATTATTTATTTATTTATTTATTTGAGAGAGAAAGAGGCAGATAGAGAGAGAGAGAGACTAAGATGGGGATGGTGGCACATGCCTCTAATCCCAGCACTCGGGAGGCAGAGGTAGGAGGATTGCTGTGAGTTCGAGGCCACCCTGAGACTACATAGTGAATTCCAGGTCAGCCTAAGCTAGAGTGAAACCCTACTTCGAAAAGCCAAATAATAATAATAAATAAATAAATAAATAAATAAATAAATAAAAAGAGAGAGAGAGACTGGATATGCCAGGGCCTCCAGCCACTGCAAACAAACTTCAGACACATGAACCACCTTGTACATATGGCTTACGTGGGTACTGGGGAATCAAACCTGGGTCTTTAGGCTTCTCAGCCAAGTGCCTTAACTGCTAAGCCATCTCTCCAACCCCATCTCATCTCTCACTCCTTTCTTTTTTGTTTTTGTTTTTGTTTTTGTTTTGTTTTTCAAGGCAGGGTCCCACTCTAGCCCAGGCTGACCTGGAATTCACTACGTAGTCCAGGGTGGCCTTGAACTCATGGTGATTCTCCTACCTCTGCCTCCTGAGTGCTGGGATTAAAGGTGTGTGCCACCACGCCCTACTCTCTCTTTTCTTAGCTGTGTGTCTTTGTGCATGAGACTTAGCCACACTGTGCCTTAGGTCAACTGAAGTGTCTTTGATTATAAAGGAGAGAATGAATTGCACACCAGGGCCTCTGCAAACAAACTCCAGACACATGGATAACTTTGTGCATCTGGCCCTAGGTAGCACTGGGGAACCAAACCTGGGACAGCAGGCCTTCAACTGCAGGAGCTGTCTCCCCAACCCCTGAAGTTGTTTTTCTTGTTTTGTTTTTCGAGGTAGGGTCTTGCTGTAGCCCAGGTGACCTGGAATTCACTATGTAGTCTCAGGGTGGACTTGAACTCACAGCGATCCTCCTACCTCCACCTCCCAAGTGCTGGGATTAAAGGCATGTGCCACCACGCCCAGCTGAAGTTGTTTTAATATGATACATTTAAGCACACAGTAAACGATGGTGATTAATTATTATTAACCTTCTCCGTGCTCCAGCATCTTTGCTCTCCTGACTGGCCTTTCCGGCCGCTGTCTATCTGAGGATGAAAACTTAAACTTAAATATTTTGCAACAGTAATGGAAATCGCCATTACCTCAGCTAGGACCAATGAACACAGAGGTGAGCTGGGACCAGTGAGAAGAAGAGGAAGGGGTGGGATCCAGGTCTCCCCGTGAGATGTTAATTCTTAGCTCGCTCACGTTCCTGGGGAGGCTGGGGAATGGACAGGCGGGGAATGGAACTTGGCTAGTATCCCTCTGTAAAGAAGTGTTCAATAGGGGCTGGAGAGATGGCTTAGCGGTTAAGCGCTTGCCTGTGAAGCCTAAGGACCCCAGTTCGAGGCTCACTTCCCCAGGACCCACGTTAACCAGTTGCTGAAGGGGACGCACGCATCTGGAGTTCGTTTGCAGTGGCTGGAGGCCCTGGCGCGCCCATTCTCTCTTCCTCTTTCTATCTGCCTCTTTCTCTCTGTGTCACTCTCAAATAAATAAATAAAAATGAATAAAAATTTTTAAAAAAAGAAGTGTTCAATATCCTGGGACTAGAGAAAGGGCTCAGCAGTTAAAGGTACTTGTTTGCAAAGCCTGATGACCCAGGTTTGATGCCCCAGTACCCACGTAAAGCCAGACGCACAAAGTGGCTCATGCATCTGGAGTCCATTCTCACTGGCAAGCCCCAGTGTGCCCATGCTCTCTTGCGTCTCTCTCTCTCTCTCTCTCTCTCTCTCCATACACACACACACACACACACACACACACACACATACATGAAGTACCCAATATCCTGACCATCACTCTCTTTCCCACCCACCCCTAAGCCACCGTGGTCCTTGCCTTGTCCATGCGGAGCAGGAAGCAGTCGATAAAGCCCCGGGGCGCACTGGGGTCCAGCGTTTCCCGGTGCAGCTCCACGCTCTCGATGATAAAATCTTTCAGTTCTTGGATGTTACTGTACATGCGCTTGTGGGGGCCGGGAAAGTGCTTCAGGAGACTTGAGAGGAGTTCAAACACCTGGAGAGAACCCGAGAGCCTATTTTTCCTCCCTCTCTGGGCAGGTGCAAGAGGCCTGGGGCTTTCTCTAAAGACATTACACTCCTGTCTTGCACATTGCAACAGTATCTCAAGGGCGTCTGGGAGATTTGGGGCATGTGCTTTTCCAAGCCGAGCAGGAGTGGACGCACACACTCATAGATAACACGGTGCCGCCTGCACAGCTGCCCCTGAACTTCACTGAGGCTTCTCCTCTTAACTTACTCATGTGGTAGTTTGAATAGATTCCCCCCCCCCCCCGTGTTTTATTACAGCTTGTAATTTAGACCTGCAGCCACCTGGCTGGAGGAGGTGTCACTGGGTGGATCTCACGGTACAGCCCTAAGGTGCGGGGGTTTTGAAATTCCTATCTAAAGATAGGCAAAGTGCCTCAGTTTCTCCTGGAGTTCCTGAAGTGTGCTGTGCTGTGTGGCTTTTGCCTTTTGGGCTTATGCTTCTCTCTCTCTCTCTCTGCTTGGACCTGTGAAGGCAGGCCAGCTTCTTCTGCCATTATGGAACTTCCCCTGGATCTGTAAGCTTCAATAAATATCCCTTCCTCCATCACTGTGCCTGGTCTGGAAGTTCATCTCAGCGAACCTGAAGCTGTCTGCTACACCTCATTTCTGTCCCCCGACCTCACTTGGAAAGGGCAGGGGGTGATATGTGTGCCGTGGAGAACAGGGATGTGTGTGTGAGTGGGTGAAGGGATGCATGCTTGAAACCAGGACCTGGAGCCAGGCGTGATGGCGCATGCCTTTAATCCCAGCACTCGGGAAACAGAGGTAGGAGGGTCGCCGTGAGTTCGAGGCCACCCTGAGACTATATAGTGAATTCCAGATCAGCCTGGACTAGAGTGAAAACCTTCTTCAAAAAACCAGAAGAAAAAAAAAAGCCAAGTGTGGTGGCACACGCCTTTAATCCCCGCACACTCGGGAGGCAGAGGTAGGAGGATCGTCGTGAGTGCGAGGCCACCCTGAGACTACATAGTGAACTCCAGGTCAGCCTGGGCTACAGCAAGACCCTACCTCAAAAAAAACAAAACAACAAATGAATGAAGGAAACCAAGACTTAGAAAACACCTTGGGGAGCCTGAAGGCTGAGGTAAGCAACATCTTCAGAAAGAGATGTCATTTTCTACCTCCCATTGCAGTCACTATTGCAAAATCCTTTGTCAAAGTCCCTCTTCTTCCTCTCCCTCCTCCTCCTTCTCCTCCTTCTCATCTTCATAATTAGCTGAATATTGCTATGTTCCAAAGCAAGGCGAGACTCAAAAAATAATAATAATAATAATAAGCTTCTTGCCAGCTGTGGTGGTGCACGCCTTTAATCCCAGCACTCGGGAGGCAGAGGTAGGAGGATTGCCATGAGTTCGAGGCCACCCTGAGACTCCATAGTGAATTTCAGGTCAGCCTGGACTAGAGTGAGACCTCGAAGGAAAAAAAAAAAAAAAAAACTTTCTCTCCTCTGGAAATCTGAGCTCAGGACAGGAAGCCCCCAGTTCCCTTCCTAGGACCCAACTCCAAGCCAACCCCAATCCTGGGCATCTTATGGAAATCTTCCGCCTCACCTGACTGTAGAAAGAGCTGAGGATAGTGAAGGTGTCGTTAATTAAACTTAGCAGCCGTAGGAATTTGGGGTCCTGGTAATCAAAGCGCTCCCCAAAGACGATGGAGCAGATGCTGTTGGCCGTGATGCAGTGAAAGGGGGTGGGTGGGTCCACATAGGTCCCGGGGAAGGAGAGGCCCGTCGCAGAGGTCTGAGCGTTCCTGTATCGTCCCCCTGGTAGCTGGCCGGGGCTGATGTCACTTGCAAGACTGGCTGTCCTGTCTCCTGGCCTGCCTGTCGCGTCTCTCTCCGTCTCTCCCTGCTGTATTTGTGTCCCTAGCTGTCTGTCTTTGTACATCTGTGTGTCTCTGGTCTCTTGACTCTTTGAGACTCTTTTCTCTGTTTATGACCCCCACACACGTATGTTTATGTCCCCCAGTCCTTCCCCTCATTGACGTTTTGCACACACACCCATTTCTGTGTGTGTGCCTGCATATGCGTGTGCACACACATGTGAAGGCCAGGAGTCCTTCAGGCTTTATCTTCCTTTCTTTGAAATAAAGTTCTCTCACTGACATGGAACCTACCAATTAGGCTACACTGGCTGTCCTGTGATGCCCAGGAGTCCTCCAGTCTCCCCCTCCCCAGTACTGGGATTACATATACTTACCATCACACCCAGATTTGTTTTGTCTTTCTTCTTTTTTTAAATTCATTAATTTAGAGAGAGAGAGAGAGAATGGGCACACCATGGCCTGTAACCACTGCAAATGAACTCCAGACTCATGCTCCACCTTGTGCATCTGGTTTACGTGGGTCCTGGGGAATCGAACCTGGGTCCTTTGGCTTTGCAGGCAAACGCCTTAACCGCTAAGTCATTCTCCAGCCCTGTCTTTTTTTTTTTTTTTCTGTTTTTTTGAGGTAGGGTCTCACTCTGTCCCAGGCTGACCTGGAATTCACTGTATAGTCTTAAGGGTAGCCTCGAATTCACGGTGATCCTACCTCTGCCTCCCGAGTGCTGGGATTAAAGGCATGTGCCACCATGCTCAGCCAGCCCTGTCTTTATTCATTCATTTATTTTTATTTATTTGACAGAGACAGAGAGAGAGAGAGAGAGAGAATGGGTGCACCGGGGCCTCCAGCCGCTGCAAACCAACTCCAGATGTGTGTGCCCCCTTGTGCATCTGGCTAACGTGAGTCCTGGGGAATCAAAACCTGGGTCCTTTGGCTTTGCAGACAAATGCCTTAACTGCTAAGCCATCCCTCCAGCCATATCCCAGTCTTTATAAATGTGTGTCCTGAGACTCAAACTCAGGTCCTCACATGTTTGAACAGCAAGTTCTTTACAGACTAAACTATCTCGTCAGCCTCCCCGTTTCTCTCATCTACTTTTTCATTTCAAAATTTTTTCTGTGAAGTTTCTATTGCTAGATCTAGCCTTGTGACCTCGGCTTCTCTCTCTCTCTCTCTCTCTCTCTCCCTCTCTCTCCTCCCTCTCTCACCTATGTGTGTTTCATCTTCTCTCTCTTCTTCTGTCTTTCTCCTTGAATCTGTCTGCATCAGTCTATCTCTATATTTATCAGCCTCTCCTCCCAGCTGTGGGTCCCCCTCTCTGTGTCTGTCTCCATGCCCCTCCCACCTCTCCCATCGAACCCCCCTTGAGCTCACCCTGAGATTTCCGCAGTTCCTCCACCAAACACTGGGCCTCTTTCTTGATTCGATCCTCCATGCTCCGTTTCCCCATCCCAAAGTCCTTCATGGTCGCCAGACAGAACTTCCGGAGGACTTTCCAAGGCTTGCCATTGGCAAATGTCACACCTGATTGGTGGGGGCATGGTGGGAGTGTCAGACAGACGGCACACAAGGTGGTCTGTCTTCCCTCTTCCTCCTCCCCCACACTCACTGGACCCATCCCCCCACCCCACTGACCAGTCCCCTGGAAAATGGGATCCGTGATGGCAATGATCCCACGGCCTGAGAAAACCTCGGCTTGATGCCACCAGGGCCTCCCGCATGCTCTCGTAGCCACACAGAACTACCAGGGGCTGGGGTCCCAGGTAGATTGTGAAGACATCCCCCTACTTCCTCCGAAGCTGTTGAGGCACAGGAGGAGGGTCTTTGGCTCTCACACCGTCCAGCCCTAGCCAGAATCCATCAGTGAAGAGCCCCTCCAACTTGAGGGTCTCTCCCAAGCCTTCTCTCACATTCCTCTCCCCAACAGGCCTGGCCTCACCTTTTCCAGAACTTTCTTCCCAGCTTTGTGTCTAGTGAACCGCGCTTTCCCCACACTCCTCCTTACTCAAAATGCGCCTCCCCACCCTGCAGACCACTGCTCCAAACCTCAAGTCTCCCCTGCCCCCAACACACACTCAACCTTCCCAACTCATTCTCATAGGAATTCCAGAAGCTTCCCTCACGGCTTAGTGTGCCAGAGCCCATCTGGCACAAGAGAGTTTCCCAAGCTGATCTGGAGAGTCCACTCCAACACTGGATCCTCAACTCCTGGCCGTCTGTGAGCTCCACTTCCGTTCCTCCAGATTCTTACCTCCTCACCCCCTCTCTCTCTCCCCCCATCTCACCTCCTGGAAGGATTTGAGAAAGCCCTTGGGGTCAATCTGCAAAATGTTCCCCAGCAAAGGCAGAGGCCGAGGTAGAGTGACCCCAGATCCACACCAGCGAGAGGATAAGGAGGAAGAGGAGGAGCGAGACGCTAGGCAGCTCCATGACCCCTTCTCTCCCTGCGCCCCACTGTCTCTCTTCAAGGGCAGTTTCTCTGCTTGGTCTTTGTTTCCCGTGGTAGGAGAAGGAGGGCGTGGCAGCCATCTATCTTCGCAGAGTTTCTGGCGCTTCTCGGGAGGCTGCAGACAGCCCCATTTGAGAGTTGAGGGTTGAATCTGAAAGTCAGTTTCCCATTGGGCACCAGTTGCCTGGAGACGTCTCCAAGGGTGATGGAGCAAGGGGCAGCCACGGTGCCAAGTGGAGGCCCAGTTCAGGTGGTTACAAAGAAGAGTGGCTCCCAGCCACCCGTGCCAGGGCGTGGTGGCGCACACCTTTAATCCCAGCACTCGGGAGGTAGAGGTAGGAGGATCGCCGTGAGTTCGAGGCCACCCTGAGACTCCATAGTGAATTGCAGGTCAGCCTGAGCTAGAGTGAGACCCTACCTCGGAAAACCAAAAAAAAAAAAAAAAAAAAAAAAAAAAAAGAGAGAGATGAAGCCAGGCAGCGCTGGAGCCTGAGTGTCCCTGCCTTGTCCTTTTGGGTGATTCTATGGAAGCCATCCTGTGTGTCCCTGCCTTGTCCTTTTGGGTGATTCTATGGAAGCCATCCTGTGTGTCCCTGCCTTGTCCTTTTGGGTGATTCTATGGAAGCCATCCTGAGTGTCCCTGCCTTGTCCTTTTGGGTGATTTTATGGAAGCCATCCTGTACTCTTTGGGGACAGGAATTTCATGCAGAATATTAGAAGAAAGTGAGATACAGAGATGGTGATATAGTCTGACGGAGGAGGTTTGACTTCACTTTAGGAGAGTTGAAGGATTGGATGACTTGGCCACCATTTCTTTATTTATACATTCCTCAGCAAATCTATTCTCTGCTTTTTTGTTGTTGTTGTTGTTGCTCAGGCTGACTTGTAACTCACTCTGTAGTTCCAGGCTGGTCTTGAACTCACAGTGATCCTCCTGCCTCGGCCTCCTGAGTGCTGGGACTAAAGGTGTGTACCACCACATCTGGCTCCTCAGCAAACATTTTTTAAAAATATTTTTATTTATTTATTTATTTGACAGAAAGAAGGAGAGAGAGAGAGAGAGAATGGGCGCGCCAGGGCCTCCAGCCACTGCAAACGAACTCCAGATCCATGCGCCACCTTGTGTGTCTGGCTAACGTGGGTCCTGGGGAATAGAATCTGGGTCCTTTGACTTTGTAGGCAAACACCTTAACCACTAAGCCATCCCTTCAGCCCCTCAGCAAACATTTTTAACAAAATGCTATGATTCACTTGCTGCTCCAGGTGCCCCTGACAAGACAAGTAGTTGGCCCTTCACATAGTTGGCTTTGAAGTGATGGAGAGGCCCGGTCTCATCCCAAGGCCTTCTAGAAAGATCTCTAAGGACTCCAGTGGCATATTGTGCCAGAACATGCCTGTCAGAAGAGAATTCCCAAGCTAATCTTGAGGGTCCACTCAACATCAGAGCTCCAACTCCTGCTGCCTCAATGAGCGCTCCACTTTCTTTCCTCCAACTCCTACCTCTGGCCCTCGCCATCTCGCCTCCTGGAGGATTTGAGGAAGCCCTTGGGGTCAGTTTGCCAAACACTCCCCAGTAAAGGCAGACGTTGAGGTCCAGGAAGGACAATCAGTGGTTCACGTGGATCAGCTCCTGGCCAGGGAGGTCAGGTCTTAGGGTGTCTTCTTGTGATTCTTGGGAGAATCCAGGGGAATCCAGCGCAGCTGGGTGGGATCACGGCGCTCAGGGAGGGCCGGGGAGGAGGCCGTGGCACAGAGGAAAGATCAGGGAAAGAGTAGGTGGGAAGGACGATGGTGGTGAGTGACTGTGGTCTATCATGTGAAGGAACCTCAAAAGTACTGTGGGAAGTGAAAGGCACCAGACACAACCAACTACATGCTGAGTCCACTCTTAAAGGGTTTTTTTTTTTTTTAATACTTTTTACTTTATTTGTCAGAGAAAGAGGGGGAGAGAGAGAATGGGCGGGCAAGGGCCTCCAGCCACTGCAAACGAACTCCAGACACGTGCGCCCCCTTGTGCATCTGGCTAACGTGTGTCCTGGGGAATCGAACCTGGGTCCTTTGGCTTTTGCAGGCAAACACTTTAACTGCTAAGCCATCCCTCCAGCCCTTAAAGGTATTTTTTATTTGAGTCAAAAAGAGAGGGAGAGAGCCGGGCATGGTGGCGCATCCCTTTAATCCCAGCACTCGGGAGGCAGAGGCAGGAGGATCGCCATGAGTTCGAGGTCACCCTGAGAATACAGAGTGAATTCCAGGTCAGCCTGGGCTAGAGTGAGACCCTACTTCGAAAAACCAAAAAGAGAGAGAGTGAGAGAGAGAGAATGAGCTCACCAGGGCCTCTAGCCACTGCAAATGAACTCTAGATGAATTCGCCAACTTGTGCATCTGGTTTACATGGGTACTGGGGAATCAAACCTGGGTCCTTAAACTTCCAAACTCCTTAACCACTAAGCCATCTCTCCAGCCCCATTGAGTCTGTTTTTTATGAAACACTCAGATTAGACAAGTCCACAGACTCAGAAACCAATTGGTGTTTGAAGAGGCTGGGAAGAAAAGAGTGGGGAGTGACTGCCAGAAAGATCCAGGGTTTTTCCAGTGATGGACAAGTGACAGAAATTTCTGGAAATAGAAGGTGGTAGTTATACAACCTGGTGGATAAAATAAATGGCACTATGTCATACACTTTAAAAAAACAGTGGGTCTTAGCCGGGCGTGGTGGCGCACGCCTTTAATCCCAGCACTCGGGAGGCAGAGGTAGGAGGATCACCGTGAGTTCGAGGCCACCCTGAGACTACATAGTGAATTCCAGGTCAGCCTGAACTAAAGTGAAACCCTACCTCGTAAAACCAAAAAAAAAAAAAAAAAAAAAAAAAAAAAAAAAAAAAAAAAAAAAACAGTGGGTCTTAAAATCTGGGTGTGGTGACCATTGCCCAGAATCCTAGCACTCAGGAGGTGGAGGGAGCAGGATGGGGAGCTCAAGGCAAGTTTGAGGTGAGCCTGAGCTATGTGAGACCCCTGTCTCAGAAAACTAAACTTAAAAACAGGTCAGTTTTGTGATGTGAGTTTTATCTTAATTTAAATATATACGGAGGAAGGGCATGTTAAGGAAGAGTTTTGGGGTCCTAGAATCAGAGAGATCTTGCCCTCCCTGCACACTCACAGGAAGGGTGACTGGTACAGCTGTCCTGCCTCTGTCCCTCATCTGCAAAGGGGGACATGGGTCGATTGGAGGGAGGACTCAAGAGACCGTATGCAGAGCCCGCATGCACAGATCATGGTGCACAGTGGAGCTGATCAGTGGGGATCGTGGTTGCTATGAGCAAGGGAGAAGTCATCCAGCAAGGAGATGTGGTCTGGGACGTGTGGCTCCAGAAGTTTCTGTATATACAACTATGAACAGATGAAAGGGAGATGCCTTAGAGCGTTGGAAGAGCTGAGCCGGGCACGGACCTAGGTGGCTTACAGCACGCCCCCCCACAGGCAGGGAGATGTGAAAGGAAGTGAGGGACATTCTCGACAGGAGTGGGGACACTTTATGACCCTGGGATCCTTAGACACTCTTCCCTCAGCCCAGTCAGCGGGGCAGGAAGCGGATCTGGTATGTTGGGGGCACTTTGCCCACGCCACACTCTGCTTGGAGTGAGATCAATGTCCTCGGGAGCCACAGGGCTGGCCGTGGAGAAGTTCTGCATGACGGTGGTGAAGAACAGAAACAACTCGTTGCGAGCGATGCCTTCTCCAAGACAAATGCGCTTGCCTGCAGACACAGAGCACGAGCCTTGTGAGACCTGGGAGGTGCACAGTCTTCGCCATGTCCCATCCCTAAGTCCACACACCAGTGCCCATGGCAGTGGGTGTGTGTGCTTGACCTTTAACCTGAAGCTCAAAGAGACTACTAAGAGACTCCCAAAACCAGGCTGGAGAGATGGCTCAGCAGTTAAGGCACTTTCCTGCAAAGCCTAATGACCCAAAATCAATTCCTCAGTACCCATGCAAAGTCAAATATACAGAGTGGCGCATACATCTGGAGTTCCTTTGCAATGGCTGGAGACCCTGGCACGCCCATGTTTTTCTTTTTCTCTCTCTCTGTTCCCTCCGCCAAGACACACACCTTCAATGCCAGCACTTGGGAGGCAGAGGTAGGAGGATAACTGTGAGTTCAAGGCCAGCCTGGGACTACAGAGTGAGTTCCAGGTCAGCCTGGGCTACAGTGAGACCTTGCCTCCAAAATGAGAGACAGAGAGAGAAAGAAAGAGAGACAAGAGAGTGATTCCCCAAACCCTAGAAATTGAGTGCAACACTTTGGGTGGATGTCATATCTACCTTAACTTTTTCCTTTTTCTTTTTAGTTGTTTCGAGATAGGGTCTCTCTTCAGCCAAGGCTGACCTGGAATTCACTTGGTAGTCTCAGGGTGGCCTCAAACTCATCGTGATCCTCCTACCTCTGCCTCTCAAGTACTGGGATTAAAGGTATGTGCCACTATACCTGACCTTTTTTCTTCTTTTTTATTATTTTACTTTATTTTTATTTATTTGACAGAGAGAGAGAGAGAGAATGTGCACACCAGGGCCTCCAGCCACTGCAAATGAACTCCAGATGCATGCATCACCTTGTGCATCTGGCTTATGTGGGTCCCGGGGAGTTGAACCTGGGTCCTTTGGCTTTCCAGGCAAGCACCTTAGCCAATAAGCCATCCTCCAGGCCTTTCTCTTCTTTAAAAAAAATATATTTATTTATTTGCAAGCAGAGAGAGAGAGAGAGATTGAGAATGTGGATGCAGCAGACCCTCCTGCCACTGCAAACAAACACCAGGTGCATGCACCACTTTGTGTATCTAGCTTTACATGACTATTGGGATATTGAACCCAGACCAGCAGGAGGATCATGAGTTCAAAACCAGCCTGAGCTATATAACAAGACTTTGCCTTTAAAAACTAAAGGGAGGGCAGAGAGCTGCCGAGAAGCAAGGCCTGCTTGCCAGGAGATCTGCTTACTGGGGGCAGAAGGCAGCAAGACCCGAGGAGATGAGCCACCCCTGGCACACCAGCCAGGGCCCAGGTGGGACCCCAGAGGAACTGGTGAGATAAGCAAGAGTGTTGCTTCCACTGCCATCCCTGACAACCAGCGTGGCAGAGACAGACACTGAGGATACTCAGCACATAGAAAAGCAGAGAGCCAGAAGCCCTTGAGACCTCAACACTGAAGTAGGCTTAAAACACACCCACCACAGCTCGGGCGATTTTGCAGAAATGGGGGCAAAAAGATTCTAAGAGCCACAGGTTGGAAGGGCACATCCAGGGACACTGCCCAGCCACAATGGCTGACTGCTGCTCTCACAACTCATAAGCCACAACCCCATGGTGAATATCAGCAACCCCACTGAGAAGGGCTTCAGTGGAATGGGGGCAGGGAGGAAGAGAATGATGGTTCCAACACATGATGTGTCCATACAAAGTATGCTCTTAATAAAAAAAAAAAAAAAACAGGTCTGGAGGGATGGCTTAGTGGTAAGGCATTTGCCTACAAAGCCAAAGGACCCAGGTTCGATTCCCCAGGCCCCATGTTAGCCAGATGCACAAGGTGGCGCATGCATCTGGAGTTCTTTTGCGCCCATTCTCTCCCTCTCTCCCTCTTTCTCTGTCAAATAAGTTAATTAATTAATTAAAATAAATTTAAAAAAAAAAACAACTAAAGAGGGAAAAGAAAGGAAGTGAAAGAGGAAATTAGGGGGATAAGAAGGAGGAGGGAAAGAGAGGGACCAGGAGCAGGAAGAGGAGGAAATAAGGATTTTAGATGTGTAATCTGTTTATGTTCTAGATATTCCGAGAACTGCATGCGTGAGTGTGTGTGTGGTGGGTGGGGGAGGGGTGTTAACTTCTGGTCTCAACCCAACACCTCTAAGTTTCAAGAACCTTCTCCCCTACCCCCCAAAAATAGCCAAGCATGGGGGCATACACCTTGAATCCCAGCACTCAAGAGGCTGAGGTAGGAGGATTGCCTGCCATGAGTTCAAGGCCAGCCTGGGCTAGAGTGAGACCCTGCCTCAAAAACAAACAACAATCCCACTGTTCTTAAACTTGTGAGTGGGGTTGATGCACATGTGAATGGGATCTATGGCTCCAAGAGAATTAGGAAGCCCTACTCCTTTATAAACCACAGGCCCGGGGCCGAATGAGGACAAAGGCAGCCCACATGCCCAGGCAAAGCCACAGAGCACTGTCCTGCTCCTCACTGCCTCTTCCTTGGTGACCTAGGCCTCTAGGGTCCTGGAGGGGCTTCCACGCAAGCCCTCCATCTTCTAGGTACCAATGTGGAAGTTTCTGCCGTTTCAGAGTCTCCAGAATGCAACAGGCATAAGCGTGGCAAGACTCGCCGCACGTCTCTGAGACGTTTCTTCTAGAACTGGTTTTGTGACCCAATGTTTTTTTTTGTTTTGTTTTTCCAGAACAGTTTATGCATGTTCTCTCTTGCCCTCTCCCTCCCACCAATGCCCTCCTCATTCCCAGTGCTGCTATCAGTTTGGATAACTTTGGTATTTCTCTGTGTTTTCCTTTCCTTCTGCCCAGGGCAGTCATCTGTGGCTATGTCTGAACTTGTCAGGCACTATTTTGATGTCTACTTTTCTTTTCCTTTTCCTTTTTCTTTGTTCTCCTATCTTCCATGTAAATCTTGGGACCGGAGACGTGGCTCAGTGGGTAAAGTGCCACACGAACGTATGAGGACCTGAGGTCGGATCCCCAGCACCCACGTAAAACGCTCAATGTGGCGGCGCAAGTTTGTCATCGCAGAGATGAGGGAGGAGAGGTGGCAGGGTCCCTGGGACTGGCCAGCAGGCTGCTCCAGTCAAATCAGTGAGCTCAAGCTTCAGTGAGAGCCTGTCTCAAAGAATAAGGTGGAGGGAGGCCAGGGTACACCCCCAACATCAACCTCCAGCCTCCACACGTGCACGCACACCCACATGCACACGCACCCACGCGCATATGGACACACATGCAAACATCACACACATATATCCATGAGAAAATACAAAAACAAAAAAAAGGACCAGATCTTGATCTCATTTTTCCCTCTCTTCCTCTCTGTCGCCTAAACACACCTTGTCGTTCATTCCTTCTGTGTTTTCCTCTGGATGTCTATTTTCTTATTCTGATTTTCTCTGTCTTCATTTTCCCACATCTACTTCTTTTTTCCTCTCTCTCCCTTTCTCTTCTCTCTCTCTCTCTCTCTCTCTCTTGTTCTCTCTCTCTCTCCCCCCTATTGTTTCCTGTCCACTCCCTTTCTCTTGCAAAATATTTCTTCTTGTCATGGTACCCTTGTCTCTCTATCTGGTCTCTATTTAAGTTGCATCTCTCTGTTGTTTTCGACCTGTATATTTCTTCAAGTCTCTGCCTGCAACTCCGTAAGCTACTGAACGAAGAAACTGACTTGTATCTAGCTACCCTACATGTTCCCAATTCTGGGGATGAACTGAAAGAGGCCACTGCACTAGACAGAGCCAGGGGCAAGGCTGAACCCTGGTTCAGAGACGTCACTATGAAACTCAAGTCTAGAGAGTTGTCTGCAAGCCTGTCTCAGCAGTAGAGCACTTTCCAGAATCCACAGCGAGGGGCTGGGGACGTGGCTCAGTGGTAGAGCACTTGTCTAGAATCCACAGTGAGGGGCTGGGATCGTGGCTCAGAGATAGAGCACTTGTCTAGGATCCATAGTGGGGGTCTGGGGGCGTGGCTCAGAGGTAGAGCACTTGTCTAGAATCCACAGTGAGGGGCTGGGGGCGTGGCTCAGAGGTAGAGCACTTGTCTAGGATCCACAGTGAGGGCTGGGGGCATGGTTCAGAGGTAGAGCACTTGTCTAGAATCCACAGTGAGGGGATGGGGGCATGGCTCAGAGGTAGAGCACTTGTCTAGAAAACACAGTGAGGGGCTGGGGTCATGGCTCAGAGATAGAACACTTGTCTAGGATCCACAGTGAGGGTCTGGGGGCGTGGCTCACAGGTAGAGCAATTGTCTAGGATCCACAGTGAGGGGCTGGGGTTGTGGTTCAGAGGTAGATCACTTGTCTAGAGTCCACAGTGAGGGTCTGGGGGAGTGGCTCAGAGATAGAGCACCTGTCTAGAATCCACAGTGAGGGTCTGGGAGCGTGGCTCAGAGGTATAGCACTTGTCTAGAATCCACAGTGAGGGGATGGGGTCGTGGCTCAGAGGTAGATCACTTGTCTAGAGTCCACAGTGAGGGTCTGGGAGAGTGGCTCAGAGGTAGAGCACTTGTCTAGAGTCCACAGTGAGGGGCTGGGGGTGTGGCTCAGAGGTAGAGCACTTGTCTAAAATCCACAGTGAGGGGCTGGGGGTGTGGTAAAGCCCTGCTAGGTATCCTTAGCAAAAAAAATTCCTGGGGTCTCCTTTCTCCCAAAAGATAAGGAGTCTGGGCATTGAGATTTTTTCATGGACCTCCTCATGTTAAATTGAATTAAATTTGGCCTTTGACAGCCTCTGTACTCAACCAACTATAACCTAATGGGCAAGTGAACTACAAGCTCACTTGAGACAATATTTTTCCAACAAGTAACAGCATGTCTAGCAATCATAGCAGTCCACAGGCTGACAACTACAGGAGCACGTGCAAGTAAGGCGAAGGTGGAACTGTCCCTAGTGAAGCCGTTTCCACACGCCCAGCTCCATTTTGGTCTATAAACACTGCCTAGCCATGTTGCTCAGTGGAGTTTCAACTTTCACTGGCTCAAGATATGATAAAGTCATGAATGGTTCTTTGCTCAAATAAGCTTTAAAAAATATTTATTTATTTGAGAGCGTGAGCGAGAGACAGAGAAAGAAGCAGGTGGAAAGAAAGAGAATGGGCACACCAGGGCCTTTAGCCACTGCAAACAAACTCCAGACGCATGTACCACCTTGTGCATCTGGCTAACGTGGGTCCTGGGGAATCGAACTTGGGTCCTTAGGCTTTGCAGGCAAGTGGCTTAACTGCTAAGCCATCTCTCCAGCCCTATTTTTTCTTTCTTCTCTTTTGCATGTATATGTGTGTGTGTGTGCGCATGTTCGTATGCATGTGCATGCATGTGTGTGTACACGTGTTCATACACATATGGGCATGCATGTGGAAGCCAGAGGTTGACGCTGGGTGTGCTTCTCACTTGCTCTCCACTCCCACTGAACCTACAGCTCTCTGATTCAGTTAGTCTAGCCAGCCAGACAACTCTAGACAACTGCCTGTCTCTGTCTCCCCAGCACTGGGATGAAAGGCGCATGCCATCATGTCTAGAACTTTATGTGTGTGCTGGGGACCTAATCCAGGTCCTCACCTTTGGGCAGGAAGTGTTTTTCACATTGAGCCATTCCTCAACCCTTCAAATAAACTTACAAATTTGATTAATCTGATATTTCTTTATACGCATATATAATATAATATATTTGTTTGAGAGAGACAAAGGCAAAGAGAAGGAGAGAGAGAGAATGGGCGCACCAGGGCATCCAGCCACTGCAAACGAACTCCACATGCATGGGCCACTATGTGCATCTGGCTTACGTGGGTCCTGGGAATTGAACCTAGGTCCTTTGGCTTTGCAGGCAAGTGCCTTAACCGCTAAGCCATCCCTCCAGCCCTGATCTGATATTTTAAACAAGCCAGAGTAGTAAATACAAACACAGGTAAGTGTGTGAAAACTGCTGTATCTCCTCGGTGCTCAAGGATAAATCCCAATACCTCCCCAGCCTGGAAGACCCTACCCAGCTCAGAGAAGTACTCATAGATAACTTTTGGTTGTTGTTTCTTAAGTAAATAAATTTGGGACCCAAGCTGGGCATGGTGATGCACACCTTTAATGCCAGCATTCAGGAGGCAGAGGTAGGAGGATTGCTGTGAGTTCAAGGCCACCCTGAGATTATATAGTGAATTCCAGATCAGCCTGGGCTAAAGCAAGACCTAACTTTGAAAACCTAAAATTAATTAATAAGTTAATTAATTAAAACCTGAGACTAGCCAAGCGTGATGGTACACACCTTTAATCTCAGCACTCGGGAGGGAGGCAGAGGTAAGAATTACGAAATGAGTTCGAGGCCTTCCTGAGACTACATAATGAACTCCAGGTCAGCCTGGGCCAGAGGTAGGGTTTAAGCCCTGTGAGGTCGTATATGCATGAGTAGTAGGTTCATGACCCGAAGACAGTGTTCCAAGGTACTCCCTTCCTCCCGTCCTGTGGCTCTTACATTCTTTCTGCCCTCTCTTCTGCAGTGTTTTCTGAGCCTTGGAGGGTGTGATGGAGATAACAGTTTGTCATAGAGGACAGAGCAGGACAGAGGAGAGAGACATCAATACAAAAGAAGGACCCCCTGGAAAGAGGAGGGTGCTCAGGGGAATCAGGATAAGGGAAGGGGGTCAAAGAGGACAATAGGATGGAATGGGATCAAATTACAGTATGTTCATATGTTAAAACTCAATAAAAGGGGCTGGAGAGATGGAGAGATGGCTTAGCAGTTAAGGTGCTTGCCTGCAAAGCCAAAGGACCCAGGTTCGATTCCCCAGGACCCACGTAAGCCAGATGCACAAGGTACGGAGGCTGAAGACCCTGGCGTACCTGTTCTCTTTATATATATGCTCCTCTCTCTCTCTCTCTCTCTCTCAAATAAATAAAATAATAAATAAATAAAACTTAAAAACAACTCAATGACAATGTTTCTTGTAAAATAAAAAAGAAAGAAAATGAATTTGCTCAGATCCCAAGGTGGTCCTTATCTCCTTACTACTCGAGTCCTCTCATGGGGATGCAGCTAGGGTAACAAGGGTTCAAGTTAAGCAGCTGGGATAGACTAAATGCCCCATAAACAAGGACCTGCTATTGTTTGTGTCCCAGAGATTATGGGGACTTCCTCTTGGTATCTGGGAAAAGGGCTCACGAGCCCACCTTACCTATGGAGAAAGGGATAAATGCGTCATTCTTCTTCAGGGCTCCACTGGAATCCAGGAAGTGATCCGGATTGAAGGTGTCTGGTTTCTCAAAGTACCGCGGGTCGTGGAGAGCTGAGGTCAGGATGGGATATACTTCTGTGTTCTGAGGAGACGTTACAAGATGTTATCAGTCCCTGGTGCCTAGATGCAGACAGACAGACAGACAGACGGATGATAGATGATAGATAGATAGATAGATAGATAAATTGATAAATAGATAGATGATAGGTAGATAGGTAGATAGCTAGTTAGCTAGATAGATGATAGATAAATAGATTGATAGAGATAGAAACATAGATGATAGATAAATGGATGATAGATGAATAGGTAGATAATTGGAGGTAGATAGATTGAAGGTGGATGATAAATAGATAGATAATTAGAGATAGATAGATAGATGATAGATAAATAGATAGATTGATAAGTAGATAGATAGATGATAGATAAATAGATGATAGGTAGCTAGCTAGCTAGATGATAGGTAAATAGATTGATAGAGATAGAAAGAAAGGTGATAGATGCATGGATGATAGATAAATAGATAGATAATTGGAGGTACATAGAAGGATGGATGATAGATAAATAGATAATTAAAGATAGGTAGATGATAGATAAATAGATAGATAGATGATAGGTAGGTAGGTAGATAGATAGATAGATAGATAGATAGATAGATAGACAGACAGACAGATAACAGATAAAACAGACCAAAAACAAAGGGACTCTCTTGAGAAGCCACCAACAGGCTGAGATTGGAGGTCAAGAATATGGAGGATGCTCGTGCAAGAGACGCAGGAGGCGGGCTGACCTCACCTTGGGGAGGAGGTACCCTCGGAACAGCGTGTCCTTGGTGACCCTGTGTGGCACACCGATGGGGATGAGGTCTGAAAACCTCTGAATCTCGTGGATGACTGCCTCGGTGTACGGCATTTTGGTACGGTCGTCCAGGGCCGGGGCACGGTGTAAGCCGATCACCTGCTCGATCTCCTTATGGACTTTCTCTGTACAGGACAGGGAGACAATGAGCCCCACTTCACAGAGGCAGCGTGGGGCTCTGTTTGCTGTGAGCCAGTGACTCGGGGGGAACCTACAGTGAGGCGAGTCTCTAGAGAAACCTACACCCACTCTTGGACCCTTACCTGTCCTTCTCTTTTCTTTCTTTTTTGAGGTAGGGTCTCACTCTGGCCCAGGCTGACCTGGAATTCACTATGTAGTCTCAGGGTGGCCTTGAACTCACAGCGATCCTCCTACCTCTGCCTCCTGAGTGACTGCTGAGATTAAAGGGGTGCGCCACACATGCCCTGCCTGTCCTTTTCTTAATCATCTCTCTTATTGCCCATGCTTAAACTACATTAAAACTTTTTCTTCATAAACTCCAACCTTGCTTCTTTTAAAAATATTTATCAACAGTTTTCACATGAAAAGTTTTAAAAAATAAAAGAAATAATATTTATCTATGCTGGGCATGATGGTAGTGGATAGATGAAGAGATGGATGTGTGGGTGAATGTGTGGATGGATGGATGGATGGATGGATGGATGGATGGATGGGTGAATGTGTGGATGGATGGGTGGGTGGGTGGGTGGGTGGGTGAATGTGTGGATGGATGGATGGATGAATGGATGGGTGGGTGGGGGCATGGATACTGTGGGTAGTGGACAGATGAAGAGATGGATGTGTGGGTGAATGTGTGGATGGGTGGATGGATGTGTGGGTGGGTGAATGTGTGGATGTGTGGATGGATGGATGGATGGATGGATGTGTGGGTGGGTGAATGTGTGGATGGATGTGTGGGTGGGTGGGTGCATGTGTGGATGGATGGATGGATGGATGGATGGATGGATGGATGGATGTGTGGGTGGGTGAATGTGTGGATGGATGTGTGGGTGGGTGGGTGCATGTGTGGATGGATGGATGTGTGGGTGAATGTGTGGATGGATGGATGGATGGATGGATGGATGGATGGATGGGTGAATGTGTGGATGGATGGATGGATGGATGGATGTGTGGGTGGGTGAATGTGTGGATGGATGTGTGGGTGGGTGGGTGCATGTGTGGATGGATGGATGGATGGATGGATGGAATGTGTGGATGGATGGATGTGTGGGTGGGTGAATGTGTGGATGGATGGATGGATGGATGTGTGGGTGGGTGGGTGAATGTGTGGATGGATGGATGTGTGGGTGAATGTGTGGATGAATGGATGGGTGGGTGAATGTGTGGATGGACGTGTGGGTGGGTGGGTGCATGGATACGGTGATAGTGGATGGATGAAGGGATGGATGCTAGAAAACAATGAAAGGATAGGCCAATAGAGTCTTCACCCACCAAGAAGACTGGCTGAGTTTGGAACTTGACCAACACCTTCAGAGCTCCTGTCAAGAGGCCAGTGTTCCCTCTCTCATCCACGCAGGACCCTCAGCCCCACCTCTGCCCCCAGAAGAGCCTCTCAATGGCCGCCCCCGGCCTACCCGCCACGTGGGGGTACTTGAGCATGAGCAGAAAGCCGTAGCGAAGAGTGGTGCTGCTGGTCTCCGTGCCGGCGAAGAAGAGCGAGAGCAAGGAGAGGATGAGGTTCTGGTGGTGGAACTCCGTGTGCTGGTTGGACTTCTCCTGGTGCCCGGCGCGGGGAGAGAGGACAGGGTCAGAAGAGGCCAAAGCCTTAGTACAAGAAGACATACGTGTCTCTCTGGGCACCGTCCCTCTCTTTCTGGGTCTCACACTTCTGGCCCATTTTGTGCTTCTCCATCCTCAACATGACCAACCATTAATCTCTGTATCGGCCTCCCTTGTCCTCTTCTTCCATCTTCAGCTCACTCCTTTTCTTTTTCTTTTTTGTTTTGTTTTTTTTTTTTTTTCAGGGTAGGATCTCACTCTAGCCCAGGCTGACCTGGAATTTACTATGTAGTCTCAGGGTGCCCTCGAACTCATGGTGATCCTCCTACCTCTGCCTCCCCGAGTGGGGTGCTGGGATTAAAGGCGTGCGCCACCACGCCCAGCTTTGTTTTTTGCTTTTTGTTTTTTGGGGTAGGGTCTCACTCAAGCCCAGGTTGACCTGGAATTCACTATAGAGCCCTAGGGCGGCCCTGGAATCACAAAGATCCTCCTACCTCTGCTTCCCCGAGTGCTGGGATTAAAGGCATGTGCCACCACACCCGGCTCCATCTCTCTCTTGCCCTTGGTATGTTTCTTGCTTTTTGTCTCCCAGGCTCTTTCTGCCTCTGTGGGTCTTTCCTGCCTTTTTTTTTTAATTTTTTTTTATTTTTTGCATACTCCTTTGTTCCTCCTTTTTTCCACCTTCTCTGTTTCTTTGTTCTCCCTTTCTCTTCCCTTTCACCTCATCCTCCTGCTCCTTCAGCATCTCCTCCCCTCTCTCCTCCCTCATCCTCGGTCCCTCCCCGTGTTTCCCGTTTCCTAACCTCCCCATTCTTCACTCCCACCCCTCCCCTAACTCATCCATGAAGATCTTACTTTCTCCATGCGCAGTAGGTAGGCATCAATGAAGTCCCTTGGAGCACTGGGGTCCAAGGTTGCCCGGTGGGTCTCCACGTTTTGGCCGATGAAGGAGATGACTTCCTGTAGGTTTTTGGTGATTTGCCGGTGGGTGCCAGGAAAGTACTTCAGGAACTCAGAGAAGAGCTCATAGACCTGCAAGAAAGAAGGACCCAGGAGGTCACTTGGGGCCGTCAGGTCTCAGAAAGTGGGCAAGTGCCCTGGGTCTCTCTCTCTCTCTCCTCACACATACATATGCATGCTTTTGAAGCCAAAGGTGACCTTGAACTTCTGTTCCTCTTCCCTCTTACCTCCCAAGTGCTGGAACTACAGGCATGTGCCACCGTGCCCACTGCTACACTGAGGACTGAACCCAGCACTTCAAACATGCTACCTCATGCTCATTCTCTCTCTGTGTAATGTATGTGTATAAATTTCTGCCTCCTTTTTTTTTCTTAAATATTTTACTTTTATTTATTTGACAGAGAAAGAGGGGGAGACACACACACAGAGAAAGAGAGAGAGAATGGGCACGCCGGGGCATCCAGGCGCTTGCGCCCTCTTGTGCATCTGGCTAACGTGGGTCCTGGGGAATCGAACCAGCGTCCTTCGGCTTTGCAGGCAAACGTCTTAATGGCTAAGCCATCCCTCCAGCCCCTTCCTCCTTCTTTCTTCCATCCCTGTTCACTATCCCTCCCTCCAGGGCTCAGCCTCCCTGTCTCTCCGTGTTGTCTCCAGCCTTCTTCTAACCCTAAGCACACTCCCTTCTGCACCCACAGAAGCAGCCCGTCTTTTCCCCGATGTTCCTCTCATGCCTCCCCCTGACCTGGCTGGAGAAAGAGCTGATGAGTGAGAAAGACTGGTAGAACATATCCAGCAGCCGCAGGAACTGACGGTCTTTGTAGTCGAAGCGCTCCCCAAAGACGATGGAGCAGATGATGTTGGCAGTGACGCACTGGAAAAGGAAGGTGGGGTCCAGGAGGGCTCCTGGGAGGAGGAGAAAGAGGAGGGACATGAGACATGGACTCAAGAATCGTGGGAGGGCTGGAGAGATGTCTTAGTGGTGTAAGCTGTTTGCCTGCAAAGCCAAAGGACCCTGGTTTGATTCCCCAGGACCCACGTTAGCCAGATGCACAAGGGAGCGCACACATCTGGAGTTCGTTTGTGGTGGCTGGAGGCCCTGTCATGCCCATTATCTCTCTCTCCCTCTCTTTCTCTCTCTCTCTCTCTCTTTCTTTCTCTCTCCTCTCTCTCTTTCCCTCTTTTCTCTGTCAAATATATAAATAATAAAATATTTTTTAAAAAAATCTAGGGAGGGCTGGAGAGATGGCTAGGTGGTTAAGGCACTTGCCTGCAAAGACTAAGGACCCAGGTTTGGTTCCCCAGGACCTACGTAAGCCAGTTGCACAAGGTGGCACATGCGTCTGGAGTTCTTTTGCAGTGGCTGGAGGCCCTGGTGTGCCCATTCCCTCCCTCAAGTAATGAAGTAAATAAATAAAATATTAAAAAAGAAATAAAAATGAATGTAGGGAGCATTGAGCTATGTGTGACTGTCCCCCACCACTCACTAATCAAAAACAGGGTTATCAGTTCACACTGACCAGCACATGTTATGTGCCTGGCCCCATATTAAGCACATCACATATTATTTGATCCAATTTTTCTACAAGGTGTAAGGAAACTGTGATTCAGTTATTATACCACCGCTCCCATTTTTGAGATGGGTAGACAAAGAAGTCAGCTAACATCACTACTCATGACTGGGGCCGGGATTCAGATCTAGGGAGCCGAGGCAGAGTGTGTGTGGCCCTCTCTCCCTCAAGGCCCCACCGTGGCTCTGGGCTAATACAGTTAAGCCCCAGGGGTGAGAACGGCACCGCACAGTGTTCAGTGGATGGCTTGTGTAAACTTAAAAGCCCTGTTCACTCCATCCCTCCCTGCAACTCCTCCATCTCCTTAGACAGTCTCCTGCTGCCTAGAGCTCTCTGGTCTTCTAGATTCTTCTCTCACGTGTTCCTTGAAGCCTGAGAGTACAAGGCTCAGTCCTGTCCCTGTGGGTTGGAGGTGTGTCCCTGGGGGCGAGTCTCGCGTGCAGCCCTGTGATGTGCTGACAGCCGGCTTGAGCTCTGGCCGCGTTGCCTGTGTGCTGGGCATGCGTGAGGGAGTGAGCCGGCATCCTCCCCCGTGCCGGAGCTCTCCCTGGAATCTGTGAGCCAGAAATAAACCCTTTCCTCCCATCAGCCGCTTCTGGACAGGTGTTTGTCCCAGTGACGAGACGGTCACCGCAACAGAGGACAACTGGCAGTTGTCAGACCTCACCATCCGCCACGCCAGGCTAGCTGCCCCCTGGACGCTGGTGCACCTCCATTCTCAGCCTCCCTCTCCCCCGTGGGCATGGCTGACATGGTAAACATTAGCTCTACAGTGCCCAGCTTTTAACATGGGTGCCGGGGTTCTAAGCTCAGTTACTCACACTGCACGGCAAGCTCCTTATCCACTGAGCCACCTCCTCAGCCCCAGACATTTTTCTTTGAGACAAGATCTCATGATATACCCCAAGCTGGCCTTAAACTCAAGATCTTCCAGCCTCAGTCTACTGAGTGCTATATTAATTAGTAGGGTGTACCACCATGCCAGATTGACACATATACTTATTTTTAAAAATATTTTATATACTTATTTGAGGTAGAGAGAGAGAGAGAGAATGGGCACACCAGGGCTGCTAGCCACCGAAAACAAACTCCAGACGCATGCGCCACCTTGTGCATTTGGCTTACGTGGGTCCTGGAGAATCAACGCAGGTCCTTTGGCTTTGCAGGCAAGTGCTTTAACTATGAAGCCATCTCTCCAGCCTTTTAAAAAATACTTTTTTTTAAATTTATTTATTTGCAAGCAGAGAGAGGGAGAGAGAGATTGGATACACTAGAGCTCCTTACCACTGCAAACAAGCTCCAGGTATATGAGACATTTTATGCATCTAGCTTTAGGTGGGTACTGGGGAATTGAACCCATGAGCTGTCAGGCTTTGCAAGCAAGTGCCTTTAACCACTGAGCTATCTCTCCATCCTGACACATATGCTTATTCTGCAAATTAATTTTCCTGAACACAAGCAGCCAGCA
The DNA here is from genome assembly GCA_036346955.1 of Dipus sagitta. Classification (NCBI taxonomy): domain Eukaryota; kingdom Metazoa; phylum Chordata; class Mammalia; order Rodentia; family Dipodidae; genus Dipus; species Dipus sagitta. Next base: position 75,442,386 of record CM070787.1, on the reverse strand, counting down.
CGCTAATCACTCAGTCTATGTCATGCTAGTCACTCAATCTGTGTCTCTGAATTCTTAGATCCGATAAACCTCACATGTGTTGCCCTGGCTCTGTGAATCTTTCCCTATCTGTGATCAACTCTCTTCCCTATTTCCTCCCCCAGCCTCTCTCTATTTCTCTCTCTCTCTCTCCCTGGACCTTGGTCTGACTCTGTCTCTATCCCTCCTTCTCTATCCTGTAGACTTCTTTGTCTTTATTTTTTGTAATACTTTTTCTTTATTTGCGAGCAGAGAGAAAAGAGATAGAATGGGCACGCTGCCAGGGCACACAAACTCCAGATGTGCATGCCACTTTGTGTTTCTGGCTTCATGTGGTATTGCAGTCAGGTTCTTATTGCTAGAAATCACCCAACGAAGAGCAGCTTGTGGGAAAAAGAGATTTATTTTGGCTTACAGGCTCGAGGGGAAAGCTCCATGATGGCAGGGGAAAACGATGGCATGAGCAGAGGGTGGACATCACCCCCTGGCCAACATAAGATGGACCACAGCAACAGGAGAGTGTGCCAAACACTGGCACAGAGAAACTGGCTATAACACCCACAAGCCCGCCCCCAACAATACACTCCCTCCAGGAGGCATTAATTCCCAAATATCCACCAGCTGGGAACCTAGCATGCAGAACACCTAAGTTTATGGGGGGACACCTGAATCAAACACCATTCTGCCCCTGCCCCCTATAAACTAATAACCACACATGATGTAAAATCCAATGCATTCATCTAACTTTAAAATTCCTGTAGTTTTTATCAATTCCAATGATGTTCATACATCCCCATAGTCCAAGAATTTTAAACTGAGCCATAATACCAAAAAATAACCTCAAAAAAAAATAATGGCACATTGGGCATAACAAAGAAATATTCAACCAATACAAGATTTAAAACAACCAGGGCAAAAATCAAACTCTGTAGCTTCAAGTCCAACAACTCTAGTTCACCTAGGGGCAGGCTTATGGGTGTTATAACCAGTTTCCCCATGCCAGTGTTTGGCACACTCTCCTGTTGCTATTGTCCACCTTATGTTGGCCAAGGGTGATGTCCACCCTCTGCTCATGCCATCGTTTTCCCCTGCCATCATGGAGCTTCCCCTCAAGCCTGTAAGCCAAAATAAATCTTTTTCCCAGAAGCTGCTCTTGGTTGGGTGATTTCTACCAGCAATGCAAACCTGACTGCAACAGTAAAGTGGGACCAAGAAGTGGAGTCATTTGCTACTAGACCCCTGACTGTGTGGCTTTGGCCTTTGGAGCTGGTTTTCAAGAGGAATGTGGAAGGATTTGAAACCTTGGCCTAAAAGACGCCTTGCAGTGCTGGAAGTACAGCTTGATGGACTATTCTGGTCAGAGTTGAAAGACCTGAATGCAGTAAGAACTATGGACTGTGAGGTTTGGCTTGTGAGGGTGAGAAAGAGCTTTGCTTGGACTGGGCTAGAGGCAAGTTGTGTGAGAAGCTTGCTGTTATGCCTGTGTCCTGAAAAGTTGTGCAGGGTTGCTTTGCGTAGAAATGAACTGGTGTGAGCAGAGGGATATGGCACAGGAAAAAAAATGAAATATTGGGCTGGAGAGATGGCTTAGTGGTTAAGCGCTTGCCTGTGAAGCCTAAGGACCCTGGTTCGAGGCTTGATTCCCCAGGACCCACCTTAGCCAGATGCACAAGGGGATGCATGTGTCTGGAGTTCATTTACAGTGGTTGGAGGCCCTGGCGCTCGCTCGCTCTCTCTCTCTCTCTCTCTCTCTCTGCCTTTTTCTCTCTTTGTCTGTCACTCTCAAATAAATAAAACAAAAAAAAATTTTTAATGAAATCTTAGGGCCTAAACTGCTGCCTGTTGATGTGTAAATTGTTTAAGAGATTACAGCCCTTGAGATTGGGCCAGCTGACCTGCACTGGGGCACCAGGAAGAATGTAGACTCTTTTGAAGGGGCCTGAGTGCTCACGGAGTGTCCTGTTCTTCAAAGTCTGCTTTATTCCCCCCTGGATTAACAAATTGGCACCCTACCTGGAATTGTAGAGTATAAGAAATGCAGGAAAGAGAGGGTCGTTGAGTTTGCAATGCAGTTTTGTGTTTTGGAAATGGCCATGGTCAGTGTGAAGCAGGTTTGCTGGATGCCTGCATGGAGACCTCATGGGGCCATGAGGATGAACCGTGGATTGCAGTGGAGACCCAGCGGAGATGCCGGGACCACGAGATGGCTGCTAAGGAAAGCTGCCAGCCCTGATGAAGTTTTCCAGGACTGTGAGTAGCCCAGCTGGCAGGGTGGAATTGGAACTCCAGAGACTTGTTGCTGGTTAGAATTATCAGACTTGGAGACTTGTCACTGGCTTGAGTTGTTAGGCTTGGAGTTACAGTTTGAGGTTTGCCCTAGTTGCTTTAAATCTTGTACTGGTTGAATGTTTCTTTGCTATTCCCAATGCCATCTTCTGTAGTATGAATGTTTATTCTGTGCCATTATGGGTTTTTGGGGGGGCTGATTTTTTGGTACTATGGCTCATTTCAAAGACCTTGGACTATGGAATGTATGAACACCATTGGAACTGATAAAAACTATGGGGACTTTTAAAGTTGGACTGAATCCATTGTATTCTACATCATGTATGGATATTACTTTATGGGGGCCAGGGGTGGAATGTGGTGGTTTGATTCAGTTGTCCCCCAGAAACTTAGGTGTTCTGAATGCTAGATCCCCAGCTGATGGAGATTTGGGAATTAACGCCTCCTGGAGGCAGTGCAGTGTATTGTGGGGGTGGGCTTGTGGGTGTTATAGCCAGTTTCCCCATGCCAGTGTGTGGCACACTCCCCTGTTGCTATGGTCCACCTTATGTTGGCCAGGGGGTGATGTCCACCCTCTGCTCATGCCTTTGTTTTTCCTGCCATCATGGAGCTTCCCCCTTGAGCCTGTAAGCCAAAATAAACCTCCTTTTCCCATAAGCTGCTCTTGGTTGGGTGATTTCTACCAGCAATACGGACCTGACTGCAACATGTAGGTACTGGAGAATTGAACCCGGACCGTCAGGCTCTGCAAGCCAGTGTCCTTAACCACTGAGCAACTTTGTCGTGTCTCTTCCGCTGTGCGCTCCACGTCCCCTCTCCAGCCCGCCCCCAGGAGCTCACCCTTGGATTTCCGCAGCTCCTCCACGAGGCACTGGGCCTCCTCCTGAATCCGCTCCTCTATGCTGCGTTTACCCATCCCAAAGTCCCTCATGGTGGCCAAAGAAAATCGTCGAAGGGCCTTCCAGCGCTCCCCATTGGCAAAGACCACACCTGGGGGTGTATGGGAGGCACGGGTTACAGGGGAAATTCACAGAGACCTGGGTCCTTCCCCGCCCCTTACCCTCTCTCAGACTCACTTTCCTCCGCGCCCCTTCTCCGTCCCACCTCAGGCCAGTGCTGGAAAGACCCACTCACCATAATCCTGGAAGACTGGCTTGACCACAGCAATTGTCCCCCGGCCTGAGAAAGCTTCAGCTTGGTCCACCAGAGCCTCCCGAATGGCCTCTGTGCCCCACAGCATGACCACGGGCCTCGGTCCCAGGTGTACAGTGAACACATCCCCGTATTTTTCTTGGATCTGCCAAACACAAACACCGGGGTAGCTGTTAGTCAACACACACTTCGTTGTTAAAATGTGGAAATAGGGACTGGAGAGATCATTCATCAGTTAAAGGAGCTTGTTTGCAAAGCCTGATAGCCCGGGTTCAAACCCCCAGTACTCACTTAAAGCCAGATACACAACGTGGCACATGCATCAAGTTCATTTGCAGTAGCAGGAGGCCCTGGTGTGCCCATTCCCCCCACCACCACCCCACCGCTTGCAAATAAATAAATAATATTTTCTTAAATGTTGGGCTGGAGAGATTGCTCAGTGGTTAAGGCATTTGCCTGCAAAGCCTAAATACCTGTGTTTGATTCCCCAGTACCCACAGAGAGCCAGATGCACAGAGTGGAGAACGTATCTGGAGTTCATTTGTAGTGGTTAGAGGCCCTGGCACACCCATTCTCTTTGTCTCCCTCTCTCTTTCTCTTCTTTCTCTGCTTGCAAATAAATAAATAAATAATGTGTTTTAAACTGTAGAAACACTTAGATTATTGGCCTGGGGCCACCCTTCCCCCTCCTGAATGCCCAGCGACTCTGCTGATTGTCTGGGAGTCCTAAACTATACAGCAAGGCTGGGCAAGCAGGCTGTTGGCAAATGCCTGTAAGCCCAGCCTTTGGGAGGTAGAGGCAGAAAGATCAGAAGTTCAAGGTCACCCTTGGCTACATAAGTTTGAGACTAGCCAGGATACTCAAAAAAAAAATTTTTTTTTTGTTTTTCCTTCTGTCTGTCCAGATTTCTCAATCAAGAATCCTCTTGTCTGTGACCTAACTCAAGTTGGCTTTTTCTTTAAAAAAAATTTAAGTTGAGCTGGGTGTGGTGGCGCACGCCTTTAATCCCAGCACTCCGGAGGCAGAGGTAGGAGGATTGCCGTGAGTTTGAGGCCACCTTGAGACTCCATAGTGAATTCCAGGTCAGCCTAGACTAGGGTGAGAGACCCTACCTCGAAAAACCAAAAAAATAAAATAAAATTAAGTTATGTGCAAGCAGAGAGAGAGAGAGAGAGAAAGGAAGAGAGAGGACAGCGCATGGGTGCACAAGGGCCAAGTGCCACTGCAGACAAATTCCAGAATTCCAGATGCATGTGCCGCGTTGTACATCTGACATTATGTGGGTACTGGGGAATCAAACCTAGGCGAGCAGGCTTTGCAAGCAAGTGCCTTTAACTGCGGAGCCATCTCCCCAGCCCGAACTTGGCTTTGCCTCCTGAAAATGTTTAGAGAGAACCACTCTGAGCAGCCCGCCGGGGCTCTGCCGGAAGGGAAAGTGCTGGTCATGAAATGTGCATTACAACAGCGCCACCATGTGGGAGTGACCCAGAGTTACAGCCCTCCCTCCAGGACATCTGCAGGGAGTTCAACCCAAAGATTCTAAACCCCCCCACCCCTCCGCTGAGAATAAAGATCCTTATATAAGATGTTCTGTTTGCAGAAAACCCACATACATGTTCTTGTACACTTAAATCCTCTCTTGATGAGAGAGAAAGATTGAGACCACACGTGAGAGAGAATTGGCGCACCAGGGCCTCCAGCCACTACACTCGAACCCCAGACGCTTGTGCCAGGTAGTGCGCAGGTGCAAATTTGTGCGCTTACATCACCTTGTGCATCTGGCTTATGTGAGACCTGGAGAGTCGAACATGAGTCCTTAGGCTTCACAGGCAAGCGCCTTAACTACTTAAGCCATCTCTCCAGCCCAAATCCTCTCTTTTTGAAAAGAATATTCATTTACTTATATTTGCAAGTAGAAAGAGAGAGAGAAAGACAGTATGGGCATGCTAGGGCCTCTTGCCATTGCAAACAAACTTCAGATGCATGCACCTCTTTGTGCATCTGGCTTTACATGGGTACTAGGGAACTGAACCCAGGCCAATAGGCTTTGTAAACAAGAGCCTTTAACTGCTGAGCCATCTCTCCAGCTCCCACTTAAATCACCTTTTAAGAAATATTTTATTTAGGGCTAGAGAGACGGCTTAGTGGTTAAGCACTTGCCGGTGAAGCCTAAGGACCACGGTTTGAGGCTCGATTCCCCAGGACCCACGTAAGCCAGATGCACAAGGGAGCACACGCATCTGGAGTTCATTTACAGTGGCTGGAGGCCCTGGCGCGCCCATTCTCTCTCTCTTTCTGCCTCTTTCTCTATGTGTCTGTGGCTCTCAAATAAATAAATAAAAACAAACAAACAAACAAAAAGAAATACCTTATTTATTTATTTGAGAGAGAGTAAGATGCACCACCTTGTGCATCTGGTTTATGTGGGCACTGGAGCATCAAACCTGGGTCCTTAGGCTTTGTAGGCAAGTGCCTTAACCATTAAGCCATCTCTTCAGCCCAATTAAACATTTTAAAAAGCATACATATACCAAACATATCAACCAGAACAATCATAGAATCCCTCAATAAAATATTCATTGAAGGGCTTCTTGGCCTTTTGGCTAAGATTAAATACAGCATCTGTTCTTATCAGCTTAATAAAATATTTATCAGCATACAATAAACAAACAGCAGATTTATATGATCAACTATTATGCAGCAATAAGAAAGAACAAAAGAAGCTGGACCGATGGCTCAGCAGTTAAGGTGCTTGCCTGCAGAGCCTAACAATCTGAGTTCGATTCTCGAGTACCCACATAAACCCAGATGCACAGAGTGCTGCATGCATCTGGAGTTTGGTTTGCAATGGTTGGAAACACTGGTGTACCAATTCTTTCTCTCTCTCTCTCTCTCTCTCTGCCTCTCTCTTTCTCCCAGGCATGGTAGCACATGCCTTTAATCCCAGCACTCAGGCGGCAGAGTGAATTCCAGGTCAGCCTGGGCTAGAGAGAGACCCCTTGAAAAAACCAAATAAATAAATAAATAAATAGAAGAAAGAAAGAAAAACACGGGTGGCCAGACATGTTACACATGTGTCATCCAGCGCTCAGGAGGCTGTGACAGGAGGATCATGAATTTGAGGCCAACCTGTGAGACCCTGTCTCAAAAACAGAAAAGCAAAACAAAATACAAATGCAACTGATCTGAGGAGGGGAATCTATCATTACACACCAAGGGATGACAAATCCACAAAGGACAGAGGGACGGGGACTTCTGGTCAGCTCTGTCACTGGGAGATGGAGTCAGAATGCTGAACGGGTGGCAATGGAACCCGCCTTCCTGCGTGTGAACCAGCTGTCCGGAGCTGGCAAATGCCATGCAGGTGTGGGCTGGGGGAGAGAGAATGTTAATCCTGATAGACACTCCCTACCTGCCTCTCGGGCTGCCCTCCCCGCCCTCCCCTTCGTTTTCGCAGAGACACTGCTGATCTTTGCTCTCTGGCAGGTAGAGGTCTGATCCTGGTTCCTTGCTGGAAAGGGCCGTCACCCACGGACTGGCAGAGTGAAATTCGACATCCGCAGCTCACTCAGCCCTTCTGTAAATCCTTCCAAGAGATGTGGTGCCCCCGCACAATCCCAACTGAGGCAGGACGCCTCTCACGGTAGGATCGCCCCCCCCCATCACATTTTAGCATCTCACTCTTTACTGGCCAAACTTCCCACCCTGTCCCAAATCTTGGAAGGCGTCCTGCTCAGTGATCCCCAAGTGTAAAAGAAGGGACCAGCCCTAAAAATATTTTTAAAGGGGAGGGGGGCTGAAGAGATGGCTCGTCCGTTAAAGGTACCTGCTTGCAGAGCCTAATGGCCTGGGTTTGATTCCCAGGTGCCTATAAAAAGCCAGATGCACAAATTGGCACATGCATCTGGAGTTCATTTACAGTGGCAAGAGGCCCCTATGCACCCATTTCTCTCCCTCTCTCTCCTTCTCTCTCTCTCTTTCTCTCTGTCTCTCTCTCTCTCTCTCTCTCTCGTTCACTCTCCTCTCTTTCTCTCCTTACAAATAAATAAAAAATGTTTTCAACAAATTGAGGGGACTAGCCCCCACCAAAGCACTGTCCACCTATCTCACCTTCATGAAGGAATTGAGGAGGCCTTTTCTGTCCATCTGTAGGAGGTTCCCCAAGAAAGGCAGGGGACGGGGCCCTGGTGGGAGACGACCACGGGCCTTTGGCTGACCCCTGACCAGCAGAAGCAAGAAGCCAGCAAGAAGAGCAAGGAAGAGGAGGACGCTGAACTCCATGGTCCCGGTCTGACCACCGGTCCACTCCGCCACCACCTCAAGCAGGACCTTTTATCCCGAGGCTGCCTCTCCACCCAGTTATGCAACCTCACATGATCCCCGCCACCCTCCCCCATCATTGCACCAGGAGAGTGAAGTTGGAAGAGAGGTACCGGGCACCCATACTTCCTGCTTGGGCAGCCTGATAACTTGCTCACTATTCCTTTTCCCCACCCCCACCCTAGATGTTGGCGGGGATACCTTGGAAACAGATTTCAAAAGTACAAAAGGGTGGCCGGGTGCGTCTTGATTTCTGTGAGTGTGGGTGTGGGTGTGCACACGCTGTCTCCCCAGCCCTGTCTGTCTGTTTGTGCTGGCAGGGGACTGTCCTGTGCGTCTATGCTTTTCATCCCTGAGGGGACATTTGTTGTGTGAATATGCAAGTGTGTATTTCTCTGTGTGTGAGTATGTTTGCATAGTCATGAATATGTAGAAGTATGCTTGTATATATATTTTTCTTTCTTTCTTTCTTTTTGTTTTGTTTTTTTTCGAGGCAGAGTCTTGCTCTAGCCCAGGCTGACCTGGAATGCACTATGTAGTCTCAGGTTGCCCTTGAACTCACGGCGATCCTCCTCCCTCTGCCTACAGAGTGCTGGGATTAAAGGTATTTACCACCATGCTTGGCTATATTCTTATATGTGTGTGCGGGGGGGTAATGCATGTGTGTGGTGGGTGTGTGCGTGTGCATGGCATACCCAGGTGTCTGTGCCCATGCAGTGCCCATGAGCTCACCTGTAGTGACAGATCAGAACATTGGCTTTCCCACTCTATTGCTGTTCTGCTCGTTCTAGTGGAGCCCAGAGTCCCTTCCAGACCTCAGATCTTCCTGTTGTGTTTTTTTAACTTTTTATTTGTTTATTTTTATTTATTTATTTGAGAGTGACAGAGAAAGAGAGAGAGAGAGAGAGAATGGGCACACTAGGGCCTCCAGCCACTGCAAACGAACTCCAGATGCGTGCGCCCCCTGTGCATTTGGCTTACGTGGGTCCTGGGGAATCGAGCCTCGAACCAGGGTCCTTATGCTTCACAGGCAAGTGCTTAACCGCTAAGCCATCTCTCCAGCCCCCTTTGAACTTTTATTGACAATCTCTGTACATACAGACAATGTACCATGATCATAATCTCCTCCCACAACCCTCACTTAACCCCCACACACAAATACACACCAGATTTCCCCTCCACCGAATCCCTTCTTCTTCCCAACTTGTTTCTCCTCTTTTTTTTTTTTTTTTTTTTTTTTTTTTTTTTTTTTGAGGTAGAGTCTCTCTCTAGCCCAGGTTGACCTGGAATTCATGATGTAGTTTCAGGGTAGTCTCAAACTCATGGTAATCCTGCTACTTTTTGCCTCCCAAATTGTTGGGATTAAAGTTGTGCACCACCATGCCCGGCCCTTAGTCTCCCCTATTTTGAAGACATCATTTTCCCCTCCTATTACTCAGGTCTTGTGTAGGAAGCATCAGACACTGTGAGGTCATGAACGCCACAGTTGCTTCGTGTCTGGAAGACAGTATTGCAAAGCAGCCCTCCCCTTCCTTTGGCTCCTGCATTCGTTCAGCCACCTCTTCCGCGATGGTCCTTGAGTCTTGGAGTGTGTGAGAGAAGTGTCCCACTCGGTGCTGAACACATCACTGTCCCTTCTATAGCTTGCTACTTTTTGTGTGTGCCACTTTGTGTATCTGGCTTTACATGGGTCCTGAGGAATCAAACCTGTGTCATTCAGCTTTGTAAGCAAGAGTCTTTAACCACTGAGCCATCTCCCCACCCCTTAAATTTCAACTGAAGTTTCAGAGAGAACATTCAAATCATAGTCTCATGCCCTTGGGCCCTTCCAAAATAACTAACTAAATAAATTCATTCCATTCCAATAGTCACAAAGTCTTAGATCATTCTAGCTCAACTCCAAAGTCCAAAGTCTCCTCTTAATGGGATATGGGTGAGAATCTAGACTTGATTCATCCAGAGGTAAATTCCCTGTGGCTGTGAGCCCCTGAGATCAAAACAGTTTATCCATTTTCAAAAGAAAATAGCCTCTGCCTTATCCATAGTTTACTTTCTGAAGTTTCAGTTGTCTGTGGCAAAAATAAAAACATATTAAATAGGGGCAGGAGAGGTGGCTCAGTGGTTAAAGGCATTTGCTTGCAAAGCCTGACAGTCGGGGTTCGATCCCCCAGTACCCACCAAAGCCAAATGCACAAAGTGGTGCATGTGTCTGGAGTTCATTTGCAGTGGCAAGATGACCTGGTACATCCATACTCTCTCTTGCTCACTCCCTCAAATATCTTTAAAAATTAAATGAAGAGATAGCTCAGTGGTTAAGGCACTTGCCCACAAAGCCTAATGATCCGGGTTTGGTTCCCCAGTACCTATGCAAAGCCAGATGCACAAAGTGCTGCATGCATTTGGAGTTCATTTACAGCACTAAAAGCCCTGGTGTGCGCATTCTTTCTCTCTCTCTTTTTTTCTCTCTTTCTCCTTGCAAAAGTATATACAATGCTCACCTAAACTGTGCAGTAAGCACTTCTCTTAATGTTCATACCCTTACATTAATGCTACTCTCACTTTTGGTTAGAGAACCTTCTCTTTTCAGACGACAGTGACCTTGGGATGACTCAGAAGGCACCATGGTGCTGAGAAGTGACTGAGTAGTGCTCAGCGCTGAAATATCTCTATCACTCAGGGTCCACTGCGGAAGAGGTGGCAGAAAGAACATAAGAGCCAAAGGAAGGGCAGGACTCCTTACAACATGCTCCTCCAGACACAAAATAGTCTGGATATCCATGACCTCGCAATGCCTGACACTACCTACACAAGACCATCATAATAGGAAGGAAAAGATCATGACATCAAAATAAAAGAGACTGATTGAGAGGGGAAGGGGATATGATGGAGAGTGGAGTTTCAAAGGGGAAAGTGGGGGGAGGGAGGGAATTACCATGGGCTATTGTTTCCAATTATGGAAGTTGTTAATAAAAAAAATTTTAATGTTAAATTGGCCAGGTGTGGTAGCGCACACCTTTAATCCCAGCACTCCAGAGGCAGAGGTGGGAAGATCACTGTGAGTTCAAGGCTTCCCTGAGACTACATAGTGAATTCCAGGTCAGCCTGGACCAGAGCGAGACCCTACCTGGAAAATAATAAATAAATGAGGGTGGAACTTCTCAACTGAATAAGGAAGGCATGGGAAAATCGAACACTGAGCTGCTAAGACCTGTGGTAAGAAAGTATCTTGGGGGACCCAGGAGCCACTGCAGAGGAAGCAGAAACATGAATACTGGACTCCCCGCTAGCCCACAGCCAGCTCCAGGGAGATGGTGACAGATCCCGTGGCCAAACAAAACCCACCAAATCAGAAACCCGGAGGAACGCCGCAGAAAACACTAAATCAGACTGCTAACAGGCCCACTGTGGCTCGAGGAACATTGGGGGAGGGGGGGCGGAAAGATTGTAAGAGCCACAGAGTGGGTAGGAGTATCCCATCCCGTGGCACAGTATCCCACCTAGAAGGAAGCCTTCATGACCCCCTCAGTGAATGTACCAACAACCGCACGGAGGAGGACCCTCCGGGAAAGGGGCGTGGGGGTGAGGGGATCGCGACTTTAACCTTTTATAAAATGAAAAGGAAAATAAAGAGTCTTGGGGCAGTGGGCAGCTGCCTCAAACAAAACAAGGTATAAAGTGAGAATGGATCCCAAAAGTTCTTCTTATACCTCTATATGTGTGCTCTCACACACTTAACACACGCACACACCACCAACAACAACAAAAAGATGGATCTTATCTGTGAAACTCCCAGGAAGGAAAACAATCGTGTTATTTTGTACTTGTGTGTGTGTGTGCATGCACACACACCTGGGCCTCTTACTGCTATAAAAAAAAAAAAAAAAACACCAGACACTTGACCTACATTTTGCATCCAGCTTACATGGGTTGGCTTGGGAATTGAACCTGAGCCATCAGGTTTTATAAACAAGTACCTTTGACCACTGAGCCACCTCCCCGGACCCTTCGTGTTTTTGTGTCTTCGTGTGTGGACCCATCCTGCTAGCCCACTGTGATAGTTAAGGTGTTGTCAACTTGATCTGTTTAGTAATCCATAGGTTGCTTCTAGGAAGGATCAACTAAAGAAGGAAGTCTTTCCCCCAGGGTGAGCCCTTCCCCCAGAATGGGCGGCCCCGCCCAGAGGGGGACTTGATACAAGGAAGCTCAGGGTAAAAAGAGTCCCTTCCTTTATTCCTCCCTTCCTTCCATTTGGCTGCTGGAGCTGCTTGCTACCTTCCAGCCTGGATTGAAGACCAGTGAGGACGAAAGACCAGCATCAACTGAAGACCCCCGGGGATCAAAACCCAGCGGCTCCTCAGGAAGCCTCCAGGTTTTCCAGCACCATCTGCAGTGCCAGGTCGGGACTGCTGAGGCATCTGGCCACGAGGACTGGGCAACTACCAGGTTCGGTGATTCTCGGGCCTGCAACTGCTATTGGACTACTGTAAGCTGATCCAATAAATCCCCTTTTAAAATAATTCATTCTAGCAGTTCTGTTCCTCTAGAGAACCCTAACTAATACACCCATGAGCTTCCAGATTCTCCCAGCTCTGTCTCCCACTGCCTGAGGCAAGTTAGGATCTCAGACTCGTGCACTACTTTTTTAAAAAGTAATTTAATTACTGTTTATTTGCAAGCAGACAGAGAGAGGGAGAGAGAGAGAGAGGGTGCACCAGGTCCTCTCACCACTGTAAACTGAACTACAGATGCATGTGCCCCTTTGTGCATCTGGCTTTACATGGGTAGTAGGGAATCAAACCCAGGCTGTCAGGCTTTGCATGCAAGTGCCTTTAACTGCTAAGCCATCTTCCCAGTGGCACTCCAGCCACACTTGAGAAGCTAAAAAGAGACATCAAGGCAGTGACCTTGGGATGACTCAGAAGGCATCATGGTGCTGGAAAGAAGTGACAGGAGTGCTCAGCACTGAAATATCTCTATCACACCTTCCAAGGCTCAGGGTCTAATGCGGAAGAGGTGGCGGAAAGAATGTAAGAGCCAAAGGAAGGGTAGGACTCCTTACAACGTGCTCCTCCAGACACAAAATGGCCTGGATATCCATGACCTCACAGTGCCTGACACTACCTACACAAGACCATCATAATGAGAGGAAAAGATCATGGCATCAAAATAAAAGGGAGACTGACTGAGATGGGGAGGGGATATGATGGAGAATGGAATTTCAAAGGGGAAAGTTGGGGGTGGGAGGGTATTATCATGGGATATTTTTTATAATCATGAAAGTTGTTAATAAAAAAAAATTGAAAAGAAAAAAAAAGACATCAACCTCCAGTAATAATGACTTTCCCAAAGTTCTTTCAACAAAAGAACTTTCAACTACCGAGGATCTGAAACCATCCACATCCTCTGCCTCAGATATTGTGGTAATTGAATGTGTCCCCCAGACTCAGATTTATTTTATTTTATTTTATTTATTTGAGAGAGAGAGAAAAAAAAGGCAGAGAGAAAGAGAGAGACAGAGAGAGAGAATGGGCATGCTAGGGCCTCCAGCCACTGCAAACAAACTCCAGATGCATGTTCCACCTTGTGCATCTGGCCTATGTGGTTACTGGGGAATTGAACCTGGGTCCTTAGGCTTCACAGGCAAACACTATAACCACTAAGCCATCTCTCCAGCCACCTTTTTAAAATCAGATTTTAAAAAATATTTGACAGAGAAACAGGAGAGAGAGAGAGAGAATGGGCATGCCAGGGCCTCCAGCCAGTACAAAACTCCAGACGCGTGTGCCCCCTTGTGCAGCTGGCTAATGTGGGTCCTGGGGAATCAAACCTGGGTCCTTTGGCTTTGCGGGCAAACACTTTAACCGCTAAGCCATCCCTCCAGCCCTAACCAGACGTTTTATTAAAGCTTGTGCCTTTTGGGTTTCCAGGCATGTGGCTGGAGGGGGTGTCACCGGGGACAGATCCTGGAGTCCAGCCCAAAGGTGGAGAGAGAGGTTGAGCTCTGCGGGGTCCCTGCTGCTTGCTGCCCATGTGTGCTTGTTGCTTTTGGTGTTTTCCTGGCTGACGATGGTCCCTCTGCCCCGATGGATGGGAGTAGCTTTACCCACCACTGATGGAACGTCTCCTGGATCTGTAGCCTTGCAATAAACCACTCCCTCCCCTGAACTGTGTTTCGTTTGGATGTTCCTCCCAGCAACGTGGGGCTGACAACAACAGACAGCAAAACATCAACATCAGGCTGGAGGGACTGCTTAGTGGTTAAGGCCCATGCCTGCGAAGCCTAAGGACCCAGGTTCGACTCCCCAGGACCCACGTAAGCCAAATGCACAAGGTGGCACATGCGTCTGGAGTTCGTTTGCAGTGACTGGAGGCCCTGGTGTGCCCATTCGCTCTCTCTCCTTCTCTCCTGTCTCTAATAAATAAATAAAAAATTTTAAAGTATTTAAAAAAAAAATCAACATCACCGTGGCCCAGTACAGGAGCAAGTCAATTTCAGCCTGATAGCACATCATAATTCCTTATTTTTCTTTTTTTTTTTTTTCTTTTTTTTTTTGGGTTTTCGAGGTAGGGTCTCACTCTGGCCCAGGCTGATCTGAAATTCACTATGTAGTCTCAGGGTGGCCTCAAACTCATTATGATCCTCCTACCTCTGCCTCCCAAGTGCTGGGATTAAAGGTGCAATCCGCCACGCCCAGCCATTTTTTTTTCTTTACTTGTATGTATAGTGTGTGGTGTGCATGTGTGTACACATGCCGGTATACATGTGTGTGGGTGCACATGCTTGTGGAGGACAAATGGTGTCTTCCTTGATCACACTCTACTTACTGAGGCAGGATCTCATGGGTAAACCCAAAGCTCACCAATCCAAAGGCCTCCATGCCCACCTGGCGTTTACCTGGGTCTCTGGGCATCCAAACTTCATACCTCACACTTGAGCAGCAAGCATTTGATTCACTGAGCCACTTCCCCACTCCTTTTGTGGCTTTTTGAGACATAGTCTCACTATGTAGTCAGGGCTGTCCTTGAACTCCTGGTCCTCCTGCCTCTGCTTCCCAGGCACTGATTACAGGTATGCACCACCGTGCCTGGTTGTTATCTTGGCTCTTGCTATGTAGTCCAGTGTAGTTGAGATTATAGGCTTGGGCCACCAAATCTGACTATTTTTCTACACATGTGCATTTTTGCAGTGATGCCATATCTTAGTTGGAACTCTTCAGTTTTCTTCAGAAATCTTTAGTTTATATTGCTTTTTTTTTTTTTTTTTTCAAGGCAGGGTCTCACTAAAGCCCAAGCTATCCTAGAATTCACTCTGTAGCTGCAGGCTGGCTTCCAACTCACCTCAGTCCTCCTACCTCTGCTTCCCAAGAGCCGGGATTAAAGGTGTGAGTCACCACACCTGGGTGGTTTATATATTTAGAACATGAACCACACAGTTGAAAGACTCCTATTGACTAATGCTGCTCTCAGTTTTGGCTAAAGAAGCTTCTTCTTACAGATGGCGGTGACCACTGGGGAGACCCCAGACTCATCCAGGGGACAAGGATTGTGTGAATGTGAATGCCGTTCACAATGTATTTCATGACTTCCAACCTGGCAGCCAGGGGCTGGAATAATGGCCCAAGTTCAGTGGCAGGTCACCCAGCCTGACAGGAGCAAGGTCCTAGTGTCACAAAGTCTACAGTGGCACCTCGCCAAGGTCAGAAAAGTACAGATTCCACCCCTAAGGACCATGTTTGTCAGCCCTTCCAACTAGGTCACAGGTGTATAGCTCAGCGCTCACAGTCAGGGTCCCGGTCCCGCAAGGCATGTGTCTTGCGCTGGAAGAAGGCGGTTGCCTCCTCTTCCTCACTCCATCCCACTCTCTGTTAGTAGGGAAGTCTCTTTTTAAAACTGAGGTCCTGGGCTGGAGAATTGGCTCAGCAGTGAATGCACTTACCTGCAAAGCTTAATGTTGCAGTCAGGTTCACATTGCTGGCAGAAATCACTCAACCAAGAGCAGCTTGTTGGGGGGGGGCGGGTATTTTGGCTAACAGACTTGAGGGGAAGCTCCAAGATCGACAGGGGGCAAACGATAGCATGAGCAGAGAGAGGACATCGCCTCCTGGCCAACAGGGACTGTTGCTGAAGTGTTGGCCTGTGTGTAATGCTCGATTCCATACCTCAAAGTGTGCTTGTCTTCGTTTTTTTTTTTTTAATTTCTAACAACGTCACTGGGCTATAAACACACTGTGTGCATTCAAAGTAAGTGATTCAGAAAGCCTGACACTCCACGCTCACAGGCCCTCCTCTCCATGTGGACAGTGGCCGCCCTCCCTCTCTCCAAAGCTCCCTTGCAACCCATTCCCTCCGCAGCCGGATCTGCTGTGAGTCACTAGGGTTCCTTCTCTGGAATTTTATGTAGTTCAAGTCAGATCACGTGTCCCCTTGTCTCTGCCTCCTTCCCCAGCATCAGTGGTGTTGAATGAATGAAAGCAGACAATGAAGACTGTGTTCTATACGGTTCCAGCTCCATACAATCCTCACAATATGCAAAATGATCTCTGGACTGACAGCAGCATATATAGTCAGCTGAGGATGAGGATGGGGACGTAGCTGTATGGCCAGGCCATCAGGGACTGTGCTCAGCTGATCTCAGAAGCTAAGCAGGGTTGGGCTTGGTTAGTATCTGGATGGGAGGTGTCATTGGTGACACTTGTTCCCAGGGGAGAAATGAACACATGTTTTCACCCCAGCGAAGGGCACAGAAAACAGACCCAAGAACCATTGCACCATAACCAGTCAGGGTGAACCAGCGAGTTTCTTGGGGTTACTTGCACAGCAGGGTGAGGGTTGTTTATAGGAGTCTGGGTGACTCGAAGGCAGCTGCGTCATGGAAAAGCCCTCTCCAGCCTAGGACACTCGTGGAAGCTGCATCTCTGGAGCTCACTGCACAGCCTGCAGGCAGCTAAGCTGCTCAGAGATCTCTCCCCCAAGCAGTTGCTTCCTTTAAGGAAGGATCCGGCAACCTTTTCCCCAGATTGGCTGACCTCCAGACTCCCTCCTCCCTTCTGGAAAGAATGTTTGATTTTGGAGGGTTTTCCTGTAAAGAGAAGGATTGAGGAATCATTCAGGGGAAGATGGTGGATTTATTTCCGTTTTGTACAGCAGGGATATTTTCATGGATGTAAATAAATTTCAAACTTAGAAAAGGCTTTGGGGCTGGAGAGATGGCTTAGTGGTTAAGCGCTTGCCTGTGAAGCCTAAAGGCCCCAGTTCAAGGCTCGATTCCCCAGGACCGACGTTAGCCAGATGCACAAGGGGCGCACGCGTCTGGAGTTCGTTTGCAGTGGCTGGAGGCCCTGGCGCTCCCATTTTCTCTCTCTCTCTGTCTCTCTCTCTCTCTCTCTCCCGCTTTCTCTCTGTCTGTCACTCTCAAATAAATAAATAAAAATAAACCAAAAAAAAATTTTAAAGGCTTTGGTTCCCTTTGAAGTTGAGTCACTTGTTTTCTACTTTTTCTTGCTATTCCATTTTTTAAAATGTATTTATTAGTATTTGCAAGCAGGGAGAGAGCGAGAGACAGAGAGAGAGAGAGAGAGAGAAGTAAGCATGGTCATGCCAGGGACTGTTGCCACTGCAAACAAACTGCAGATGCTCCAAGCACATCACCTCATGCATCTGACTTTACGTGGGTGCTGGGGAATTGAACCCAGGCCATCAAGCTTTGCAAGCAAGCACTTTTAACCACTGAGCCTTCACCAGCCCCTTGTCCTTCCTTTTTGTTTTGGGGTGGGTTTTTTTTTTTTTTTGAAATAAGGTCTCATGCATGCAGCCCAGACCAACCTCAGACTCCCTGGATGGCTCAGGCTAGCTTTGAACTCCTGATACTAGCCCCTCCACCTCCAGAGTACTGGGATGACGGGCATTTGCTACCTTGCCCACCTGTTTCTAACTATTGAAAAGTTCTGCAGCTCCAGGCTGGCCTCGAACTCACAGCAATCCTCCTACTTCTGCCTCTCAGGGCTGGGATTAAAGGTATACACCACCACAGGTCTGCACCTCAGCGAGGGCACAGAAAACAGACCCAAAAACCACTGCAACAAAACCAGTTTGGGTGAACCAGTGAGTTTCTTGGGGTTACTTACAGAGCAAAGTGAGGGTTACTCACCTGAAGAGAGTTCATCAGATAAGTTATCTGCAGATGTTTTGTTCAGTTCAATGGTATCCCATGTTTTTACAATTTCATCTATGCATGTAGTGTATTTTGATCATATTGACCCCTGTGACCCTCTCTTAACCCTCCCCTGCTCCCATTAAACCATTTCTTTTTTTTTTTTTTTCTTTTTTTTTTTGGTTTTTTTGAAGTAGGGTCTCACTCTAGCCCAGGCTGACCTGGAATTCACTATGGAGTCTCAGGGTGTCCTCGAACTCACGGCGATCCTCCTACCTCTGCCTCCTGAGTGCTGGGATTAAAGGCGTGCGCCACCACGCCCGGCTTTAAACCGTTTCTTATTCCCAACTAGACCCCTTCATTCTTTCATGCATGTGTGTGTATGTGGTGGGGGGGGTGAGAGAGAGACAGAGGGGGAGAGAGAGAGAGACTTATTGAGTAAAATTAGGGTTGCTTGCTCAAGTATGGGTGGCAGATTATCTACAATTTACCCGTGGCAATCCCACTGGAGAATATCCCCGCCCCTAGCAGCCGTCAGCTGAAGATAGCCACCCTGGAAAGTTGGGTTCTTGTGACCCGCCTCCTCCCTCACCCACGACAGAATGTTGATGGACTGATTTCATTTCTATTTCCTTACTCATGCCTTGTATTGACCTCCTTATTTCGTTAAGTTGGTTTCCTATGCTCTCCTTCAGGAGTTTGTTTTCTTCTTTTGATTCCTCTGATTTCTTTGAGTATAGTTGTAATCAAGTTTTTTGAAATCTTTGTCAGGCATTTCATCTAAAACGGTCTCACTGGGGGGTGGAGGTCATTTCTAATGGATTTATAATTTCTGATGCTATTGTGCTATCTTGGTTTTTTTGTGTGTGTTTCTTGTATTATAATGTAGAGATTTTTGCATCTTGAGTTAATTTGCTTCTTGGGTTTTTTAATTATCTGCAGTGTTCTTAGCCGTGTAAACCCGACTTTATACACTTTCAGTGTAGGCGTTTAAGGTGTCACGTGTAGCTCTTACACTCCAAGAGAAACAGCAGAAGTGACCCTGGGTGTTGAGTTTGCCGCTAGTCTCGTATTCTAGGAGACTGGGTGGAGCAATTTACTGGAAAATTCTAAAATTCAACTCAGCAACATACACATTTAATCCAAACCAGGACAGAATATTTTTGCAAGAGTGAAGATCACAAAAACCAATGATCTAAAAAAGCCAAAGTCCCTAATGGTGTGAGTTGCCCCACACCCCTAATCCTGTCAACTGGGAGGTTGATGTTTCTGGTCTGAAATGGGTTCCAGGTCAGCCTGGGGCCGAGTGAGACCCTGCCCCCAGTAATGACAGAAGAAAAAGTACAAATGCCCTGTGAATCAGGAAACATCAAAGACAACCAGACCCAACACCAAAATACAGCTTATTTGAGAAAGCTAAAGCCAACCAAGAATATATCAATGGAATGTAACGCACAACCTGCCCAGACGTGGAAGGTGAGATCAGCACTTCCAATGCAGGCCTACGTGTCTGGCTTTGTGTAAGCAGGCCCTGTTACCTTTTCGGATGGCTTCCGGTCTCACCAGTGCCGAGTGCCCACCTCGATCCCTCCTGGTGGCACTATGGACTCTGTTGCGCTGCTTGGGTCCATGGATCTAGTGTTCTGACTGACTGTGCTGATGCAGGGATGGGGGGTGGGGGGGTGAATGAGTTCTCTGGTGGTTTGCGGCACTGGGAGTCGGGGTATGGGAGACTGCGCAGGATGCCTGGAGTTGTGTCTGAGCTGCTCAGCTGGTCCCTGCTGTCTTCCCCTTCAGGTTGCTGGACTTTGTGAGGAGGCTGATGTGAATGGAAAAATCCCTCCGCCTGGTTTCTATCCTGCAGCTCTGCCCCGGCTGGAGAGCCTGGCGCGCAGATCCGGCCCACCGGGGCCTCCGCAGGATTCTGGCCTGTTTCCTCCTTTCTAGAAGATCCGAGTCTCTCTTGATTCTCTGCTGTGGTTGATGATAACTTATACACATTTCACATTTCGATAGAAGAGTGCACGTTGCTGTTTTTCTGCTTAGTTCCCGCCCTAGGCTGCTTTGGCATGGCTACTATGCCGTCATCTTACCCAGAAATCTCTGCTGCCTTCACGAGTGTAATGGCCATGCCATCTCCAGGATACGCCCTTCCCCAGAATGCCTTTCCAACCTCTGGTTCTTATTTATTTATTTTTTTCCAAGGAGAGAGAGATTGAGAGAAAATGGGTGCACCAGGGCGTCTAGCCAAAGCAAATGAACTCCAGACACACGCACCACTTTTGCATCTGGCCTTACGTGGGTCCTGGAGAATCGAACCAGGGTCGTTAGGCTTTGCAGGAAAGTGCCTTAACCACAGAGACATCTCTCCAGTCCCCTGATTTGTTTTTGTTTTGAGACAAGGTCTCACCATGTATCCCTGGCTTACCTAGAACTTAACTATGTACAGTAGCTGGCCTTGAACTCGTGGTGGTCCTCCTGCCTCAGCGTCATCAATGCTGGGACTATAGGCTTGTGTCATCATGTCCAGCAACAATGTCATTCTATGTGCTTTATTATTTTGGTGAAATTCAATGTGACATTCTTTTGTGTTGTGTTTTTGCTTTTGTTTCGTTTTGCTTTGTTTCACTCTAGCCCAGGCTGACCTGGAATTCACTGTGTAGTCTCAGGGTGGCCTTGAACTCACGGAGATCCTCCCACCTCTGCCTCCTGAGTACTGGGATTAAAGGTATATGACGCCACACCCAGCTAATGTGCCATTCTTTACACAGATTGTAGTTGTAGTGTCAAACCTGAACGTCTTTGTCCCATCCAAGGCCACAAATGTTGATCCTATATCTTCTAGAAATTTTATAGGTTGTCATTTTGTTTAGGTCTATATCTATCTTGAGTGAATGTTTTCATGAGGCAACAGATATGGATCAATGTTCTTTCTTTGGCACATGGATATCCAATATTTCCAGCAATATTTGCTAAAAATAAAAAAAAAATACAAGGCTGAAGAGATAGCTCAGAGGTTAAGGCCCTTATCTGGGTTTGATTCCCCAGCACCAACATAAAGCCAGATGAATAAAGTGGCACATGCATCTGGAGTTTGTTTGCAGTTGCTAGAGGCCCTGGCAAGCCCATTCTCTCTATATGTCTCTCTTCCCTCTATCTTTCTCTGCTTACAAATAAATGAACAAAAATATCTTTTTTGAAATAAAGCTTTTCGGAGCTAAGGAGATAGCTTAGCAGTTAAGGGATCTTGCTAGCAAAGCCTGCTGGTCTGGATTCCCCAGTACCCACGTAAAGCCAGGTGCACAAGACGGTGCATATGTCTGGAGTTAGTTTACAGAGGCAAGAAGCCTTGACATGCCTAGACACTCTCTCTCTCTCTCTCTCTCTCTCTCTCTCTCTCTCTTTCTTCCTCTCAAATAAATAAATAAAAATATTTTTAATGAAGCTTTCTGGAAATTGTCAATAAATAGTGTTTAAAAAAATCAGGGCTCCAGCAGACCCAGAAAGCCAAGCGCCACATGTTCTCCCTCATATGTGGATCTTAGCTACAGATGATTGGACTTGTGCAAGAAGGAAAAAACTCAGTAGCAGAGGCCAGTAAGTTAAAAAGGAGATAGAAAGGGAAGAGAAAGAAAGGGAGGAGGGCATTTATTAGGTTGGTATTGTATATATGTAAGTAGAAAGATTGAGATGGGGAGGGGATATGATGGAGAATGGAATTTCAAAGGGGAAGGTGGGGGGGAGGGTACTACCATGGGATATTTTTTATAATCATGGAAAATATTAATAAAAATTGAGAAAATTAAAAAAAAAATCAGGGCTCCAGGTGTGGTGGCGCTTGCCTTTAATCCCAGCACTTGGGAGGCAGAAGTAGGAGGATTGCCGAGAGTTCGAGGCCACCCTGAGACTACAGAATTCCAGGTCAGCCTGAGCTAGAGTGAGATCCTACCTCGAAAAAAATAAAAAATAAAAAAAAATAGGGCTGAGGCTCGAGAGATGGCTTAGTGGTTAACGCACTTAGCTGAAAATCCAAAGGACCCAGGTTCGATTCCTCCAGGAGCCACACAAGGCACATGCACAAGGTGGCGCATGTGTGTGGAGTTCGTTTGCAGTGACCAAAGGCCCTGGAGCACCCATTTTTTCTCTTTCTATCTGCCTCTCCCTCTCTCTGTCTCTCTCAAATAAATAAAAATTTTTAAAAATTAATGAAGCTTTTGTGAGTTGTCGCACATGCTAGAGTGGGCTTTTTGGTGACGGAGATGACTTTGAGGGATCCGGGTTCCTGTAAGTATCCCCTCACCCACACTCCTGTAAGCAGCCCCAATAAACTCATCCATCTATTGCCAAGGCCCCTAATCCCAGGTGAATACACATTTGCTCATGTCTCCTTAGGAAAAGTCATGCAGCGGGGACACCCTCGGTCCATGCTACGGCAAGCATAAAGCGTGATGTTAGTTACAGGTCTGTCTGCCTTCCTTCCTTCTTCTTTTTTTTTTTTTTTTTTTTTTTTTTTTTTTTTTTTTGTTATTGCTTGTTCGGTTTTGGTTTTTTGTGGTTGGGTCTTGCTCTAGCTCAGGCTGACCTGGAGTTCACTATGTAGACTCAGGCTGGCCTCGAACTCACAGTGATCCTCCTAGTTTGCAATGTAATGTGTTGGATTTTTGTACTTAAGCGTGTATTTGTAGTGGGTAACGTATACATGGGGCTTGCTTTGCCTTTTCCAACCTAACATTTTCATTAGGATACAGTGACTGTTAGACGTGATTGTACCACTTACTTAGGACATCTGTTCTTTTCTTTAGTATTTTTACTTATTTATTTGATAGCGAGACAGAAAGAGAGAGAGAGGGAGAGAGAGAGAGAGTATGGGCACACCAGGACCTCCTGCCACTATGAACAAACTCCAGATGCATGCGCCACTTTGTGCATCTGGCTTTAAGTGAGCATTGGGGGGATCAAATCCGGGCTATCAGACTCTATAAGCGTCTTTAACGGCTGAGCCATCTCGCCAGCCCCGTTCTTGGCTCCTCTGTGTTCCTCTTGCTCTGCCTTTATTTTGGATTGAGCATTTTTCGCCTGGCTTGCCGACTGCCGGAGGCCCTTGTTGTGCTGCTGGGAGTTACGGAGTACATCGTGTAAACTTCCATGGGTCACACATTCTCGGGGCTCCACACTGTCTCCTCTGGTCGCTTCCTTGTTCCTTTGCCCTTTTTTTTTTTTTTTTTTTTTGGCTTATAGTTGAGTTAGGCTTCACAGTGTAGATGTTTAACTTATCACGATTTGCCACCAAGTATTATTGCACCACTACACATGACTATGAGGGTTTCACTGTAGGAGAGAACACCCTGAACTTGTGCCTTACCTCCACACGTGCTAGAAACTTCTTGCCAACCATTTCTGTCTAAGCAATCAGCTATCTTACTTATCGTTTTTTTCCTCTTTTTTTTTTTTTTAGAAGAGGGACTTTTAAATTAAACAATTAATTAATTTTTTTTTTTCGAGGTAGGGTCTCACTCTAGCCCAGGCTGACCTGGAATTCACTATGTAGTCTCAGGGTGGCCTCGAACTCACAGTGATCCTCCTACCTCTGCCTCCCAAGTGCTGGGATTAAAGGCGTGCGCCACCACGCCCGGCTTAATTAATTTCTTTATTCATTTATTTGTTTGCAAGCAGATAGAGATAGAAGAGAGACATAGAGGATGGGCGCACCACGGCCTCCAGCCACTGCACGCGAACTCCAGACGCATGCGTCACCTTGTGCATCCGGCTTATGTGGGCACTAGAGAATTGAACCTGGGTCCTTAGGCTTCAAGGCAAGCGCCTTAACCACTAAGCCATCCTTCCAGCCCATCAGTGCAGTTTTGACGGTTTTTGCATGTATGTGCTCATATGTGTGTGGCTGCACATGTGTTAAAACAGGAACCAACAGGTTGCGGAGCTAAACAAACCAGTTGTCACCACTGACAACCCTGCTCAGGGACAAGGGGTGCTGAGTCATCCCGCACACAGGATGGCTGGGCAAAGACAACTCCCTGTGACCCTCAAGCCCTGCCTGTCCCTCGGCTCCTCTGACATCACGAGAGGGAGCAGCAGATTCCACGTTGACCTGGGCAAGATGCCACCATGAACTATTCTGAACCAAGGACCGTATTCCTGCTGCACTGGGTCAGTAACCTCTGAGCTGGGTCCTCATTCTGACCCTGAGCGAGTACTGATGGGAAGGTATGATGTACTTCACTGAGTCATTCTCTTCAGTGTGCGTGTGTGTGTGTGAGTGTGTGTGTGACTTCCCAGTGGCGACTCCACGACTCCTCTTCCCTGACAACCTTTAACGTCATTAATTCATCAGAGAAGAGAGTATCCCCCTGTATTAGTCAGGGTTCTCTAGAGGAACAGAACTGCTAGAATGAATTATTTTAAAAGGGGATTTATTGGATCAGCTTACAGTAGTCCAATAGCAGTTGCAGGCCCTAGAATCACCGAACCTGGTAGCTGCTCAGTCCTCGTGGCCAGATGCCTGAGCAGTCCCGACCCGGCACTGCAGATGGTGCTGGAAAGCCTGGAGGCTTTCTGAGGAGCCGCTGGGTTTCGATCCAAGGGGGTCTTCGGTTGATGCTGCTCTTTCGTCCACACTGGTCTTCAATCCAAGCTGGAAGGTAGCAAGCAGCTCCGGCAGCCAAGTGGAAGGAAGGAAGGAAGGAAGGAAGGAAGGAAGGAAGGAAGGAAGGAAGGAAGGAAGGAAGGAAGGAAGGGAGGGACTCTTTTTACCCAGAGCTTCCTTGTATCAAGTCCCCCTCTGGGCGGGGCCGCCCATTCTGGGGGAAGGGCTCACCCTGGGGGAAAGACTTCCTCCTTTAGTTGATCCTTCCTAGAAGCAACCTATGGAGTACTGAACAGATCAAGTTGACAACACCTTAACTATCACACCCCCCAAACCCCTCTCCTGTCTACAACAGAATGTTGACTAGTCCTACCGTATGTACAGGAAACCACATCTGGCAGGAGTTCATGGTCAGCCATGAGCTCCACAGCGCCCCTCCCCATCCTCCAGCTCTGACCTTCTTTCAGCCCATCTTCTGAGGCGTCCCTGGGCCTGGGAGGGACGACACACACACATGATTTCCTGTGAGCGGCTTAGCAAGCACTCCACACTCATTCTCAGCAGCTGCACCGTTATGGTTCTCTGCATCAACCACCTCCTGTCGCAAAATTAAAAATAAAACTAGGGGGCTGGAGAAATGGCTTAGTGGTTAAGGCACATGCCTGCAAAGCCTAAAGACCCAGGTTCGATTCCCCCAGTACCCACGTAAGCCAGATGCACAAGGTGGCACATGTGTCTGGAGTTTGTTTACAGTGGCTAGAGGCCCTGATGCACCCATTCTCTCCCTCTCTCTCTCTCTCTCAAATAAATGAATAAATAAAATATTTAAAACTTAAAAATAAAAATTGGGGCTGGAGAGATGGCTTAGAGGTTAAGGCACCTGCCTGCAAAGCCAAAGGATCCTGATTCAACTCTCAAGGACCCACATAAGCCAAATGCACAAGGGGGCGCATGCATCTGGAGTTTGTTTGCAGTGGCCGAAGGCCCTGGCGCACCCGTTCTCACTCTCTCTCCCCCTCTTTTTCTCATTCAAATAAATAAATAAATAAAACATATTTAGAATTTCTTTAAAAAATAAAAATTAAGGGGCTGGGGACTGGAAAAAATGGCCCAGCAGTTAAAGGTGCTTGCTTATAAAGCCTAATGGATGAGGTTTGATCCCACAGGACCCATGTGAAGCCAGATGCACGGAGGCTCGTGTGTCTGGAGTTCATTTGCCGTGTGGCGAGCCCATATGTTCTCTGTCTCACTCTCACTCTTGTCGTTTTTTCTCTCTCTCCTTGCAAATAAACAAACAAAAATACTTTTAAAAATTAAAATTAAGAGCCGGGCGTGGTGGCGCACGCCTTTAATCCCAGCACTCGGGAGGCAGAGGTAGGAGGATCGCCGAGAGTTCAAGGCCACCCTGAGACTCCATAGTGAATTCCAGGTCAGCCTGGACTAGAGCGAGACCCTACCTTGAAAAACCAAAAAAATAAATAAATAAATAAAATTAAGGGCTGGAAAGATGTCTCAGTGGTTAAGGCACTTGTCTGCAAAGCCTAACGACCAGGATTAAATCCCTCAGTACCCTCCTAAAGCCAGCTGCTCAAAGTGGCACATGCATCTGCAGTCTGTTTGCAGTGGCTGGAGGCCCTAGCTTGCCCATTCTCTCTTTTTCCTTTCCCTCTCTCTCGCCTTGCAAATAAATAAACAAAAATATCTGGAGAGATGGCTTTAACGGTTAAGGCACTTGCCTTGAAAGCCAAAGGACCCAGGTTCGATTCCCCAGGACCCATGTAAGTCAGATGCACAAAGTGGCGCATGTGTCTGGAGTTTGTTTGCAGTGGCTGGAGGTCTTGGTGTGCCCATTCTCTCTCTATATCTCTTTCTCAAATAAATAAATAAAATATTTTAAAAATTAAAATTAAAAAAGTTCTACTGCCTGGGGCTGGGAGGAAAAATGAACTATGGATATAAGGATAAATATTTAGGAGGCAGTTTGACAACACACTCAGAAAAACAGATGTCTCCCTGCAGGTGTGCATTGTGAATGACTCCAGAAGACCGGAGGGTCCAGCAGTAGCTCCTGACTCATCTACTTGGCTTCTCAGTCTTCTCCAGTGGCATCTTCATGCCCGCCCCCAGGTCTAGGCTCTGCGGGGGGTTACACTCAGGAAGTGTTCATGAACCAAAATAAAGCCCTGATTGGCGGCGCACACCTTTAATCCCAGAACTCGGGAGGCAGAAGTAAGAAGATCGCCGTGAGTTCGAGGCTACCCTGTGACTACAGAGTGAATTCCAGGTCAGCCTGGACTAGGGTGAGAGACCCTACCTCGAAAAAAAAAAAAAAATTAAGTTATGTGCAAGCAGAGAGAGAGAGAGAAAGGAAGAGAGAGGAGAGTGCATGGGTGCACAAGGGCCAAGTGCTAGACAGGGCCTCTCGCAAGGCTCCACCTCCTAAACCGCCACCGGCTTAGACCAAGCACTCAAAACACATATAGGAGGCAGGATAGATGACTCAGCAGTTAAAGGCACTTGCTTAAAAAGCACATAGGGGGGCTGGAGAGATGGCTTAGCAGTTAAGGCGCATACCTGCGAAGCCTAAGGATCCAGGCTCGGTTCTCCAGGTCCCAGGTAAGCCATATGTGCATGGTGGCACATGCATATGGAGTTCATTTGTAATGGCTGGAGGCCCTGGTGTGCCAATTCCCTCCCTCCCTCTCTCTCTCCCTCTCTCTCTTTCTCTCTCTCTCTCTCTTTCTCTTTTTCTCAAATACATAAATGAATAAAAATAAAATATTAAAAACTAAAAAAAAACACATGCAGGGGACATTCCACATCTAAACTATGCATCTAAACTACCACATGGGCACACCAGGGTCTCTTGCAAATGAGCACCCATCCAGTTTTATGTGGGTGCTTGGGAATTGAACCAGGGGCCAGCAGGCTTTGCAAGCAAGCTCCTTTAACAACTGAGCAGTCTCCCCAGTTCCAAAGTAAATCTTCAAACCTGCCATCTCTCAATACTGTAACATCAGGGCCAAGCTTCCAATACACTGTTCCTCTAAAAGGACAGATGCTAATGCTGCAGAGACAAGTGGCCACGTGTCCTCTGGGGTCCCTTTCTCATCCCAGGTACAACAAAAGAGAGACAGCTCACAGCCTAAAGCCGGGACACCCTGATCTGTGACCATCTAACCTATCCTAACACTAGAAGCCAGAATCATGCTCTTAGGGAGAGTCCTGTCTCTCCCTAGGAGACCCCAACCCTTAAAAGATTATAAAAGAACTTTCCTTTGTCCTGTGGGCCTTTGACCACCTGAGACTCTGTTCCCCTTGCAAGTTTCATAGTCAATGAAGAAAATTCTATGAGTTGGGGAGATGGCTCAGTGGTTTAAGGCATTTGCTTGCAAACTCTGGAGGCCTGAGTTTGGTTCCTCAGTACCCACATAAAGCCAGATGTACAAAGTGGCACATGTATCTGGAGTTTGTTGGCAATGGCAAAAGGCCTTAGAATGTCCATTCTCTCCGCCCCCCCTCCCCCCGTCTCAAATAAAATATTTTTTTTTAAGGAACAGAGTTGGACTGGTGGCGCACACTTTTAATCCCAGCACTCAGGAGGCAGAGGTAGAAGGATTGCTGTGAGTTCAAGACCCTCTTGGGATAGCAGAGTGAGTTCCAGGTCAGCCTGAGCTAGAATGAAACCTTACCTCAAAATAAAATAAAAGAAAAAGAAACAAGAGGAGGAGGAGGAGAAGGAGAGGGGAGGAAGAAGAGGAAATAAATACACTAATTGTATAAGATACCAGAAGGTGATAAAAGGTTGGAGAAACTAAGGCTGGAGAGATGGCTTAGCGGTTAAGATGCATGCCTGCGCAGCCTAAGGACCCAGGTTCGATTCTCCAGGTCCCACGTTAGCCAGCTGCACATGGTGGCGCATGTGTCTGGAGATCGTTTGCAGTGGATGGAGGCCCTGGTGCGCCCATTCTCACTCTCTCTCTCTCTCTCTGCCTCTCTCTGTCTCTAGTAACTAAATAAAAATAAAAATAAATTTTTAAAAAAGATAGGAGAAAATAAAACCCCAGCAGCAAGCAGGGGCAGAGTGTGGGATGATCGGTGCTTTTTCCGAGGGTGGGTAGAAAAGACCTCGCTGAGAACAAACTGCGTGGACAGTCACGAGGATCTGAGAGCTTGCTGAGTGCAGAATTCAGCGTGAGGGCAGCTTCCAGCTGAGGGGCCGGCCAGCGCACAAGCCCTGAGGTCAGACGAGCGGCCAGGAAGTCAGAGTGGCTGGCCCACACGGATGCGCCTGGCCGCCAGACAGAAGAAAGAACAGGTAGGTGAGAGAGAGAGACAGACAGACAGACAGAACCCATAGGAAGGTTTTAAACACGATGGAACCTGGCCTAAGTTATGTTTTTGTTGTTTGCTTCGGGATATTGGGGATCAAATCCAGGGTCCCACAGATCCTGGACAAGTGCCCCACTGCTGAACTCTACCCCAGCGCCTGATTTTTGGTTTGTTTGTTTGCTTTGGTTTTATGCGTTTTTATTTATTTTCAATTTATTGATTGATTGATAATTTCATTTGTGCATATAATGTATTTTAACCACATCCATTCCTGTTAGCCTCTCTTATCCCCTCACTCATGCTGAACCCCTTGTCACAATTAGTTCCCCTCCTACTTTCTTTTATTTAAAAAAATTTTTTTTTGAGGTAGGGTCTCACTCTGGCCCAGCCTGACCTGGAATTCACTATGTAGTCTCAGGCTGACCTCGAACTCACAGCGATCCTCCTACATCTGCCTCCCGAGTGTTGGGATTAAAGGAGCGTGCCACCACACCCGGCCTTTTGAAAAATATTTTAGATTTATTTATTTGAGAGAGAGAGAGAACAAGGCAAAGAGAGAGAGAGAGAGAGAGAGAGAGAGAGAATTAGAATAAATGTTCCAGGGCCTCTAGCCACTGCAAACGAACTCCAGATGCATGTGCCCACCTTGTGCATCTGGCTTACGTGGGACCTGGAGAATTGAACCTGGATCCTTCGGCTTTGCAGGCAAGCACCTTAACCACTGAGCCATCTCTCCAGCCCCTTGCTTGTTTTTTGTAACGCACTGAATTCAGTTAGGGTCTCTTGCATGTGCATGGGCAGGGGGTTACCTACTGGAGTATGGGCAACGTACCAGCGGCCACACCACTGAAAAGCATGACTTCCCTTCCCCGAACAACGATTAACTATGAACAGGAGGAGAGGGGCCTCCTGAGCCCTTCCGCCATCCATGATGGGATGTCGCCGGCCCAGTCCTGCGCATGACCACAGCCGCTGTCAGTTCATGAGTGTGATGGCCACGTCGTGTCTGGCAGACTGCCCTCCACAGCACTCCTCCTCTTCCTCTAGCTCTCACAGTCTTCCTGCCCCTCTCCCACAATGCTCCCTGGACCTTGGAGGGGGTGACGTAGGTGCCCTATTTCAGGCTAAGCTCTCAATCGTCGCTTATTCTCAGAACTTTGACCAGTTACGAGTCCCTGAAGTAGCCACAGCCCGTTGTAGAAGGAAGTCTCTCTGACCAGTGCTGAGAGTGGCGCTGACCTGTGGGTAGTTCACTCTGCAGCCCAGGCTAGCCTGGAAGCCACTATGTAGCCCAGGCTAGGCTTAAACTTGCTAGCAGCAATCTTCCATATATATATATATATTTCAACATAGGGTCTTGCTCTAGTCCAGGCTGACCTGGAATTCACTATATAGTCTCAGGCTGGCCTCAAACTCACAGCAATTCTCCTACCTCCGCCTCTTAAGTGCTGGGATTAAAAGTGTGCACTACCATACCTGCAATTTTTAAAAAATATTTTATTTTTATTTATTTACTTATTTGACACACACAGAGAGAATGGGTGTGCCAGGGCCTCCAGCCACTGCAAATAAACTCCAAACGCATGCGCCACCTTGTGCATCTGGCTAACGTGGGTCTTGGGGAATCAAACCCGGGTCCTTTGGCTTTGCAGACAAATGCCTTAACCCCTAAATCATCCCTCCAGCCCTGTGGTTTTTTAATTTTTACTTTTTACTTTTTTTATTTTTTTTTGTTGTTGATTTTTACTTATTTATTTGAGAGCGACAGAGGGAGAGAGAAAGAGAAAGACGGAGAGAATGGGCACGCCAGGGCCTCCAGCCACTGCAAACGAACTCCAGACGCATGCGCCCCTCTTGTGCATCTGGCTAACATGGGTCCTGGGGAATCGAGCCTCGAACCGGGTTCCTTAGGCTTCACAGGCAAGTGCTTAACCGCTAAGCCATCTCTCCAGCCCTAAAATATTTTATTTGAGCTGGAGAGGTGGCTTAATGGTTATGGCACTTTCCCGAGAAGCCTAAGGACCCAGGTTCGACTCCCCAGAACCCACATAAGCCAGACACACAAGATGACACATGCACACAAGGTCACATAAGCACACAAGGTAATACACGCATCTGGAGTTCGATTGCAGTGGCTAGAGGCCCTGATGTGCCCCTTCTCTCTCTCTCATAAAAATATTTTTAACTATTTGAGAGAGAGAGAGTATAAGCATGCCAGGAGGCTCTCTTGCTGCTGCAAACAAACTCCAAATACATCCACCACTTTGTGTATCTGGCTTTACATGGGTACTAGGGAATCGAACCCCAGACTGGCAGGCTTTGCAAGCAAGGACCTTTAATTACTGAGCCATCTCGCTAGCCCCAATCTATTTATTTATTTATTTATTTTCATTATTTATTTATTTTTTGTTTTGTTTTGTTTTTTCGAGGTAGTGTCTCATTATAGCCCAGGCTGACCTGGAGTTCACTATGTTGTCTCAGGCTGGCCTCGAACTCTCTGCGATCCTCCTACCTCTGCCTCCCAAGTGCTGGGATGAAAGGTGTGTGCCACCATGCCTGGCTCCCAATTTATTTATTTTTTAAATATTTTATTATTTATTTATGCTATTTATTTATTTGAGAGAGGGGGGGCGTGCCAGGGCCTCCAGCCACTGCAAACGAACTCCAGACGCATGCTCCCCCTTGTGCATCCGGCTAACGTGGGTCCTGGGGAACCGAACTTGGTCCTTACGCTTTGCAGGCAAGCGTCCTAACACCTGAGCTATCTCTCCAACCCTCCAATTTATATTTTCAAGTCTTCCTTCTACCTTTCTGTGCCCAGGTAGCTGAGCTGTCCCAAGCAGGTACCGGAGACATTCCCCACCTCTCAGTTCCGCCTCCACCACCCCCACGCACACCAACAAGAGCAGGCCCTGGCTTCCACACACGCTCTTGCTCATGAGCAATGCAACGTGCGGACAAAATACATCACGTGTTTCCCCCTGTGTCTTGCAAAATTCAGTCCTGGAGCAAGGCCACTTAGGGGAAGGGGACCTGGCTCCGAGGTGGCTGGTGAACCTGTTTCCCATCTGCGCGCGGCTTGCTCTCTGCTGCTCCCTGTGGCGCGATGCGGTTACTGCAAGGATGATTATGCCCAGCTTAATTAACAGAACCGCTTTCATTCTCAAAGTAACCCAGAGTGGACAGTAAATTATGCAGTTCCTAGTTTTAGTTCATTTTGGTTTAAAGAGTGGTGCACATAAAAATAAAACATGGAAGTCTGGCGTGGTGGTGCATGCCTTTAATCCCAGCACTTGGGAGGCAGAAGGATCACTATGAGTTCGAGGCCACCCTGAGACTACATAGTGAATTCCAGGTCAGCCTGGACCAGAGTGAGAGACCCTACCTCGAAAAACAACACAACAACAACCACAAAATATATAAATAAAATAAGATAAAACATGAGCTGTAGAGATAGCTCCGCAGTTAATAGCGCTTACTTGGAAGCCTGGGGGCCTGGGTTCGACTCCCCAGTACCCACCTAAAGCCAGATGCACAAATGGCGCATGTGTCTGGAGTTTGTTTGCAGGAGCAAAAGGCCCTGGCGCACCATTCTCATGCCCCCACTTCACTCTTTCCTTGCAAATAAATGATAAATAAATTTAAAATAAAAACATGGGAAGGGAAAAAACTGTTTACAATACTGTCTTCCAGTCGCAAAGTGGCCATGGTATTCGTGACCTCCCAGTGGCTGACACTATCTACACAAGCCCTGCATAATAGGAGAAAAAAAAATGATATCAAAATAGAAGAGAGAGAGTTGGAAAGGAGGGATTCAATGGAGGGGGGATTTGGGACGGAAAACAGGGAGCGGTAGGAGGGGGTTATGATCGTGGTATATATCATCTCTGTTTATGGAAGTTGCCAATAAAAAAAGTTTAAAAAATTAAATGTTCCCCAAAGGAAAGAAAGAAAGAGAGAGAGAGAGAGGAAGAAAGAAACTTCAGAACCTGGAGAGATGACTCAGCAGTTAAAGCACTTGCCTGCAAAACCTGATGACCTAGGTTCGATTCCCCAGTACCAACATAAAGCCAGATGCAAAGGGACACAATTTATTTGCAGTGGCTGGAGGCCCTGGCGTAGCCATTCATATCCCCTCTCATTCTCTCTCTCCTTGAAAATAAATAATAAATAAAATATATTTTAAGAAACAGTCAGGAGACTGAAGAGATGGCTCAGCAGTTAAGGTGCTTGCCTGAAAAGCCTAATAACCCAGGTTCGACTTCCTAGTGCCCATGTAAAGCCAGATGCACAAAGTGGTGCATGCATCTGGAATTCGTTTACAGCGGCCAGAGGCCCTGGTGCAACCATTCTCTCTCCCCCCCCCCCGAAAATAAATAAAAATATTTTTAATATTTTATTTGCATTTATTTATTCAAGACAGAGAAAGAACAGGCGCACCAAGGCCTTCAGCCACTGCAAACGAACTCCAAACGCATGTGCTCTCTTATGCATCTGGCTTACGTGGGTCCCTGGGGAATCAAACCTGGACCTTTGGTTTTTCAGGCAGGTGTCATAATGAACTGCTAAGCCAACTCTCCAGCCCCCCCCCAATAAAAATGTTTTTTAATAAAACAATCAGAATAACAACAGCCATCATTGTAGCCTGGGTCTGTTGACTACTCCCTGGGTGAAGAGCTTTCCGTGAACCGTCTTATATAAGCTTCGTGACTAACCTGTGGAGCAGGTTCCCAAGCCTCGTTCAGTCACTCAGCAGCCAGCCAGCCACTCGGCACCTCCTACACACCTGACAGTATTTCTGCGAATAACGTTGACAGCATGATCATGGTGGTGCAAACCCATCATCCCAGCACTGGGGGGGGGCAGAGGCACTCCAGGGCCTTTTGCCACTGCAAACCAATGCCAGAGGTACACACCGTGTAGCCACCTTGTGCATCTGGTTTTACGTGGGTGCTGGGGAATCAAACCTGGGACATCAAGCGAGTAACTTTATCCGCTGAGCCATCTCTCCAGCCCTGGGGTGGAGGGGTAGTAATTTTATTTTTATTTATTAGAGATGGAGAGAGGAAGAGAGAAACACAGAAAGAGAGAGAGAGAGAACAGGTACGCCAGGGCCTCTAGCCGCTGCAGACGAACTCCAGATGCATACACCATCATGTGCATCTGGCTTACATGGGACCTGAAGAATCGAACCTGGGTCCTTAGGTTTCGCAGGCAAGAGCCTTCACCGCTAAGCCATCTCTCCAGCCCTGGGGTGGAGGGGTAGTAATTTTTTTGTTGTTGTTGTTGTTTTTTTTTTGTTTGTTTGTTTGTTTTTGTTTTTCGAGGTAGGGTTTCACTCTAGCTCAGGCTGACCTGGAATTCACTATGGAGTCTCAGGGTGGCCTCGAACTCACGGCGATCCTCCTACCTCTGCCTCCCGAGTGCTGGGATTAAAGGCGTGCGCCACCACGCCCGGCTGGAGGGGTAGTAATTTTGAAAAGAGAGGTGAGGGGCTGCCTCCCTAAGGAGATGATTATCTGAATAAAGGCTTCAAGGAGATGACGACAGGAGTGGTGTGGGCATAACAGGGATAGAAGATGGGCAGAGGGGAGGCTGGTATGTTCCAGAAACAGCAAAGGGACTAGTGCCTGGCTGGACTTGAGTGAGAGAAAAGGGTAAGTACTTGAGATAGGAAGAACAAGAACCATTCTCAATGTTACCCGGCTGCTCCTTGGACTTCAGAACTCAACTCAGCACTTTTTTTTTTTTTCCTTTTTGAAACAGTACCTCGCGTGGTCCAAACTGGAACTCACTAGGTAGCTGAGGATGGCCTTGAATTTTCTGATCCTCTTTCCTCCACCTCCCCAGGGCTGTGCTTGCAGGGATGTGCCACCGCGCCCAGTTTATGCAGCGCTGTGGGCGGGCGGGGGGGACCCAGGGCTTACTTAGTGCACGCTATGTAGACACTCTACCAACTGAAGCACATCCCCAGCCCCAGAGCTCACTAAACAACCACCTTCCCAATAACCCAGCTATGCTCCGACACACCGGCATGGTCTCATTTTACACGGGCGTGGATTAGGTGTCTTTCCTAAGGGCTGGGC
Organism: Dipus sagitta; assembly: GCA_036346955.1. NCBI lineage: Eukaryota > Metazoa > Chordata > Mammalia > Rodentia > Dipodidae > Dipus > Dipus sagitta. The sequence continues at coordinate 75,407,440 of CM070787.1, read as the reverse complement.
GTGTGCAATATCATCCTTGCTTGGAACTCCGATGAGACAACAGTGGATGGGGGTGAGAACTATGAGATCACCCAACAAAGGTTATAGAGAAAGGAACCAAAAAGCTCCTCTCGGGGTTGGCATTCCTGTGGGCAGGCCTCTTTGGAACACTCCTTGAAGGGCAAATAAACAGCCTGGACAATAGTCCTTTAATCTGCAGAGGAATTTCTCTTGAAAGGAGGTCCTGAGATCAGTACTTGTGTCCTCCACTCCCTTGAGAATTACTTGAGACCTGCTGGTCTCCGCCGTTTTGTCTCCAAGATAGTTCAAAAGCACCATCCCAGGCCTCCCAGGAGGGTACACTGTGGCTTTAAGACGCTTTGTTCCCAAGAGGTTCATGCTACGCAGGAAGCCTTGCTCCCCAGTGTAATGGTGTTGAGAATTAGGGTCTGACTTAACACTGCTGGACATGTGTGAAGGCATGGTTAATAGCTTGGTCAGAATGTGGGCTACCCAGAAAAGCAAGTGAGGGGCTGGAGAGATGGCTCAGCACTTAAGGTGCTTGCCTGCGAAGCCTAAGGACCCAGGTTCGACTCTCCAGATCCCACATAAGCCAGCTGCACAAAGGTGAGGCAAGTGCAAGGTCATGCATGCCCACTAGGTGGTGCAAGCACCTGGAGTTTGATTGCAGTGGCTGAGGCCCTGGCCTGACAATCCTCTATGCCTCCTCTCTCTCTCTCTCTCTCTCTCTCTCTCTCTTCTCTCTCTCAAATAAAAAAGGAAAAAAGAACAAAAAGAAAAGTGAGAAGGGGTGGGACCTGAGAATGAGAGGAGCCACGGAGGGTTTTAAACAGTGGCCAGACTATATTTGAGAAAATCACTCTGGTTGAGATTAAGAGATGGTAGTATACAATTATCCCTCAGTATCCACGGGAGATTGGTGTCAGGTGACACACCCCACCAAGACACCAAAATCCAAGGCCGTTCAAGTTCCTTATATAAAATGGGATCAGCGCTAGGGAAATGGATCAGCGTCAAAGGCACTTGCCTGCAAAACCTGCCTGCCTGGGTTCAATTCCCCAGTGCCCACGTAAAGCCAGATAAACAAAGTGATGCATGCATCTGGAGTTCATTTTCAATGGTAAGAGGCCCTGGTGCACCCTTTCTTTGTCTTCCACCCTCCTCTCTCTTAAGTAAGTAAAAAATATTTTTATGAGAGATAGAAAGAGATAGAGACTTGGCACACCAGGGCCTCCAGCCACTGCAATCGACTCCAGATGTGCGTGCCACCCTTGTACATATGCATGACCTTGCACGTGCATAACCTTTTGCATCTGGCCTACATGGGATCTGGGGAGTTGAACATAGGTCCTCAGGTTTCACAGGTAAGCACCTGAACTGCTAAGCCATCTCTCCAGCCCTAAAAAAATGTTCTTTTTTAATATTTTTATTTATTTATTTGATAGAGACAGAGAATGAGTATAGGCATACCAGGGCCTCCTGCCCAACAAACGGACTCCAGGTGCATGTATCACTTTGTGAAGCTGGCCTTATGTGTGTACTGGGGAACTAAACCCAGGCCATTAGGCTTTGCAAGCAAGGCATTTAACCACTGAACCATCTCTTCATCACGTAACAAAATATTTTCACAACACCTGACCAGAATCAGCTTATGGGAGGAATGGGTTTACTTCAGCTTACAATTCCAAGGGGAAGTTTTATCGTGGTGGAAAAAGCATGACAGAGGGGGCTGGAGAGATGGCTTAGCAGTTAAGGTGTTTGCCTGTAAAGCCAAAGGATCCCAGTTCAGCAGCTCTCCAGAACCCTCATAAGCCAGATGCACAAGGTGGCACGTGCATCTGAAGTTCATTTGCAGTGGCTGGAGGCCCTGGCACACCCTTTCTCTCTCTCTGTCTCTGTCTCTGTCTCTGTCTCTCTCTCTCCTCTCTGCCTCTTTCCCTCAAATAAGTAAATAAATAAATAAATAAATGAAGCATGACAGAGCAGGCAGCTGGGGCATCCTATCTTGTCACTGTTGCAGGAAGGATATCGTGTGAGTGTGACAGCTCTGCGCACACAGGGGACTGGACTAATAAACCTCAAGCCCCGCCCCAATGACACACCTCCTCCAGCAAGGGGGATCCCAGCTGGGCATCCAGTGTGAGACCTAATCACACACACATGAGCCTCTGGAAGGCACTTGACATTCAAAGTACTACACTAGGCCTGAAAACGGCTTCGTGGTCAAGATGCTTGCCTGCGAAGCCGATGGACCCATGTTCAACTCTCCAGATCTCAGGTAAGCCAGACACCTAAGGTGACTCAAGCGTGCAAGGTTGCACATGCTCACAAGATGGCACACGAGGGGGCGCATGCATCTGAAGTTCGACTGCAGTGGCTGCAGGCCCTGGTGCATTGATTCTCTCCCAATTTCTCTCTCTCTCACTCCCTCTCATTAAAAAAAAAAAAAAACTAGTTTTTAATGATAGAATCCATCTATTTTTTATTTTTTCCTTTTTTCTGTAATTTTTAATTTTTTTATTTATTAGACAGGCAGAGAGAGAATGGGCGAGCCAAGGCCTCAGGCCACTGCAAACGAACTCCAGATGTGTGCGCCCGCTTGTGCATCTGGCTTACGTGGGTCCTGGGGAATCAAACCTGGGTCCTTTGGCTTTGCAGGCAAACACCTTAACTGCTAAGCCATCGGGTCTCACTCTAGCCCAGGCTACTTAGAATCCACTACAAAGTCTCAGGGTGGCCTTGAACTCATGGCAATCCTCCTACCTCTGCCTCCCGAGTGCTGGGATTAAAGGCATGTGCCAATACATGCAGCTTAAAAATATATTTTTTAAGTTAAAAGAGAGTTGAGGATTAGTTTATTAGTAAAAGTGCCTGCTGAGAACTCAGCAGCTACAGCTACAGCACTTGTCTAGAATCCACAATGAGGGGCTGGGGCCGTGGCTCAGAGGTAGAGCACTTGTCTAGAATCCACAGTGAGGGGCTGGGGCTGTGGCTCAGAGGTAGAGCACTTGTCTAGAATCCACAGTGAGGGGCTGGGGGCGTGGCTCAGAGATAGAGCACTTGTCTAGAATCCACAGTGAGGGGCTGGGGGCGTGGCTCAGAGGTAGAGCACCTTGTCTAGAATCCACAGTGAGGGGCTGGGGCCGTGGCTCAGAGGTAGAGCACCTGTCTAGAATCCACAGTGAGGGGCTGGGGCCGTGGCTCAGAGGTAGAGCACTTGTCTAGAATCCACAGTAAGGGGCTGGGGCCATGGCTCAGAGGTAGAGCACTTGTCTAGAATCCACAGTGAGGTTCTGGGGGCGTGGCTCAGAGGTAGAGCACTTGTCTGGAATCCACAGTGAGGGGCTGGGGGCGTAGCTCAGAGGTAGAGCACTTGTCTAGAATCCACAGTGAAGGGCTGGGGGCGGGGCTCAGAGGTAGATTGCTTGTCTAGAACCCACAGTGAGGGGCTGTGGGCTTATCTCAGAGGTAGAGCGCTTGTCTAGAATCCACAGTGAGGGGCTGGGGGCGTGGCTCAGAGGTAGAGCACTTGTCTAGAATCCACAGTGAGGGACTGGGGCCGTGGCTCAGAGGTAGAGCACTTGTCTAGAATCCACAGTAAGGGGCTGGGGCCATGGCTCAGAGGTAGAGCACTTGTCTAGAATCCACAGTGAGGTTCTGGGGCGTGGCTCAGAGTAGAGCACTTGTCTGGAATCCACAGTGAGGGGCTGGGGGCGTAGCTCAGAGGTAGAGCACTTGTCTGGAATCCACAGTGAAGGGCCGGGGGCGGGGCTCAGAGGTAGATTGCTTGTCTAGAACCCACAGTGAGGGGCTGTGGGCTTATCTCAGAGGTAGAGCGCTTGTCTAGAATCCACAGTGAGGGGCTGGGGGCGTGGCTCAGAGGTAGAGCACTTGTCTAGAATCCACAGTGAGGGGCTGGGGGCGTGGTTCAGAGGTAGAGCACTTGTCTAGAATCCACAGTGAGGGGCTGGGGGCGTGGCTCAGAGGTAGAGCACTTGTCTAGAATCCACAGTGAGGGGCTGGGGGCGTGGCTCAGAGGTAGAGCACTTGTCTAGGATCCACAGTGAGGGGCTGGGGGCGTGGCTCAGAGGTAGAGCACTTGTCTAGAATCCACAGTGAGGGTCTGGGGGCGTGGGTCAGAGGTAGAGCACTTGTCCAGAATCCACAGTGAGGGGCTGGGGGCGTGGTTCAGAGGTAGAGCACTTATCTAGAACCCACAGTGAGAGGCTGGGGGCGTGGCTCAGAGGTAGAGCTCTTGTCTAGAACCCACAGTGAGGGGCTGGGGCCGTGGCTCAGAGGTAGAGCACTTGTCTAGGATCCACAGTGAGGGGCTGGGGGCATGGCTCAGAGGTAGAGCACTTGTCTAGAATCCACAGTGAGGGGGTGGGGTGTGGCTCAGAGGTAGAGTACTTGTCTAGAACCCACAGTGAGGGGGTGGGGTGTGGCTCAGAGGTAGAGCACTTGTCTAGAACCCACAGTGAGGGGCTGGGGGCGTGGCTCAGAGGTAGAGCACTTGTCTAGAACCCACAGTGAGAGGTGGGGGCGTGGCTCAGAGGTAGAGCACTTGTCTAGAATCCACAGTGAGGGGCTGGGTCGTGGCTCAGAGTTAGAGCACTTACCTAGCATGCCCCATCAAGGTTCTGGGTCCCATCCTCAACATGTAAGAGGATGGGTATGCCCACGTTGAAAACACCTTACCTGGACAACCAGCCTGTGACTCTTTCTTGCAGCAGAACTATGGAACGTACCTTCCCAGATACCAAACAGCTCCCGCACATTCCTTCATTATTGTTGCACAAATGCAGGTGTCCATTTTTTTTCCCCTTTGGGGAGCCTGCATTCTTGTGCAGCAAATATACCAAGCAGAAAGGGCATATGAGGACACAGAGGTGACAACAACCCCTGACGCCAAGGACGGCGCCCCCAGGAAAACAAATGCGCCCACACCTCCATCTTGACCTTGACCTTTGCCTCCAGCATTGTGAGAAAGTAAGTTCCTGTGGTGGGTGTACACTGCTTGCCACCTATCTCATTCTGCTTGTAGAACCATCAACGGTTCCCCTGACCATGAGCAAAGTTAATTAAAAATGCATATTATTTGTTTATTTATTTGCAAGGAGATAGAGAATGAGAATGGGTGTGCCAGTGCCTCCAGCCACTGCAAACTAGTTCCAGACACATGTGCCACCTGCGTATCTGGCTCTAGGTGGGTACTGGGGAATTGAACACTGGTCGTTAGGCTTTGCAGGCAAATGCCTTAATCGCTGAGCCATCTCTCCAGCCCCAAAGTGAATTTGTTTTAATTTAAGGGGGGGGGTGTTGCATGTGTATATATGTGTGTGTTGGCACACATGTGTGTGCTGGTGTGTGCATATGTGTGTGTGGAAGCCAGAGGTCAATGTCGCATCTCTTCCTCAGTCACTCTCCACCTTTTATTTTGCAGTGTAGATGTGTTTGGGGTGTGAGGGGGTTTCATCTATGCGAGGGGAGGCTCAGGAATGCCACGGTGCGTGTGTGGAGATCAGAGGGCAGCCTTCGATGTCCCACCTTGTTTAAGGCAGGGTCTACTCTGCTGGATACACCAGGCCAGCTACCCAGTGATCCTTTTTTAAAAATTTATTTTTTTTTTAATTTTTTTTGTTTATTTTTATTTATTTATTTGAGAGTGACAGACAGAGAGAGAAAGAGAGAGAGAGAAAGAGAGAATGGGCGTGCCAGGGCTTCCAGCCACTGCAAATGAACTCCAGACACGTGCAGCCCCTTGTGCATCTGGCTAACATGGGTCCTGGGGAATCAAGCCTCGAACCAGGGTCCTTAGGCTTCACAGGCAAGCGCTTAACCGCTAAGCCATCTCTCCAGCCCTAAAAATTTATTTTTTATTAACAACTTCCATGATTGTAAACAATATCCCATGGTAATGCCCTCCCTCTCCCCCACTTTCCCCTTTTAAACTCCACTCTCTGTCACATCCCCTCCCCCTCTCAATCAGTCTCTCTTTTATTTTGATGTCGTGATCTTTTCCTTATATTATGATGGTCTTGTGTAGGTAGTGTCAGGTACTATGAGGTCATGGATATCCAGGCCATTTTAGGTCTGGAGGAGCACGTTGTAAGGAGTCCTACCCTTCCTTTGGCTCTTACATTCTTTCCACCACCTCTTCCGCAATGGACCCTGAGCCTTGGAAGGTGTGATAGAGATATTTCAGTGCTGAGCACTCCTCTGTCACTTCTTCATAGCACCATGATGCCTTCTGAGTCATCCCAAGGTCACTGCCATCTGAAAAGAGAAGGTTCTCTACCAAAGGTGAGAGTAGCACAAATAGATGGGTATGAACATTAAGAGAAGTGCTTACTGGGCAGTTTGATGATCATAGTATATACATTTAGCCAGACAGCAGCAGACGTTACACCCCTAGGGCTCATGACTACCCCTGTTGTAGGTTTTCAGTATCAGGGATGTATTCCCTCCCATGGAGTGGGCCTCCAGTCCAATTAGAGGGCAGTTGGTTTCCACCATGACAGATGTGCCACTATTGCACCTGTTGGCTCATTTGGCCTGGCTGGCCAAATATAAGGCTTGCAGTGTCCACTGTTAAGTATCTTCACTTACCCAGTGATCTTGTAAGCATTTCTGCTGAGTCCCTTCTCATGCAGACGGGCTGGGACTACAGATGCTCACACTACAGCATCCACTATATATATATATCTATCTATATATCTATATATATATATATATATATATATATATATATATATGGCACACCAAAGCCTCTTGCCACTGTACACTAACTCTAGATACATGCACCACTTTGTGCATCTGGGGTTACATGGGTACCAGGGAATCAAACACAGGCCATCAAGCACTTTTAACCGCTGAGCCATCTTTCCAGCCCCAACACCTCAGCTTTTGCTTTTTAAGCAAGCCCGACAGACTGGCCTTTTTCTAACGGTGGGGGGAGGGGGAGAAAGAGAGAGAGGGAAAGAATTGGCACACTAGGACCACCAGCCACTGCAGTCGAACTCCAGATGCATGTGCCACCTAGTGCACATGTGTGACCTTGTGTGCTTGTGTCACTTTGTGCATCTGGCTTACGTGGGACCTAGAGAGTGGAACTTGGAGTCCTTAGGCTTCTCAGGAAAGTGCCTTAACCACCAAGCCATCTCTCTAGCCCCACCCCCCCCGCTTTTTATCTGGGAATCCAAACTCGGCTGCTCACACTTACATGACAAGCACTTTATCCACTAAGCCATCCCTTTCCCTCCACCTTATCTTTCCATACGGGGTCATCTACAAAACCTATAACTCGCTGATTTGTCATCGATCCTTCCCTCTCCTGCCAGTCCCGTTGCCAGAATTATAGACACATGACACCACGCTTGGCATTTGTGTGTGTGTGTGTGTGTGTGTGTTGGAGATATGAACTCGAGTCTTCATGCTTGTGGGACAAGAACATAACCCACTGTGCCATCTCCCAAACTCTGCTTTTGTTTTCTTTTTTTTTTAATTTTTTTGTTTATTTATTTATTTGAGAGCGACAGAGAGAAGGAAGCAGAGACAGAGAGAGAATGGGCACGCCAGAGCTTCCAGCCTCTGTAAACAAACTCCAGATGCGTGCGCCCCTTGTGCATCTGGCTAACGTGGGTCCTGGGGAATTGAACCTTGAACTGGGGTCCTTAGGCTTCACAGGCAAGCGCTTAGCCACTAAGCCATCTCTCCAGCCCTGCTTTTGGTTTTTTTTTTTTTTTTTTTTTTGGTATTGTTTTGTTCTGTGTTGTTTTCAGACTGACTCACATAGCCTAGGCTGGTCTCGAACTCACTAAGTAGCTGAGAATGACCTTGAGCTCTTGCTTCTTCTGCCTCTGCCTCCCAAGTGTTGGCGTTACATGCTGCACTACCACACTCAAGCACGAGGTTTAGTTTCTTATTACAAAATCCAGTATCTAAAGTGTTCTGACACCAGTAATGGTGTCCAGTGCCTTGAACCACTGAGCCATCTCTTCAGCCCCATATTTTTGTTTGTTTGTTTGTTTCCAAGGTAAGTTCTCACTCTAGCCCAAGATGACCTAGAACTCACTCTGTAGTCCCAGGCTGGCCTCAAACTCACAGTGTGATTCTCTTACCTTTGCCTCCCAAGCATTGGGATTAAAGGCATACACCACCACACCCAACCCCCACCCTTTTTTTTGAGATGAATTCTTACTGTGTTTCGTAGGCTGGCCTTGAACTGCTAGTCTTAAGTGACCTTCTACCTCAGTCTCTCAAGTAGCTGGGATCACAGGCTTGCTTCACTGTGACCAGCCCAGTAATGACTTTTTTTGTTTGTTTTTAAAGCTTTTTGTTGCCAGGCGTGGTGGCGCACACCTTCAATCCTAGCACTTGGGAGTCAGAGGTAGGAGGATAGCTGTGAGTTTGAGGACAGCCTGTGACTACATAGTGAATTGCAGGTCAGCCTGCGTTGGAGTGAAACCATACCTCAAAAAAAAAAAAAAAACCTTTTTATTAGTTTATTTGGGGGTGTGTGCGTGTGTAGGCACACGTATCCACAGCATATGTGCGGACATCAAAGGACAACTTCTGGGTCTTCCTGCTCCAATTGCCAGCCTATGTGGTTCACAAGCTTCCGGCATATTCTCCATTCTCTGCTAGCCTTAGGTACACCGGGATTGCCCGTCACAGGGCTGACAAGATGGCTCTGTACATAAAGGGGCTTTCTTACAAAGCTTGCCAGCCCAGGTTCAAGTCCCAAGCCACTCGTGTAAAGGCCACATGAAAAAAAAAAAAAAGTAGCTTAAGTGTCTTGTATTTGCAGTTGCAAGAGACCCTGATATGTACGCGCGCGTGCACGCGTGCGCGCACACACACACACACACACAGTTAAATAACTTTAAGTTGCTTACAGAGGGCTGAAGAGAGATTGCTTAGTGGTTAAGGCACTTGCTTGCAAAGCCTAAGGTCTCATGTTCAACTCTCTAGGTCCCTTGTAAGCCAGACACAGTGACAAAAGCACGCAATGTCGCACATGCACACAAGGAGGAGCACGTGTCTGGAGTTCTATTGCAGTGGCTGGAGGCCCTGGGGCACCAATTCTCTCCCTTCCTCCCTCTCTCTTCCCTCTCTCTCTCTCTTTCTCTCTCTCACACACACACACATTTTTTTTTTTAAAGGCCAGTCTGTTGGGCTTGCCTGGAAAAAAATATTTTAAAAAATGCTTGCAGAAGCCCATCACAGCTTCCAGCTACTCCATGTGGGTCTGGGGACTCTAATTCATACTCGAAGTTGTATGGCGAGAACTTTATCCACTGAGCTGTATTCCTAATCCCTTTTCTTGTTTTCTTTTTCTTTTTCTTTTTGGGGCAAGGCTTCATTATGTATGTACTCAGAACATAGACCAGGCCAGATTCAAACAAACAGGGTTCCGTCTGCCTCCGACTTCCCAGTGCTGACATTACAGCCTGAACCTCCACATCCTACCAAATATTGGCATTTTTAACAGTCATGACAGGAATTCAGAGCTGGGGAGATGGCTGAGAGGTTAGAGGCACTTGCTTGCAAAGCCTATTGGCCCAGGTTCAATTCCCCAGCCACCACTTAAAGCTGGACAGACATTCATTTGCAGTGACATGAGACCTTGGCATAAGCTGGGCGTGGTGGCGCACGCCTTTAATCCCAGCACTCGGGAGGCAGAGGTAGGAGGATCACCGTGAGTTGGAGGCCACCCTGGGAATACAGAGTGATTTCCAGGTCAGCCTGGGCTAGAGTGAGACCCTACCTCGAAAAACCAAAATAAAAGAAAAAAGAAAAAAAAAAAAGAAAGAAGAAGAAAAAAAAAAAAGGGAGAGAGACCTTGGCATACACACACACACACACACACACACACACACACACACACACACCTTTTGTAAAGCCAAGTGTGGTGGCACACACCTTTATCCTAGCACTTGGGAGTCTGAGGTAGGAGGATCACTGTGAGTTTGAGGGCAGCCTGGGCTACAGAATGAGTTCAGGTCAGTCTGGGCTAGAGTGAGACCCTGCTTTAAAAAAAAAAAAAAAAACTTTTTTAAAAAATTCACATTCTTTTTTATTTTACTTATTTATTTGAGAGAGCGAGAAAGAGGCAGAGGAGGTAAGGGAGAGAGAATGGGCACACCAGGGCTTCCAGCCACTGCAAACGAACTCCAGACGCATGTGCCCCCTCGTGCATCTGGCTTATGTGGGTCCTGGGGAGTCAAACCGAGGTTCTTTGGCTTTGCAGGCAAGCGTCTTAATCACTAAGCCATCTTTTCAGCCCCAAAAAACTTTTTAAAAGTATGTTCTTGGGCTGGGGAGATGGCTTAGCAGTTAAGGCACTTGTCCACGAAGCCTAAGCACCCAGGTTCAACTCACCAGTACCCACAAAAGCCGCATGCACATGGTGGCACATGCATCTGGAGTTCCTTTGCAATGGACAGGGACCTTGATGCACCCATTCTCTCTCTCTCTCTATCTGCCTCTCTCTCTCTCAAATAAATAAATAAAAATAATTTTTTAAAGAATGCTCTCGGGCTGGAGAGAGCTTAGCAGTTAAGCGCTTGCCTGTGAAGCCTAAGGACCCCAGTTCAAGGCTCGATTCCCCAGGATCCACGTTAGCCAGATGCACAAGGGGGCGCACGCATCTGGAGTTTGTTTGTAGTGGCTAGAGGCCCTGGTGCGCCTATTCTCTCTCTCTCTCTCTCTCTCTCTCTCTTTCTCTTGCTCTCAAATAAATAAATAAAATAAAATAAAAATTTTAAAGAAAAAAAAGAATGCTCTCATGATATAACTCCTCCTGTGAGTCAGTGTGCCTGGATACTTGGTAGGTATTGTGTAACTCGGGCCCCATTAAGACACACTGGTGGGCTGGAGAGATGGCTTAGCGGTTAAGCTCTTGCCTGAGAAGCCTAAGGACCCCGGTTCGAGGCTCAGTTCCCCAGGACCCACGTTAGCCAGATGCACAAGGGAGCGCACGTGTCTAGAGTTCTTTTGCAGTGGCGTGCCCTTTCTCTCTCTCTCTCTCTCTCTCTCTCTCTCTCTCTGCCTCTCTCTCTCTCTCTCTCTCTCTCTCTGTCACTCTCAAATAAATAAGTAAAAATGAACAAAAAAATTTTTTTTAAAGACACACTGGTGCTCAGAGATGCTAAGCCATTTGTTTGTGCAGGGTCACCAACGAGTAGGTACCAAAAGTGAGGCTAGATTCCAAGCCTTCTATCTGTCTGCAGGGTCCACACTGGAACCGTAGGACGGACATCCCCCCTCACCCTGGCAATTTAGGGACTGTGGGCCAGAGAATGATCTCCTGCAGGGCCCCTGGGGGGGGGGGGACTATGACCAAAGGAAAGGCAGTAACAAAGACCAGGGAGCAATCTTGCTTGGTTCTGCACACATCCTTGTGTGCACTGCTTTTATGCCTTTCTTTGCAGACAAGCACACTGTGGTCAAAGCAAGCGTGGGCCTGTAAGCACCCGAGGAGTTCTTCTGAAACTGTGCCAGCGCCTGCCCCCTGGCAGACAGCCTCCTGTCTGAACACGCACCTGTAGCTAGCGAGCCCCAGATATCCCAGGAGCTTGTAGACATATCCAACCCATGGCCTGTGGTCCACCTGCAGCCACATGTGGCCCTGGATAGCTGTGAATGTGGCCAACACAAAGTCATACAGGCATTTAAACATCATGAGGGGGCTGGAGAGATTTCTCAGTGGTTAAGGTGCTTACCTGCAAAGCCAAAGGACCCAAGTTCGATTACCCAGGACCCACGTAAAGCCAGATGTACAAGGTGGCGCATATGTCTGGAGTTTGTTTGCAGTGGCTGGAGAACCTGGCGTGCCCATTCTCTTTCTCTCTCTCTCTCTCTCTCTCTCTCTTTCTGTCTCTTTCTCTCTCCCTCAATTAAATAAATGAAACATTTTTTAATTATCTTTTTAAAAACATGAAAATTGCCAGGCGGAGTGGCACACGCCTTTAATCCCAGCACTCGGGAGGCAGAGGTAGGAGGATCGCCGTGAGTTCGAGGCCACCCTGAGACTCCATAGTGAATTCCAGGTCAGCCTGGGCTAGTGTGAGACCCTACCTCAAAAAAACAAAAAAAAAAAAACAAAAAAAAAATTTATTTAGGGCCGGGCGTGGTGGCGCATGCCTTTAATCCCAGCACTCGGGAGGCAGAGGTAGGAGGATCACCGTGAGTTCGAGGCCACCCTGAGACTACATAGTTAATTCTAGGTCAGCCTGGGCCAGAGTGAGACCCTACCTCGAAAAAAAAACATGAAAATTGTTAGGTAACTGGATTGTGGGCTGTTTGCAAGCATGAACCTTGTGGACGATATGTTTGCCTTACCATGTCAAAAGGTTAGACATTGCCGGGCATGGTGGCGCACGCCTTTAATCCCAGCACTCAGGAGGCAGAGGTAGGAGCATCACCATGAGTTTGAGGCCACCCTGAGACTACATAGTGAATTCCAGGTCAGCCTGGGCTAGAATGAGACCCTACCTCAAGAAACCAAAAAAAGGGGGGGGGGAGTTAGACATGCCTGGGAGCTTGAGAAACTCTTTTCAGATTCCAGCCTTGCCAACATGGTCTCCAGCAAGCTGCCTCCCTTCCCTGTTCCTCAGTTTCTCACCTGTAAAATGAGAGGGGAGGCCAGTTGTGGTGGCACATGCCTTTGATCCCACATAGAGGTAGGAAGATCGCTGTGAGTTCGAGGCCAGCCTGGGACAACAGAGTGAATTCCAGGTCAGCCGGGGACTTACAGTGAGACCCTACCTCAAAAAAAGAAAAGAAAAATAACAACTAGGTTTGGGCTGGCGAGATGACTCACAGGTTAAGGTGCTTTGCCTTAATGACCTAACGACCCAGGTTTGATTCCCCAGTACCCATGTAAAGCCAGATGCACAAAATGGTGCACACATCTGGAGTTTGTTTGCAGGGGCTGGAGGCCCTGGTGCACCCATTCTCTCAAATTCACTCTCCCCTCTCCTTCTCTCTCTCCCTCTCTCTCTCTCTCTCTCTCTCCTCTGTGGGTGTGTGTCTGCCTCTCTTTGCTTGCAAATAAATAAACAAAATATTTTTAAAAACAAATGAGAGGGGAGTGTTTGAAGGCCATGTAGGGATAATTAGATCTGAAGTAATTTTGGTTTAGATATGATGATCTCTTCCTCTCCAAGAGACTTCATGTGTTAGGGGTTTGGTCCCCAGATAGTGGCAATATGTTGGAAAGTCTTATAAACTTTGGGAGAAAGGAGCTGACTGCAGGAAGTAACATCCCCTGGGGATGAGTCCTGGTGAGTATCTGGTCCCAATTCCCCTTTCTGTCCCTGGCTCCTCCTTCTGGCCACGATGATGTGGATGGCTGTGCTCTGCCATGCACAACCCCTGTGAAGTCATGAGGCAAAATAGTAATTCCTGGACTTCCAGTTAAGATGGCAGCGGACTGACCACGCCAAAGCAGCCTAGGGGAGTAAAAGCCAAATGAATAAATAAGTAAACTCCAGCAAAATACACTCTTCTACTAAAAAACGAAGGTGTATCATAAATCATCAACGGCAGCATAGAAGTAGGAGAGATCCAGAGCGTCTAGAGCCCACACAGGCAGGCAGAAGCGGCTCCAGCAGCGGCGGCACCAGGTCTGCATGGCCCCAGCCATAAGACTCGGCCTGAGCTGCAGGAAGAGCCAGGTGAGGGGATTCTCCACTCACACCGGCCTCCTCGCGAACTCAAGAAACGTGAAGGGAGGACAGCAGGGACCAACAGAGCGGCTTGTGAGGAAGAAGATCAGGAGGACCAGCAGGAGAACTTCAGCCACCATCCACAGCCTCCCCTCCCCCACCGCCAGTGCAAACACCAAGGAGCACCAGAGACCAGGGGAAGGGAGCTCACCTGCAGAGCACCCGGCACCCGGCACAGGTGACCAGAGCAGTGATCCAGCGACCCAGCCAGCCTACCTGAGCCCACAGCGCAGCAAGGAGGGAACCAAGTGGGCATGCAGCATAATTGAGACCAAAACCATCCCAAAAGGTAACTGGGATTACACCAGGTCAGTACTGGCCAAATACGTCTGGTATGTAGGCTTGAATTGGAAGTGCTAATTGCACCTTCCATGTCAGGATAAATTATATGTTAAATCTGATGGATAGTCAAATTTGCTATTCTTAAATAAGCTGCATTTTGAGCTTGTCATTTGTTGTTTCCTGATTTATAGTGCCTTTGTTTCCTCTTCTCTTGTTCATTGGGGAAGGGTCTCACTCAGTCACAAGCTGACTTAGACTGCTCTATAGACCATAAATCTTAGCCTCCCCACTGACAGGATTAAGGGCGCAGGGTAACACACATCCTTAGGGACTGTGACTTTGTTAGAGGATCTGGTTGTCATAATACCTACTCTTGCATAAATACTCTGTGCTGGTTTTCATTGAATGTATACATTGTTTAGTTAAATTTTAGAATTTGCAATTCTCAACAAAATAGTGGCAAATAGAATACAAGAATATATCAGAAAGATCATTCACCCCAACCAAGTAGGCTTTATCCCTGAGATGCAGGGATGGTTCAACATACGCAAACTGATAAATGTGATACATTATATAAATGGACTGAAGGACAAATCACATGATCATCTCATTAGATGCAGAGAAAGCATTTGACAAAATCCAACATCTCTTCATGATAAAAGTCCTACAGAGACTGGGAATAGAAGGAACATATCTCAATATAATAAAGACTATTTATGACAAACCTACAGTCAACATAATTCTAAGTGGAGAAAAACTTGAAGCTTTTCCACTAAAATTAGGAACAAGACAAGACAAGAGTGTCCACTGTCTCCACTTTTATTTAATATAGTACTAGAAGTCTTAGCCATAGCAATAAGGCAAGAGAAGCACATAAAAGGGATACAAATTGGAAATGAATAGATCAAGTTATCATTATTTGCAGATGGCATGATTCTATACATAAAGGACCCTGAAGACTCTACCAGCAAGCTGTTAGAGCTGATAAACACCTATAGACATGTAGCAGTATACAAAATAAACACACAGAAGTCAGCAGCCTTCCTATATGCTAACAACAAACACACAGAGGATGAAATCAGAGAATCACTCCCATTGACAATTGCATCAAAAAAATAATAATAAAGTACCTTGTAATAAACCTAACCAAGGAAGTGGAGGATCTTTTCAATGAAAACTTTAAAACACTCAAAGGAGAAATTGCAGAAGACCCTAGGAAATGGAAGGACATCCCTTGTTCTTGGATCAGAAGAATCAACATTGTGAAAATGTCAATCTTACCAAAAGCAATCTACACATTCAATGCAATCCCCATCAAAATTCCAATGGCATTCTTCACAGAAATAGAAAAAAATGCAAAAACTCATTTAGAAGCACAAAAAAACTCAAATATCTAAAACAACTTTGAGCAACAAAAATAAGGCTGGTGGTATCACCATACCTGATTTTAACTTACATTACAGAGCCATGGTAACAAAAACAGCATGGTAGTGGTACAAAAACAGACATGTATACGATCTCCTCTTAAGACCTCTTAAAACCTCTTAAAAGAAAGATCGGGTGGAGGGTCAATCAAAATTCAAGATATTCTGAATAAGACATATGAAAATCTACTTTTTTTAATAATGGCATGTCCAGAAGCCATGGATTATTACTAGAAAATTTTCAGTGCCTGGGATGGCATACCTCCCAGTGAGTCATTGGCCAGGGAGGTCTATGTTGCCTCCAAAACATTACAGGCTATTGCCAAGGCCCTTGGTTCCCCATGAGAAAGAGATGGTAAAAAACTATTGCTGAAGACATCACATGGCTGAGTGGTAAAGTCACTGAGAAATCAACGTGGTGCTGAGCAGAAAACCTTCTCCCTGTAGCCCAGCAAACTGAAAGCTGGAAAAAGCTGCACTGTATGCAGTCTTATGGGAAACAGAAGTCATCAGCAGTGAAAACAGTGGACACTGGAAGCCTCAAATTTGGCCAGACAGGCCAAATGACTGAACGAGTGCAATAGTGGCATGTCTGCTCTGGGGGAAACCAACTGCTCTCTAATTGGACTGAAGGCCCACTATATGGGAGGGAATACATGCCTGGTACTGAAAACCTAATCAAAAGCCTGTGGCAGGGGAGGTCGTGAGCCTTAGGGGTATAAAGCCTGCTCTTGTCTGGATAAATGCATATATTACTCTCACCAAATTGCCCTGAAATCACTACACTTAATGTTCATACTCATATATTAATGTTACTCTCACTTCTGGTTAGAGAAGTTTCTCTTTTCATATGGCGATGACCACTGGGATGGCCCAAAAGGCAACATAATGCTGAGAAGAAGGGAGGGAGGAGTGTCCACCACTGAAACATCTCACGCCCTCCAAGGCTCAGGCTCCATTGCGGAAGAGGTGGCAGAAAGAATGTAAGAGCCAAAGGAAGGGTACCACACGCTACATACAACTGTCCAGACAGAATTTGGCCTCGATATCCAAGACCTCACAGTGCCTAGCAATACCCACACAAGACCCTCATAATAGGAGAAAAATATGATGACATCAAATTAAAAGAGAGACTAATGGACAGAGGGAGGGGATATGATGCAGAGCAGAGCTATGAAGGAGAAAGTGGGGGAGGGGAGGGGAGGGGAGGGGAGGGGAGGGGAGGGGAGGGAAATACCATGGTTTGTGGTCTGTAAGTATAGAAGTTGTCAATAAATATATATATATATAATAATAGTAATAAAAACCAGACATGTAGATCAATGGAACAGAATAGAGGACCCAGACATAAGTCCGGGTAGCTACAGCCACCTGATCTTCAGCAAAAATGCTAAAAATACTCCTTGGAGGGCTGGAGAGATGGCTTAGCGGTTAAGCGCTTGCCTGTGAAGCCTAAGGATCCCAGTTCGAGGCTTGATTCCCCAGGACCCACGTTAGCCAGATGCACAACGGGGCACACGCATCTGGAGTTCGTTTGCAGTGGCTGGAGGCCCTGGCGCCCCCATTCTCTCCCTCTCTCTCTCTCTCTCTCTCTCTCTCTCTCTCTCTCTCTCTCTCTGCCTCTTTCTCTCTCTGTCTGTCACTCTCAAATAAATAAATAAAACAAAAAAATTTAAAAAAAAATACTCCTTGGAGAAAAGATAGCCTCTTCAGCAAATGGTGCTGGGAAAACTGGATATGTATCTCTAAAGGGATGAAAATAGATCCTTCTCTCTCCATGCACAAGAATTAAGTCCAAGTGGATCAAAGACCTTAACATCAGACCGGAAACTCTGAAACTGCCAGAGGAAAAAGTAGGGGAGACCCTTCAGCATTTTGGTCTTGGCAAAGACTTTCTGAATATAACCCCAATTGCTCGGGAAATAAAAACACAGATCAGCCACTGGGACCTCATGAAATTACAAAGCTTTGTATGGCAAAGGACACTGTGAGTAGAGCAAAGAGGCAACCTACAGAACGGGAGAAAATCTTTGCCAGCCATGGAGGGCCTGGCGCGCCCATTCTCTGTCTTTCTCTCTGTGTCTGTCACTCTCAAATAAATAAAAATAAACAAAAAATTTAAATAATAAAAGAAAGAATGGGCACAAAAGGTGGCCCCTTGTCACTGCAAACAAACTCCATACACATGCACCACTTTGTGCATCTGGCTTTACGTGGGTACTGGGGATTTGAACCCAGGATGGCTGTGTTTACAAGCAAGTACCTTTAACTGTCGAGGCATCTCTCCCACCCTCTCTCCAATCTTTATTTAGTTCCAGTGTGGTAAAGGGCCAGATGGGAGGACATGGACTCCTAGGTGGGATACTGCTCGCTGAAGACAACAACTAGGCCAGGCACCCCAAGATGTCCTCCTCTTGGCACATTGAGTTGCCCTACAGGTTTGGGAGGAGACACCTGAGGCAGGAGGCCACAGGCCAGAGTGCTACAGGGATGTTTTGAGATACTACAATGACACAGTTTTCTACACTTGCCAGACAAGAGATGCTTAAAATAATCATTCAGTGGGCTGAGGAGATTGCTCAATAGTTAACTGCCTGACCTGGTGAGAGATCCACTCTCTCTCTCTCTCTCTCTCTCTCTCTCTCCCTCCCTCTCTCCTTCTCTGTCTCATAAGTAAATAAAACAACTTTAAAAACATTGAGCCCCTTCACCTTTCATCTTAGGAGACAGGGCAAGGGGATGAAGGAGGGTGGTAAGAGGAGGTTATGATCATGGCACATTGTGAATATGAATAGAAGTTCTCAATAAAACGTTTAAAAAGAGCTAGAGAAATGGTTCAGTGGTTAAAGGCACTTGCTTGCAAAGCCGATCATCCTGGGTTCAATTCCCCAGTACCCACGTAAATCCAGATACACAAAGTGGTGCATGCATCCGGAATTTGTAGAAAAGAGGCCTTGGTATGTCCCAGTTTTTCCTCTTTCTGTCTGTGTCTCCCTTTCTCTCTGTCTCTCTCCTCACAAATAAATGAAAACATCTTTTAACTTTTGATTGACAACTTCCATACCTATAATAGTATATCATAATTATAATCCTCTCCCACCACGACTTCCCTTTCACCCCTCCCTTCTTTCCAACTAGCCTCTCTTCTATTTTTTTTTTTGGGGGGGGGGGGCAATGCAGTTTTGAGATAGGGTCTCCCTCTAGCCCGAGCTGACCTGGAATTCACTATGTCATCTCAGGGTGGCCTCAAACTCACGACGATTCTCCTACCTCACAGTGATCCTCCTGCCTCTACCTACCAAACACTGGGATTAAAGGTGTGCGCCACCATGCCCAGCCTCTCTTCTGTTTTCCCTCCTACTATGCGGGTCCTGTGTAGGTGGCACCAGCCACTGTGAGGTCATGAACACCGAGACCACTTCTGGCTGAGTGTTTTGTCCCCGCCGTGAGATGGTAACTGCAACAACTCTGAACTGTAGGAGGCATGGCACAAATTCAACAAATATTTATTGAGCTTGTCATATGTGCCAAGCATTGTTTTAGTACTTGAACTTGGTCAAAAGGCCAAGCCCCTGTCCTGACAGGCCTGAGATATTTGTGGAAGAGATTAAAGACAAACAGAGATCTGGCATGGTTGCCCCACACCTGTCAGCCCGGCCCTTGGGAAGTAGAGGAAGGGGGTCAGGAGATCAGGGTTACCCTCAGCTACCAGCAAGGTGAAGGCCTGAAGGACGTGAAACCTTTTCCAAAACCACACAAACAAGTCCCACACGTGCTAGCTCTCTTTCAGTTGCAAACAGCAGTGACCAGCCTTACTCCAATTATGAAAGGGGGGGGGAAAAAAGGAATAACAGTATTTATTAGGTCAAATAGCTGTATATCCTATGACTGCATATTTAATCTGACCTCTTTCTTTCTCATCTTTGAACCCCTTCTTTTTTAAAATTTAATTTAATTTATTTGAGGGAGAGACAGAATGGGCAAACCAGAGCACCCAGCCACTAAACAAAGTCCAGACACATGGGCCACCTTGTGCATCTGGCTTATGTGAGCCCTGGGGAATCGAACCTGAGTCCTTAGGCTTCACAGGCAAACGCCTTAGCCACTAAGCCATCCCTCCAGCCCATGAGCCCCTTTGTGTATGGACTCCTTCCTTGAACTTGGTATGAGGAAGATGACTATTACTAGCCCAAATCTCATATCAACTCAGGGAGAACTCTGATTGGCTTTGCCTGGTCCATACATAAACCCTTGGTCCAGTCACCATCAATTTATTATAGTAACTACTTTCTCCTCCTTTAGAATGGTGGGAGGAGCCAAGCAGGGTGATTGACAACCCTCCTAGCTCCCTCCAAATCAAGTGGTTACCAAGTACAGGAAGAAGCGAACATGTGATCGTATGAAAATAAACAGCAAATCTCTCTGTCTTGGTCTGTGATAACCCACTTCTTTGA
Organism: Dipus sagitta; assembly: GCA_036346955.1. Classification (NCBI taxonomy): domain Eukaryota; kingdom Metazoa; phylum Chordata; class Mammalia; order Rodentia; family Dipodidae; genus Dipus; species Dipus sagitta. The sequence goes on along the minus strand of CM070787.1, from coordinate 75,387,547 downwards.
CGATCAAAATTGAAACACAAGGGCTGGAGAGATGGCTTAGGGGTTAAGGCATTTGCCTGCGAAGCCAAAGGACCCCGGTTCAATTCCCCAGGACCCATGTAAGCCAGATGCACAAGGGGGCACACGCATCTGGAGTTCATTTGCAGTGGCTGTAGGCCCTGGAGTGCTCATTCTCTCTGTCTTTCTCCCTTCTGTCTTTCTGTATATATCTGTGCTTGCAAATAAATAAATAAAATTTTTAAAAATCGAAACACACTAACTTTCTCCTTCATGCAACTTACAACCCCCCACCATTCAAAGCAACTCCGGGACTGCGGAGATGGCTCAGCAGCTAAAGACACTTGCTTGCAAAGCCTAAAGGCCCAAGTTCAATTCCTCAGTCCCCATGTAAAAGCAGACACACAGAGTGACACGAGTGTGGAGTTCATTTCCAGGGGCAGGAGGCCCTGTGCACCCGCCCTCCTCCTTTCCCAAATAAATGCAAATATAGAAGCTCAGGGGGGTTGTTATGAATTATTTCTTTACATTGTTTATTTATATTGACGTTTTATCAAAAAAGTCCATAATTATAGACAATAAACCACAATAACTCCCTCCCACCTCTATTTCCCCCTCACAAATCCACTCTCCATCATATCCCCTCCCCCTCTTTTACTTTGATGTCATCATCTTTTGCTCCTTATTATGAGTGTCTTGTGTAGGTAGTGTCAGGCACTGTGAGGTCATGGATATCCAGGCCATTTTGTGTCTGGAGGAGCACATTGTAAGGAGTCCTACCCTTCCTTTGGCTCTTACATTCTTTCCGCCACCTCTTCCGCAATGGACCCTGAGCCTTGGGAGGTGGGATAGAGACATTGCAGTGCTGAGCACTCCTGTCACTTCTTCTCAGTACTATGTTGCCTTTTGAGCTGTTCCAGAGGTCACCAACATCTGTAAGGAGAAGTTTCTCGAACCAAAAGTGAAAGTAGCATTAACATATATGGGTGTGAACATTAAGAAAAGTGAAGCTTCGGGTTTTTAAAAAGATCTCTTAAAAGATAAAATCTGAGGCTGGAGAGATGGCTTAGTGGTTAAGGCGCTTGCCAGTACAGCCTAGGGACCCATGTTCCCCTCTTCAGATCCCATGTAAACCAGACACAGCAGATGACGCTAGCGCACAAGGTGGCGCACGCATCTGGAGTTCAATTACAGTGGCTGGGGGTCCTGGCATGCCAATTCTTTCTCTCTCACTCTCGCTCTCACTCTCACTCTCTCACATTAAAAAAAAAAAGGCCAGTCTGTTGGGCTTGCCTCAAAAAATAAAATAAAATGAATAAATAAAAAGATATCCGGGCGTGGTGGCGCACGCCTTTAATCCCAGCACTAGGGAGGCCAAGGCAGGAGGATTGCCGTGAGTTCGAGGCCACCCTGAGACTACAGAGTGAATTCCAGGTCAGCCTGGGCTAAAGTGAGACCCTACCTCGAAACGGGACCCCCCCCCAAAAAAAAGATAAAAACTGTCAAGTGTCATGGTGCACACCTTTAGTCCCATCACTCTGGGGACAGAGGTAAGAAGATCACTGTGAGTTTGGGGCTAGCCTAGGACTGAAAGTAAGTTCCAGGGCAGCCTCGGCCAGAGTAGAACCCTACCTCAAAAAAGGGGGGGCTAGGCATGGTGATACACACCTTTAATCCCAGCACTTGGGAGGCATAGGTAGGAAGGAGGATCACTGTGAGTTCGAGGCCACCCTGAGACTACATAGTGAATTCCAGGTCAGCCTGGACTAGAGTAAGACCCTACCACGAAAAAAAAAAAAAAGAAAGAAAGAAAGAAAAAGGATAAAAACCAACTGCACCATATACAAACAAGAAAAATAATTACTCTCCTCTCCAACATAAATCCCAACTCCAATGACACTTTCTCTCTGTGTGTTTGTTCAGTTTGTGATTTATTTTGACACAGGCTCTATGTAGCCCAGGCTGGCCTTGAACTCATGATCCCACTGCCTCAGTGTCCCAGCTGCGAGGAATATGGGCATGGCATGTGCCACCACCATTGCTTTTGGAAGCATTCATGCTAATCCAGGGAAAGAATGACCGGACCCCCAGCATGGGTGTGACCGACACGACCTCCAATCTGATCACACAATCTACCTCAACAAAACTGGCTTTGGTGAACTCCACCATCTTGTAGGGATATGGCACCCTCTGGTGGCTGATCTTGGGAAATGGATGGGCTAGAGCGGAGCTTCCAACAACTTTATCCGGCCTTGGCCCCAGAAGGCCTTGCCCAGGTGGAAGTGACCTCTCAACTTCCGCCGTGAAGGCCCAGTGCATGCTAAGGAGGCAGCCAGAGGGCCTGAATAGAAAGTCCTTAGACTGGAAGGTCATCAATGTGGATGTGGAGCCAGACCGTCATTTGACAAGTGGACATGTGGGCCACCTCCACCTCCAGGAAGCATTCATCCTTCCAAAGGCCAAAGAGGAGGACATGGAGGAGCCAGTAGGCCCCCCCCTTCACTTGGAGGACACTTAGCTGATGGTCACCCCATGAAGAATTTTTGTTTTAATTTGTTTTGTTTGGTTTTGTTTTTCGAGGTAGGGTATCGCTCTACCCCGGACTGAACTGGAATTCACTATGTAGTCTCAGGGTGGCCTCGAACTCATGGCGATCCTCCTACCTCTGCGTCCCAAGTGCTTGGATTAAAGGGGTGCACCACCACGCCTGGCCATAAAGATTTTTTTAACATGAGTTATTCCAGAAGCTACTTCTGTGGTAAAAAAAAAAAGAGAAAAGAGAAAAAGCTAACAGTTGGACTGATTTACTGAGTTATTGTAAGCAGTAATTGTTGAGGAGTTAAAGTTTAGGCTAAAACAAAGTAAAATAGGAGTTTATTGTTGGGGTCGCCTGACTACAAACATGATTGATATGTAAGATTGTTGTGTTTCACTTACCCCTCCCCTTGGCTATAAAAACAATCAAGTAATAAAATCTCAAGCCGGGTCTGGAGAGATGGCCTAGCAGTTTAACACTTGCCTGTGAAGCCTAAGAACACCTGTTCTAGGCTCGATTCTCCAGGACCCATGATGCACACAGGGGGCACACGTGTCCGGAGTTCGTTTGCAGTGGCTGGAGGCCCTGGCGCTCCCATTCTCTCTCTCTATATATATATATCTGCCTCTTTCTCTCTCTGTCACTCTGAAATAAACAAACAAAAAAAAATTTTTTTTTAATCTCAGCTTGGGGCTAGAGCTTTTTTGGAGGGCTATCTTGGCTCCCGTGTAAATAAATTCCTCTAGGGAGATGGCTTAGTAGTTAAGGTGCTTGCCTACGAAGCCTGAGGACCCAGGTTCAATTCTCCAAGTCCCACGTTAGCCAGATGCACATGGTGGCTCATGCATCTGGGGTTCGTTTGCAGTGGCTAGAGGCCCTGGTGCACTCATTCTCTCTCTCTCTCTCCCTCTGTATCTAATAAATAAATAAGTAAATAAATAAGGCCACCCTGAGACTACATAGTGAATTCCAGGTCAGCCTGAGCTACAGCGAGACCCTACCTCGAAAACAAACAAAAAAAAAAAAAGTTATAAAATGAGAGCTGGGCATGGTGACGCACGCCTTTAATCCCATCACTCGGGAGGCAGAGGTAGGAGGATCGCCATGAGTTCGAGGCCACCCTGAGACTACATAAGGAATACCAGGTCAGCCTGAGCTAGAGCGAGACAAAAGGTGGCACAAGTGTCTGGGTTCATTTGCAGCAGCAAGAGACCCTAGGTGCATGCTGTGCACACACACACACACACACACACACACACACAAGTAAGTAGATATTTAAAAGGCTGTCCTGATAAACCATGTCTCTCAAATGATCCTCTCTTGTATACTTTGGGATGTTTTTGTTTTGTTTGAGGCAGGGTCTCAAGTAGCTAAGGCTGTCCTTGAACTCCAAGGATAGCCTTGACTTTCTGACCCTCCTGCCTCCACCTCCTAAGTGCTGGAAATGCAAACAGCATCTCTGCTTCTGACATCTTCCTCTTCTCACTGAAAAAACATTTCTGGCCGGGTATGGTGGCGCATGCCTTTACTCCCAGCACTCAGGACGGACGCAGAGGTAGGAAGTTCGATGTCACCCTGAGACGACAGAGAGAATTCCAGGTCAGCCTGATCTAGAGTGAGATCCTACCTCAAAACAAAAAAAAAAAAAAAAAAAAAATTTCTGGCCTCTCCCAGTGTGTTTATGAGCTCACATCGCCACCTGCTGGTGGGGAGGATCGGCTCCTTAGAGGGGAATCCAAAGATCCCGGATGATGGTCAGATGCTGGCCTGAAGAGTCATTGAGCCCCAGACGTTACCTGCTATCCTGGGAAAGGACTTGAGGAATGTTTGATCTGAGGGGTCAGAAAGAGGGAGTACACTCTGATAATGTTGTGTCTAATTCTGGTTGGGTCTGGGGCCCATATAAGAATGGCCACTTCTGACAGAGGAGTGCTAAACACTACAATATTTCTATCACACCTTCCAAGGCTCAGGGTCCATTGCGGAAGAGGGGGCAGAAAGAATATAAGAGCCAAAGGAAGGGTAGGACTCCTTACAACATGCTCCTCCAGGCACAAAATGGCCTGGATATCCATGACCTCACAGTGCCTGACACTACCTACACAAGACCATCATAATAGGAGGAAAAGGGGCTGGAGAGATGGCTTAGCAGTTAAGGCGCTTGCCTGTGAAGCCAAAGGACCCAGGTTCGATTTCCCAGGGCCCATTTAAGCCAGATGCACAAGGGGAGGCATGTGTATGGAGTTCATCTGCAGAAGCTCTTCCTCTCCCTCTCCCTCTCCCTCTCCCTCTCTCTCTCTCTCCCTCAAATAAATAAATAAATAAAAATAAAACATTAAAAAACAAAAAAGAACAGGGCTGGGCATGGTGGCACATGCCTTTAATCCCAGCACTCAGGTTGAGGCCAGACTGAGGCTACAAAGTGAATTCCAGGTCAGCCTGGGCTACAGCAGGACCCTACCTCAAAAACAAACAAACAAACAAACAAGAAAAAAAAGGCTGCAGCGATGGCTTAGCGGCTAAGGCACTTGCCTGCGAAGCCTAAGGACCCATGTTCGATTCTTCAGATCCCACGTAAGCCAGACAAACAAACATGAGGCACACACAAGGTTGCACATGCCCACTAGGTGGCACAAGCATCTGGAGTTCGATTGCAGTGGCTGAGGCCCTGGTGCACCAATTCTCTCTCTCTCTCTAAAATTAAAAAGAAAAACTGGACATGGTGGGTGCACGCCTTTAATCACAGCACTCAGGAGGTAGGAGGAACATCATGAATTTGAGGCCATCCTGAGACTACAGAGTGAATTCCAGGTCAGCCTGGGCTAGAGTGAGACCCCACCTTGAAAATTAAAAAACAGTATGAACCACCGCGCCTGGCTCAGAGTTTGAGTTTTGCAGAAAGGGTCTCTCCACTGAACCCAGAGCTCACCCTGTCAGCTAGACTAGTTAGCTTGTGGGTTCCAGGGGTCCTCCTGGCTCCATCTCCTAGCCATGGGATTACAGGAGGTGTGCTCCTGTGCCCAGCTTTTATGTGGGTGCTGAGGAACTGAACTCAGATTCTCAGGCTTGCAGGAACACTTCACCCACCAAATCATCTCCCGAGCCCCCAGTTATTTCAGGGGATAAAACCCAGGGCCTGGTGCATGCTAGGAAAATATATCCCCAGCTCCCCGCCCCCATACACACACCTTATTTTTAGATTTATCACCGTGTTAAAAATGTCATCATGGGGCTAGAGAGATGGCCTAGTGGTTAAGGCACTTGCCTGAGAAGCCTAAGGACTCATGGTCTACTCTGTAGATCCCATCTAAGCCAGATGCAGAAGGTGGCACATGTGTCTGAGGGTCCTGGCTTGCCCATTCTCTCTCTCTCTCTCAATTAAATAAATAAGTAAAATATTTTTTAATAAAATAAAATAGGGGGTATGCTGGTGAGATGCCTTGGCAGTTAAGGCACTTACTGGCAAAGCCTAAGGACCTGAGTTTGATTCCCAAGTACCCATGTAAAGCCAGATGCACAAAGTGGTACATGCATCTGGAACTCATTTGCAGTTGCTGGAGACCCAGGCATTCCTATTCTCCCTGTCTCTCTTCTCTATTTCTCTCTGTTTGCAAATATATAAATAAATAAACATTTAAAAAATAAAATAAGAAAATAAAAATATGGGCTGAAGAGATGGCTCAGTGCATAAAGGTGCTTGCTTGCAAAGCATGATGGCCTGTGTGTGATTCTCCAGTTCCCAATCAGAGGCCTGGAGAGAAAGCTCTGAGGTTAAAGGCACTGTCTTGGGGCTGGAGAGATTGCTTAATGGTTACTGCGTTGGCTTGCAAGCCTGACAGCCCAGGTTAGAACCCCGAGTACCCAAGTAAAGCCAGATGCACAAAGTGGTGCATACATCTGGAGTTAGTTTGCAGTGGCATTCTTTCTCTCTCAAGTAAATACACAGAATATTCAAAAAATAAAAATAAAATTGGGGGAGGGCACTGGGAAGATGGTTCAGTGCTTAAAGTGGCTTCCATGAAAAGCCTGAGGACCAGGATCAATTCCCAAGCTGCCCACATAAGATGTAAAGAGAGCAAAATGTTCTATTTCTCTACATTTCTTTTTTTTTTTTTTAATTTAATTTATTTGTTTGGGTGCAGCAGATAATGAGAGAGAGAGAGAGAGGGAGAGAATGGGCAAGCCAGGGCCTCCAGCTGCTGCAAACGAACTCCAGATGCGTGTGCCACCTTGTGCGTCTGCCTTATGTGGGTCCTGGGGAATCAAGCTTCGAACTGGGGTCCTTAGACTTCACAGGAAAGCGCTTAACCACTAAGCCATCTCTCCAGCCCTACATTTCTTTATGCCTAGCCTAGGGAAATACAGAAGTCATTTCCATGCAGAAGTAGACAAACAGGAAGTTCTGCTAATGGCAGGTAAACAGGAGGCTCTGCTGGGACGAATAGCATTTCCTGGGGCCTGCTTTGTTGAGCAAACTCCTGAAGATGAGTGAGACTCCTGGTCACAGGCCTACCTCATACCCTCCACCCCTCCTGTGGTGCTTCCTGTAACTGACCAACAGAACTGTTTACAAGATTACAAGAATTTTACTTTTATGCCTGTAACTGTTACATGTAAATTGTGATTTAGAGTTTAACTCCCATCCTGGTTTTTTTGTTGTTTGTTTGTTTGTTTTTTGTGTTTTTTTGTTGTTGTTGTTGTTGTTTTCTAACATCATGTGGTTATTTCCAATAAAAGCTGACACTCTGAACAGTTCAGGGCTGCTGACCCCCTGAGATAACCTCTGGAGTACAGACCTGGTATACCAGGCTTTTTTTTTCCTTTTCTTTCTTTTTTAACCCAATAAAACTTTGCCTCACATTCCGTGAGTCGATGGTCTTGTGTGACACGGGACCCCATGACAAAGATAGATGCAAAAAGATGCTCCGTGGGCTGGGGAGATGGCTCAGAGATTAAAGGCATTTGCTTGCAATGCCTGTCAGCTACGGGTCCATTTTTCCAGCCACTCAAAGCCAGATACTCAAAGTGGTGCATGTGTCTGGAGTTTGTTTGCATGGCCCCTGGTGTGCTCATACTCTTTGAGAACCCACCAGTAGGGCTGGAGAGATGGGCCAGCAGTTAAAGTGCTTGCCTGCAAAATCTAAAGACCGGAGTTTGATTCTTCAGTACTCACCTAAAGCCAGGTGCACAGTGGTACATTCATCTGGGGTTCCTTTGCAGTGGCTGGAGGCCCTAGTGCACTCATTCTCTATCTCTCTGCCTGCAAAGAATATAAATATATATCTATATCTATATATAATATTTTATTTATTTATTTGAGAGAGAGAGAAAGAAGAAGATAGAGAACGGATCCACCAGGGCCTGTTGTAAGATCAAAAATTAAAAGCCTTATTATCATGCTAACATGCCTTTTTAGCTTTTGTAACGTTGCCTGCTTGCTTGCCTCAAATTGACTAAAGAACAGCCATTTTATAATAACCCCCAGCTGGCCCTTGCCCTAGAAAAACTAACTGACTTGCGGTTATTCTTGAACGTTGCTCAACTGCCTAGTTCCCAAGACCCTGTCTCTGTTTCCTGGAACCCAGGAAGCCACTCAGCGTCCTGTGGTCACTCCTAGCCCAGTCAAGCAACACCAGGTGGACCCCACCAATCAGAATCCATTCTATATGGAAAGTCCCTAGGGCAAGACCCCCTCCCTAGCTCGGTGGTTGGACCCCACCAATCAGAATCCATTCTATATGGAAAGCCCCTAGAGCCAGACCCCCTCCCTAACTTTGTGGTTTTTCCCTATATAAACTCTAACAAATTGGGGCTGGGGGCTCTTCACTCCTCCTGCGTGGGGACTTCGTGTCGAGCCCCGGTGCACCGGTTTCTCAATAAACCTCTTGCTGCTATTGCATCGAGAAGCGTCTGTGTCAGTCTTTGGGGTCTCGCCCGATTCCCGAGGTTTGGAATCCCTCCGGTAGGAGGGGTCCCAACATTTGGGGGCTCGTCCCGGGATTTGAGGCAGACCCCAGACCCACATTCATCTTCTCGGAGGTAAGAAGGCGCCATATATGTCTATAGACTCAACCATATATGTCTATATGTCTGTCTCTGTGTCTACTTGTATCTGTCTGAAAATTTTTCTGATTGTCTGTTCATTTCTGGGTTCTGAGAAGACACTTTGAGTTTGCAGGTGTGTTTTGGTGCCGTGAGGGCCATACACAGTGGACAGCAGACGTGCATTTACTTGCCACAACCTGCAGCCCTGGGGGACGCCTCAGGGAGTCAGGAAGGCCAAGGACGCTTGGTGGCTTCCTATCTGGTGGACTCTGACCGGGTCCACATCTGTTCGAAAGTGTCATCTGGTTCCAGGCCTGAACCATCAGAATCAGTTTTACTTTTGTGGCAGACAAAATTTGGTCGCTTTTTCCTGACCTTGGTTTGTTTACTGTTTATTGTCTTTTTATTCTTCTATCATTTTTCTACATATAACAAAATGGGACAAACCATTTCTACTCCCTTGGATCTGACTTTGACTCACTGGACTGACGTCAAGGAAAGGGCACATAGTTTATCAGTTGAAATAAAAAAGGGAAAATGGCCTTCATTTAACGTAGGATGGCCACCAGAGGGCACCTTTGACTTAACAATTATTCAGGCAGTCAGGCATATTGTTTTGCAGGAACGCGGAGGACATCCAGACCAGATCCCTTATATTTTCACCTGGCAGGACTTGATCCAAGACCCTCCGGCCTGGATCAAGCCCTGGATTCCCCCACAACCCGCTAATAAGGGCCCCCCTGGGCCCTCTAAGGTTCTTTTTGCAGAAACGGAAAAAAAGACAACATCACGGATCTACCCGGAGACCCAACCCGACCTTCTCCTCTTGGACCCACCTCCACCCTATCCACCCGTTCAGCAGCCCTCTGCACCCCCAGCCCCCCCAGATTTGGGTCAACAGGGGGGGCCCGCTACGGGAACCAGAAGTAGGAGGGCCTTTCTCCAGACACTGCCACTGCCCTCCCACTCAGAGCCCTGGGACCACCTCCAATTCCAGGGCCAGAGGATGACCCTGATCGTCCACCCCTACAGCCCCTTCAGTACTGGCCTTTCTCCTCTGCAGACTTATATAATTGGAAGGCCAATCACCCCCCCCCTTTCTCTGAGGATCCATCTAAATTAACTGCTCTAATGGAATCCCTAGTTTTCTCTCACCAGCCGACTTGGGATGATTGCCAACATTTGCTGCAGACTCTTTTCACAACCGAGGAACGGGAACGCATTCTCCTTGAGGCTATAAAAAATGTCCCTGGGGACGATGGACGACCTACACAACTCCAGAATGTCATAGATGCCAGGTTTCCCTTGACAAGGCCCGGATAGGGACTTCAATACCTCTGACGGTAGGGAGCATCTCTGTGTCTATCGCCAGGCTCTGGTGGCTGGTCTCCGAGGGGCTGCCAGACGCCCCACCAATCTGGCCAAGGTAAGAGAGGTTCTACAGGGACCCAATGAGCTCCCCTCAACGTTCCTCGAACGCCTCATGGAGGCATATCGTAGATATACGCCATTCGACCCAATGGCGGAGGAACAGAGGGCATCAGTACTAATGAGTTTTGTGGATCAGTCTGCAACAGACATCAGGAGAAAATTACAGAGGTTAGATGGCCTAGGGAGATATACTTTGTCAGACATAATAAAAGAGGCAGAAAAGATATACAATAAAAGAGAAACTGAGGAAGAAAAAGAACAGAGAAAGGCAAGAGAACAAGAGGAAAGAGAGATTAAAAGGGATAAGAGACATGAAAAAAATATAACTAAGATTCTGGCCACTCTAGTTAAGGATAACAAAGAAGTTACTAGACAGAGGACAGCCAGACAGGGACCATTCCCGGGCAACAGGGCGCCTCTAGAAAAAGACCAATGCGCCTATTGTAAGGAAAAAGGGCATTGGGCCAAAGATTGCCCCAAAAGAAAGCCAAAACGGATACTCAACCTGGAGGAAGAAGACTAGGGGAGACGGGGCTCGGACCCCCTCCCCGAGCCCAGGGTAACTCTCAAGGTGGAGGGGAAACCCATTACCTTCCTAGTCCATACGGGCGCCCAACATTCAGTACTCCTGAAACCAGAAGGACCCATTTCTGGTAAAAAGTCCTGGGTCCTTGGGGCCACAGGGGCCCAACAATTTTCATGGACTACCCGAAGAACAGTGGACCTGGGCGTGGGCCGGGTATCCCACTCGTTCCTCGTCATACCAGGTTGCCCAGCCCCTTTACTAGGACGGGACTTATTGACCAAAATGGGGGCCCAGATTACCTTTACTGATAAAGGCCCACTGATGACCCACCGATATGGAGGCTTCACCCAAATATTAACTATAAAATTAGAAGGTGAACATAGGCTATTTGAAAATCCTCAGATTAACCCAGAATTTGACAAATGGCTGACTAAAGTCCCTGGAGCTTGGGTTGAAACTGCTGGGATGGGATTGGCCTCCCATCAACCCCCGATAGTGATCAACTTAAAAGCTTCCTCCACACCCGTTTCGATACGCCAGTACCCAATGAGTTCTGAAGCCAGGGAAGGAATTAAACCCCACATAAAGAGACTCTTAAAATTGGGAGTTCTAAAACAATGTCACTCTCCTTGGAACACCCCGTTGTTGCCAGTACGGAAGCCCAATACTAATGACTACCGCCCTGTCCAGGACTTAAGGGAAGTCAACAGGAGAATTGAAGATCTCCATCCCACTGTGCCCAACCCCTACAACCTCTTGAGCTCCCTTCCCCCAGATAGAGACTGGTATACTGTTATTGACTTAAAGGATGCTTTTTTCTGTTTGCCACTACATGAGAAAAGTCAGCCTATCTTTGCCTTCGAATGGAGGGATCCAGACTCTGGGATCTCTGGACAACTAACTTGGACCAGACTGCCACAAGGCTTTAAAAACTCACCTACCCTCTTTGATGAGGCCCTCCACCGGGACTTGGCCCCCTTTCGAGCCTCCAACACCCAGGTGACCCTTCTCCAATATGTGGATGATCTCCTTCTGGCCGCTAATGACCAAGCAGAATGCGAGAAAGGTACAGTAGCCCTGCTGGAGGAACTGGCCCGTCTGGGGTACCGAGCCTCTGCCAAGAAGGCCCAGATCTGCAAAAGGCAAGTGACTTATTTGGGGTACTCGTTAAAAGGGGGACAAAGATGGCTGACAGAGGCCCGCAAACAGGTTGTAGAGCAAATCCCACCACCTAAATCTGCCAAACAGGTGAGGGAATTCCTGGGCTCCGCTGGCTTCTGCCGGCTGTGGATACCTGGATTTGCGACTCTGGCTGCCCCCCTCTACCCGTTGACCAAGACTAATGCCCCTTTTCATTGGGGAGAAGAACAACAACAGGCTTTTGATAATATTAAACATGCCCTTCTCAAGGCACCTGCTCTCTCTCTTCCCGACACCACCAAGCCATTCTACTTGTTTGTGCATGAGCAGAAGGGAATAGCTAAAGGAGTCCTTACTCAGAGACTCAGGGCCGTGGAGAAGGCCAGTAGCCTATCTGTCCAAAAAGTTGGACCCAGTAGCGGCCGGTTGGCCTCCTTGCCTTAAAATCATTGCTGCGGTGGCATTGCTCCTAAAGGATGCTGATAAATTAACTTTGGGACAGACTGTCACCGTAATTGCCTCACATGCTCTGGAGAGCATTGTCCGCCAACCGCCCGACAGGTGGCTCTCCAACACCAGAGTCACCCACTACCAGAGTCTCCTCCTCAATTCTGACAGAGTCAGATTTGCAGCCCCCACTCAGCTAAATCCCGCCACCCTTTGACCGGACCCTGACCCCACGGTGATCCACAATTGCGGGGATGTGCTGGCCGAAGCCGCAGGGGTGCGATCCGACTTGACGGACCAGCCACTGCCGGACGCTAAGGTAACCTGGTTCACGGATGGCAGCAGCTACCTCCTTGAAGGTAAGTGGGTGGCCGGGGCTGCAATAGTAGATGGAGACAGGGTGATATGGGCCAATAAGTTACCAGAGGGAACCTCGGCTCAAAAGGCAGAACTCATAGCCCTGACTCAAGCTCTAAACATGGCTGAAGGAAAAAAGGCCACTATTTACACTGATAGTCGGTATGCTTTTGCTACAGTTCATGTTCATGGGGCCATTTACCAGCAGAGGGGGCTATTAACCTCCGCAGGAAAGGAAATTAAAAATAAACAAGAAATCTTAGACTTGCTAGATGCCTTACACTGGCCTGCTAAAATAGCCATAGTTCACTGTCCAGGACATCAAAAAGGAAATTCCCTCGTAGCGCGGGGAAACAGGATGGCGGATGAGGAAGCTAAAAAGGCAGCCCAGGGAACTTATTTATTTCCCTTGATTGAAAAAGAAATTAATTCTTCAAAATCTCAGCCTTCAGATTATACGGAACAGGACTTTAAGACCATGGCTAAGATCCAAAAACGCTTCAATCCAGATTCCCAAAGATGGGAAACTGAAGAAGGAAAACAGATTCTGCCCAGGAAACAAGCAGAACAAATTCTACATCAGATACATAGGTTAACTCACTTTGGGACTAAAAAGTTAATCACCACTCTTGCTAAAACCAATTATCATATCATTGGACTAAGAGAAATGGCTGAAAACCTTACTAAACAATGTGCTCCCTGTCAAAAAGTAAATGCACAGACGGCTCAAATGGGTTCAGGGCACCGGCTCCACGGGGACCGCCCGGGCCTATTTTGGGAAACTGATTTCACTGAGATGAAGCCTGCCCGCTATGAAATAAATATCTTTTAGTTTTCATAGATACCTTTTCAGGTTGGGTGGAAACCTACCCTACCAAGAAAGAAACTGCTACACTAGTAACCAAGAAGCTCTTGGAAGAGATCATCCCCAGGTATGGGATACCACAGGTAATAGGATCAGACAACGGCCCTGCCTTTGTTGCCCAGGTAAGTCAGGAGGTGGCCAGAACATTGGGGATTAATTGGAAATTACATTGTGCATATAGACCCCAAAGTTCAGGACAGGTAGAAAGAATAAATAGAACCTTAAAAGAGACCATAACTAAATTGTCCTTGGAGACTGGCCATACTGACTGGACGATGCTCCTACCTTGGGCTCTTTTCAGAGTCCGGAACACTCCCTATAGGTTTAATCTTACTCCTTTTGAACTCTTGTTTGGGGTCCCAACCCCACTCGGCCAAATGATATCCCCAGGGGACCCCAATCAAATCGCTAACTCTGACTTAAATGCCAGACTACAGGCTCTGCACACCCTCCGGACTGAATTGTGGCCGCAGGTGGAGGAGACTTACTCCCCAGTCTCAGATCCAGCTCCGCACCGCTACCAGATAGGAGATTCTGTGTACGTGAGACGCCACCGGCCCACCAACCTGGAACCTCGCTGGAAGGGGCCCTTCATCGTGCTCCTGACAACTCCTACTGCTATAAAAGTTGATGGTATTGCAACCTGGATCCATGCCTCCCACGTCAAACCAGCACCACCGCCCGGACCCCAATGGAAACTGGAAAAGACTGGTAACCCCCTTAAGCTGCGCTTATGCCGTCTGCCTGATAATAATGGGACTGTTACCCCCCATTAGAGCTAGCCCCCATAACCCTCAGAAGCTAACCTGGCAGGTCATCTCCCAAACAGGAGATGTAATTTGGAGTGCTACAAAAACAGCCCCACCTTGGACCTGGTGGCCACATTTGTCCCCGGAGATTTGTTCATTAATAGCAGGATTGGATTCCTGGGACATCCCTAACCTGGAACCTAAGGAGGACCATCACATAGAAAAACGGGCTGCTATGCAGGGGTACCTTACCCACAGGGGCCTCCAGATGTCTGACCAGCCCGGTTGCAGCAATGTACAAGCTCTACAGAAACTCAGGGAACTCCCTTTCTATGTGTGCCCCCGAGGGAATAAAAAAGAAAATTGTGGGGGCGTAGAACATTACTACTGTAAACAATGGGGATGTGAAACCACCGGGGATGCTTATTGGAGACCCTCTTCCAGCTGGGATCTCATTACAGTAAAAAGAGGTCCTTATGTAGGTGAATTTGGAAGCGGGCCTGACCCACTTAATATAACATTCACAAGTGCAGGGAAAAACTCCCGGACCTGGCTAAAAGGAAACACTTGGGGCCTCAGGTTCTACATGAGTGGGGTAGACAAAGGGTTATTTTTCAGTATCAGATTAACAATTAAAAGTCCGGACCCAACCCTAGTGGGACCTAATGCTATGCTACAACAACCCCCCCGGCAGTCCTAAATCCTAAACCCCACGACCCTCCCCCTCCTCCTCCTCCTGACCCCACCAAAGTGCCCCAACCTCCCGTCACCACTCCTTCACCCCAACAAGTGCCTCTGCTCACAATGATGCAACAGGTTTTTCTTCTCCTTAATGCCACTAGGCCCGAAATGACCACCCACTGTTGGCTTTGCTATGATTTGGCTCCCCCTTACTATGAAGCCATCGCCTGGGCCCTTCCTTACTCCAATTTAACTGTCACCACTGAAATAAGTTCATATCAGCTCGCCCCCGGGCGGCTAACGTTAACTTCAGTATCAGGGAAAGGACTTTGTATAGGCACAGTGCCACCTTCACAGGCTCATCTCTGTAATTCTACTCATATTCCCGATTCTTATATAGGGTACATAGAGCCCCCCCCCAAGGAGCATGGTGGGCCTGCGGTACCGGCTTGACATCTGTACTATCCCTTTTGTCCTGGAACCGGCCAAGGACTATTGTATCCTAGTACGGATCCTCCCGAGACTCATTTATCACCCAGACTCCGACTTCCTAGGTGCCATACAGGGACAGACTAGGCCTCGGAGAGAACCGGTTTCCCTCACCCTAGCAGTCTTACTAGGCCTCGGGACCGCCACCAGAATGGGAGCAGGTATTACTGCCCTAGCAACCCAAGATTCAAAATTTGCAGCCTTACAAAGTACTATAGCCCAGGATATACGGGCCCTAGAGGAGTCAATCTCCAAATTAGAGGAATCACTAACCTCCTTATCAGAAGTAGTCTTACAAAATAGGAGAGGTCTAGATTTATTGTTCCTAAAAGAAGGGGGACTCTGTGCAGCCTTAAAGGAAGAATGTTGTTTCTATGTGGACCATTCGGGTGTTATTAGAGACTCAATGAAAAAACTCAGAGAGAGACTAGATGCCAGAAATTGGGAGGCAAAACAAAATCAGGGATGGTTTGAATCATGGTTTAATATGTCCCCCTGGCTGACTACTCTGATATCTACCCTATTAGGCCCACTCCTTATCCTCCTCCTCCTCCTAACACTTGGACCCTGTATTCTAAATCGACTGGTAACGTTCATTAGAGAAAAAATTAGTACAGTCCAACTACTGGTTCTCCGGCAGCAATATCAGCTAGTAGGGGAATCAGAAATCTAAAATTCCAGGATTGGAATTATGCTCAAGAAAAGGGGGGAATGTAAGGTCAAAAATTAAAAGCCTTATTATCATGCTAACATGCCTTTTTAGCTTTTGTAACGTTGCCTGCTTGCTTGCCTCAAATTGACTAAAGAACAGCCATTTTATAATAACCCCCCGCTGGCCCTTGCCCTAGAAAAACTAACTGACTTGCGGTTATTCTTGAACGTTGCTCAACTGCCTAGTTTCCCAAGACCCTGTCTCTGTTTCCTGGAACCCAGGAAGCCACTCAGCGTCCTGTGGTCACTCCTAGCCCAGTCAAGCAATACCAGGTGGACCCCACCAATCAGAATCCATTCTATATGGAAAGCCCCTAGAGCCAGACCCCCTCCCTAACTTTGTGGTTTTTCCCTATATAAACTCTAACAAATTGGGGCTCGGGGCACCTCTTGCTGCTATTGCATCGAGAAGCGTCTGTGTCAGTCTTTGGGGTCTCACCCGATTCCCGAGGTTTGGAATCCCTCCGGGAGGAGGGGTCCCAACACCTGTAACCACTGCAAATGAACTCCAGACACATGTGCCATCTTGTGCATCTTGCTTATGGGGGTACTGGGGAATCCAACCTGGGTCCTTAGGCTTCACAGGCAAGTATCTGGTCTGCTAAGCTATCTGTTCAACACTAATACATATTTTAAAAAATGAAGCAGGCTGGGTGTGGTGGCGCACCCCTTTAATCCCAGCACTCAGGAGGCAGAGAGAGGAGGACGGCTGTGGCTTCGAGGCCACCCTGACACTACCTAGTGAATTCCAGGTCAGCCTAGAGTGAGACCTTATCTTGAAAACCAAAACAGAAAAAAAAAAAAAAAAAAAAAAAAAACACAAAAAAAAACATAAAAAAGCACCATGTATTCCTAACAATAGTTTCATCTGTTTTTATTTTTCTCGTGGAATTCAGTATGTAGTCTCATACCGGCAACAGCTTCATCCGAAACAGGCCAGGTGTGCGGGTCTTGGGCCCCCACCTCAGGGAAACCACCCACCGCACCGCCTCTGCTCAGGCGGGGAGATGGTGGAGCTGGTCACACAGGGAAGCCACCCTGGGTTACAGCCAGTCAGTCTTGGGGCTCTTCCCCATCCCGACCCCGTGGGGCGGGGCTGAGGAGAGGACCACGCTGGGGGACAGGCGCAAAGGCCAGTGAGACCAAGAGACCAGGGCGGGGACCAAAGCAGGAAGCGGGAGAGCAGCGCTGCCTGGAGCCTAGCGCCAGCTCGGAAATCCGAGTCCTTTCCTTCATTGTCGCGTATATTTTTGTTTGAGAGAGACAGAGAGAAAGAAGGCGGGAGGAGGGAGACTGGGTGCACCGGGGCCTCTAGCCACTGCCAAGGGACTCCAGATGCTTGCGCCACCTTGTGCATCTGGCTTTATGTGGGTATTGGGGAATCGAACTAAGGCTGCAGGCTTTGCAAGCAGACGCCTTTAACAGCTGAGCCATTTCTCCAGGACCTATTATTATTATTATTATTATTATTATTATTAACTTTTTCAAGGTAGGGTTGCTCTCTAGCCCAGACTGACCTGGAATACACTCTGTAGTCTCAGGGTGACCTCAAACTCACAGTAGTCCTCCTACCTCTGCTACCCAAGTGCTGCAATTAAAGGCGTGAGCCATGATTCCTGGCCCCTTTTATTTATTTATTTATTATTATTATTATTTTGTTTTTTCTTTTTTCTAATTTTTTGTTATTTATTTATTTGAGAGCGACAGACAGAGAGAGAAAGAGGCAGATAGATAGAGAATGGGCACTCCAGGGCCTCTAGCCACTGCAAAGGACCTCTAGACGCGTGCGCCCTTTGTGCATCTGGCTAATGTGGGTCCTGGGGAATCGAGCCTCGAACCGGGGTCCTACCGCTAAGCCATCTCACCAGCCCATTATTTCGTTTTTTCAAGGTAGGGTCTAGCTCCAGCCCAAGCTGACCTGGAATTCATTTTGTAGTGGCAGGGTGGCCTCAAACTCATGGCAATCCACCTACCTCTGCCTCCCAAGTGCTGGGATTAGAGGCGTGCGCCACCACGCCCAGCTCCCTTTTATTTTTAATTATAAATTTTATTTGCACATATGTCTGTGTGTGTTGAGGAGGGGACCACAAGGGCCTCCTGACACTGTAAATGAACAGCAGATGCTTACGCCACTTGTTGTATCCAACTTAACGAACGAGTGGGTACTGGGGAAGCTGGGCCATCAGGCTTTACAAGCAAGAGCCCTTCAACCACTAAGCCATCTGCTGAGCTTCCTCCAAGACAGTACAGTGACTGCATGGTAGGTTTGTCTTTGTGGAACTGTATCTTACAGAGCCCTGAGTGCCTGGCTGGGGCTGCACTGGGCTTCATCTCTTGCTGGAGAGCACAGAGGGGGAGACACCTTGGCTTATGGTATTTGGGATGTTGGGAGATGCCACATTAGTCCATGGGGCCTGCAGGAGAAGAATATCCTTGGGATAGGAGCGGGCAAAATTTTGGGTCTGTGGAAGGAATTAAGTTACAGCGTTCCCAATCTTAAGCCCAGGTAGGTCCTACAAGCAAAATGGCAAAAAAAATTAAATTAAATTAAATTTTAAAAAATTAAAAAAAAAAAACAGAAAGAGCAGGGCACAGTGGCTCACACCTTTAATTCCAGCACTTTGGAGGCAGAGGACAGCTGTGAGTTCGAGGCCAGCCTGGGATTACAGAGTGAGATCCAGGTCAGCATAGCTAGAGTGAGATCCTACTACAAGGAAAAAAAAAAAAAAAAGAAAGGAAGAAAGAAAGAGAGAAAGGAAGGAAGGAAGAAAAAGAAGAAGAAAAAAAAAAACAGGGAAGCAAAGCGTAGCCTTAAGGGTAGCACTGGATTCAAAGAAAAGAGACAGGACAAAGTGGGTTGGGCCCAGCCCTGGAGTATGAGACAAGGGGACTGAGGAGGAAGAACTTGGTCCCAGTAACAGGCTGCCAAGGGGTCGGGGACTGAAGGACGGAGGCTTAGTCAAGAAGAAGGAAGATACACTTACTCTGTGTTCTTGTGTGTGGGTGCAGGGGAAGGGGGATGGTTGCCCCACGGGGGATACGGGCTCCAGAGCACTGACCCTAACCATGGCTGGCACCAAGCCCCGGAGCAGGGTCCTTACGCTGTGCCTGGTGGTCCAGCACGGGTCCAAGGGGGTCAGGCTAGTGCTGGAGCTGACAGTATGATTGGGGGACAGGTGGGGGGTGCGGGACGACACATGATAAAGAACACGGCCAGTGCAGCCCGACAAGAGGCTAGGCCCTCGGCCCGGGTCTTGCACGGGTTCTGTGCCCTGTACCCCTCGGATGCCAGGCAGGGTGGTCAGTGAGTGCACAGAGGTCCCCGTGGCGCTGCAGGCGGCAGGCCACACACGACCTCATGCTTCCCAACCTCCTGTGTCCTCACTTCTTCCCGAGACCTCAAATCCTCCCTCAGCCTCCGTCCTCTTGTAGTATACCCCCTCCTGCAGCCACACATCCCCCTTCAGGCTCATCTCCTCCTAGGGCCTGAAGACCTGCCATGTCCCCCTCATACTTCCCCACACCTCCTACAACCTCACACCTCCCCTGCCTCACGCCCTCATGGAGCCTCACGCCCTCCTGGAGAGTCACATCCTTTTGTGACTTAACACTGTCCTGTGGCCTGGAAAACACGGAAAGCCGCACTGAGGTTCTTGCTGGGTCTTTCCACGACCCTGCACTGTTACCAGCATTTCTGTTGCCTGTGCCACAGCCTGAAGAGTCCTGCTCCCCCTCCATGAAGTTGCATCTCTGCCTGAGCCACGTGGTCGCCACAGAGCTTTAGCTGCTAGGCCCACAAGCTTTCCCGGGAACAAGGATACCATAACTGCAGCTGTGACATGCCGGGATGGAGAACCAAGTAGCGCCAAGGACTCCAAGTGTTTCCCCTCACCAGCCACGTCCCGAGAACCCAGGCTTCATGGGCATGTCTTGGGGCTTCCTGCTGTCTCTCTCCATATGGAGAAATGAAGACCTAGTAAGCAGTGCTCCCTGACCAAGGTCCTGACCTCAATCACCAGCCATGGCCTGGAGAGGGCACTGCTGGGTCCATGGGGCCAAGGAGCAGTGCCCAAGTTAGCAACGGGGGACCGCTCCCCCTGCTGGTGGTAGGGCTGCAGGAGCAACAGGGTGAAGTGCAAGGCCCCAGTCAGAGTCCTGGTCATCCTGAAGCTCAGCCAGCAAGGGTAGTGGGAGCTAGAACATGAGCTGCTCAGCATTTCTGCTGCTAGGAATGCAGGTGTTCTTCTGCAGGCCTGAACCTTCCTGCATGCCCCTTGTAGCCTCATGAGCTCCATTGGGCCCACACCCTTCTGGGGCTCTGCATCCTTCCCTCACGTGGCCCCCAAACCTCCTGTGGCCTCACGTACTCCTGTAGCCTGACCACCACATGGGGCTTCACACCCTCCAGTGTTCTCACACCCTCCTGTGTTCTCACACCCTCCTGTGTTCTCACAGCCTTCTGTGTTCTCACACCCTCCTGTGCTCTCACACCCTCCTGTGCTCTCACAGCCTCCTGTGCTCTCACAGCCTCCTGTGCTCTCACACCCTCCTGTGCTCCCACACCCTCCTGTGCTCTCACACCCTCCTGTGCTCTCACACCCTCCTGTGTTCTCACACCCTCCTGTGCTCTCACACCCTCCTGTGCTCTCACACCCTCCTGTGCTCCACAGCCTCCTGTGCTCTCACAGCCTCCTGTGTTCTCACACCCTCCTGTGTTCTCACAACCTCCTGTGCTCCCACACCCTCCTGTGCTCTCACAGCCTCCTGTGTTCCCACACCCTCCTGTGCTCTCACACCCTCCTGTGTTCTCACAGCCTCCTGTGCTCCCACACCCTCCTGTGCTCTCACAGCCTCCTGTGTTCCCACACCCTCCTGTGTTCTCACAGCCTCCTGTGCTCCCACACCGTCCTGTGCTCTCACACCCTCCTGTGCTCTCACAGCCTCCTGTGCTCTCACACCCTCCTGTGTTCTCACAGCCTCCTGTGCTCCCACACCCTCCTGTGCTCTCACAGCCTCCTGTGTTCCCACACCCTCCTGTGTTCTCACAGCCTCCTGTGCTCCCACACCGTCCTGTGTTCTCACACCCTCCTGTGCTCTCACACCCTCCTGTGCTCTCACAGCCTCCTGTGCTCTCACACCCTCCTGTGTTCTCACAGCCTCCTGTGCTCCCACACCCTCCTGTGTTCTCACACCCTCCTGTGCTTTCACACCCTCCTGTGCTCTCACAGCCTCCTGTGCTCTCCCACCCTCCTGTGTTCTCAC
This sequence comes from Dipus sagitta, assembly GCA_036346955.1. NCBI lineage: Eukaryota > Metazoa > Chordata > Mammalia > Rodentia > Dipodidae > Dipus > Dipus sagitta. The sequence goes on along the minus strand of CM070787.1, from coordinate 75,366,311 downwards.
AGCCTCCTGTGTTCTCACACCCTCCTGTGTTCCCACACCCTCCTGTGTTCTCACACCCTCCTGTGTTCTCACACCCTCCTGTGCTCTCACACCCTCCTGTGCTCTCACAGCCTCCTGTGCTTTCACACCCTCCTGTGCTCTCACACCCTCCTGTGCTCTCACAGCCTCCTGTGCTCTCCCACCCTCCTGTGCTCTCACACCCTCCTGTGCTCCCACACCCTCCTGTGTTCTCACACCCTCCTGTGCTCTCACACCCTCCTGTGCTCTCACAGCCTCCTGTGCTCTCCCACCCTCCTGTGTTCTCACAGCCTCCTGTGTTCTCACACCCTCCTGTGTTCCCACACCCTCCTGTGTTCTCACACCCTCCTGTGTTCTCACACCCTCCTGTGTTCTCACACCCTCCTGTGTTCTCACACCCTCCTGTGCTCTCACAGCCTCCTGTGCTCTCACAGCCTCCTGTGCTCTCACACCCTCCTGTGTTCTCACAGCCTCCTGTGTTCTCACACCCTCCTGTGTTCTCACACCCTCCTGTGTTCTCACACCCTCCTGTGCTCCCACACCCTCCTGTGTTCTCACACCCTCCTGTTCTTTCACACCCTCCCTGTGATCTCACAGCCTCCGTGTCTCTCACACCCTCCTGTGTTCCCACACCCTCCTGTGTTCTCACACTCCCGCTGTGTTCTCACACCCTCCTGTGGTCCCCACACCCTCCTGTGCTCTCACAGCCTCCTGTGCTCTCCACACGCCTCCTGTGTTCTCACAGCCTCCTGTGCTCTCACAGCCTCCTTGATCCACACCCTCCTGTGTTCTCACAGCCTCCTGTGTTCTCACACCCTCCTGTGTTCTCACAGCCTCCTGTGCTCTCACACCCTCCTGTGTTCTCACACCCTCCTGTGTCCCACACCCTCCTGTGTTCTCACAGCCTCCTGTGTTCTCACACCCTCCTGTGTTCCCACACCCTCCTGTGTTCTCACACCCTCCTGTGTTCTCACAGCCTCCTGTGCTCCCACACCCTCCTGTGTTCTCACACCCTCCTGTGTTCCCACACCCTCCTGTGCTCTCACAGCCTCCTGTGCTCCCACACCCTCCTGTGCTCCCACAGCCTCCTGTGTTCTCACACCCTCCTGTGTTCTCACACCCTCCTGTGCTCCCACACCCTCCTGTGCTCCCACAGCCTCCTGTGCTCTCACACCCTCCTGTGCTCTCACACCCTCCTGTGTTCTCACACCCTCCTGTGCTCTCACAGCCTCCTGTGCTCTCACACCCTCCTGTGTTCTCACACCCTCCTGTGCTCTCACAGCCTCCTGTGTTCCCACACCCTCCTGTGTTCTCACACCCTCCTGTGTTCCCACAGCCTCCTGTGTTCCCACACCCTCCTGTGTTCTCACACCCTCCTGTGTTCTCACAGCCTCCTGTGTTCCCACACCCTCCTCTGCTCCCACACCCTCCTCTGCTCCCACACCCTCCTGTGCTCCCACACCCTCCTGTGCTCCCACACCCTCCTGTGCTCCCACACCCTCCTGTGCTCCCACACCCTCCTGTGCTCCCACACCCTCCTGTGCTCCCACACCTTCCTGTGTTCCCACACCCTCCTGTGTTCCCACACCCTCCTGTAGTCTTATAAACTCCTATGGCTTCACACCATCCTGTGGCTTCACATCCTCCTTCAGCTTCAAAATCTCCTGTGGTCTCACATGCCCCTAAACCTCAAACTTCCCTGCATGGGCAAACCCTCCTGAGGCATCACACCTTCCTAGAGCTTCACAGGACCTGATGCCTCACGTGCTGATGTGACCTAACACCCCCCTCAACCTCCCACCTTTCTCAAGTGTCACAGCCTCCTGCAGCCTCACACCCTCCAATGGCTTCATACCCTCAGCTGCCGCACATCCTTCTGTGGCTTCTCACTGTCCTGTGGTCATGACAAACTGGTAAAGCCCCATTGACTCTCTGGGTTGGTTTGCCTAAGACCATTGCAGATCTCTGTCACCTTGTGTTCTTACCTGGTTTTCAATACTTGCAGTGACCTAATGGGGTGAAAATAAGTGTACTTCCCCCCTGTGATGAAAGTTACACAATTTTAATGAATAGTTAAAAATTGTAAAGGTAAAAAAAGGCAGAGATAGGATGGATTGCCATGAGTTCAAGACCACCCTGAGACTACATAGTGAATTCCCGGTCAGCCTGGGCTAGAGCAAGACCCTACCTCAAAAAAAAAAAAAAAACCTGCAAATTCATGGAAATTGTTAGGTCGGGACAGACCCCCCAAATGGAGTCACGAAGGACAGCCCTGCGACAGACACATAAGGAACAGGTTACTCACATTCCTCAACAAACCACCCAGCCATTATCCCTACCTTCTGGCCAGAGTCCATGCCCTTCACTGTGGAGGAACAAGCAGGTGAAGGGAAGTCACGAGGTAGAAAATTCAGCGATAGACTGCCTGGGCACCTCCCTTTGGACGCCTCAGGAATGGTGTCCCAAGCTGGGGGCTCTGTGTCATCTGCAAATCCTACCAGCTGCTTCCAAGAACGGCATTCCCACTGGCACGTGGCAGTGGCCATCTTGCCCTGGGCATACGGCATAATACCTCAAGTCCATTCCTTGGATGCTAAGGGCTGCAGAAATGAGGAAGTCACAAAATAAACCTCCAACCAAACAGCTGAGATGCTATGCGCCTAGCGTGTTGGCAGGGACATGGTAGGCATTCATATCATGTGTCTGATGGAACTGAAACTATCCCCTAGGAAAAATGTTAACAAACCACAAGAACCCCTGCCAGTTTACTCTAGATAGATTTCCACAATATGCAAAGTGGTGGTGGGGTCAAGAAGACGGCAGCACTTTAAACTCTGTGTGGGTGTGCATGGTGCATGTTTGGAAGAACAAAATGAGGTGCAGAGTATCCTCTCTCTCCTCTTCAGCTTCCAACCCCAGCCTCCTCCCCTCTCACACACCGCACTGGTACACAATGTCCGTGTGGTCCGAGATGGAGCACGGGGTGGGGGAGGGGGGCTTCATGGTAAGTGCCACTGGAGATGCGCTGTGGGGTCTTTTCCTGTACGGGAAACCATTTTCACCAAGCTTTCCCTCCTTTCCATATTTATCTCATCTGAGTAGCGGATCTGCTTCTGGTTTTGCGTCATTCTCTCTGCCAGCTGCACAGCGCTGTCCCCCCAAAGTCTAATGACTGACTCCCCTGGCTAGGTCACTGTGTGCTTTGTTGACTTTCTCCTTGAACCTCTTCGTAATGAGACACCATATTTATTGTTTTAAGAAATGGAGGGAAAACTAGTAAGTCTTAAAAGTTCCTTCAGGCTTAAGACTCCTCCAGTGAATGGCTAAACTGGTGTGCATTGATGAGATGTCCACACTGTGTTTCTGTCCGCATTAGTCATTTTGTTGTCACACAGTTCTGGCACACAGAGTAGGTGAGTACCACAGTATTTAGGTTACATTCAGGTACTGAAATGCAGGCGTCCTGGTGGCATTGACTTGCTGCTATTAAAGCTCACGCGTGAAATGACTAAAAGTGACAAGTGTGCGAATTCTGACTGCGTGAGCCTCAGCGAATGAAGGGTATAAAGGACAACGTGCGTGCTGTCAGACAGTGTCAGACATCTGCGGAAGTGCAGAGACGTGTGTGGTGGTTGTTTTACATAAGTTCATATCCAGTCTACTCACAGGCATTAAGTACCAATTTTATACAGAGAGAGCAATTAACTTGTGAACACTGTCAGAAGGTTTTCTAGACGGCCTGTAATTTGTAAGTGTTTTACTGTTTTTGTCTTTCATTGTGGTTCCTCGTTTTCATCTCCTTGTCGTATGTTTCCATCTGTAAAGAGAATAGCAGTATTGAAAACTTTAGCTTCAGAAAAACGAAGTAAGAACTCAGTGTGTGCATGACAACGTGTGTGTCTGAGAGGAAGGGACTGAAGGAGAACGTCTCGCAGAGGAAGTCAGGTGGCAGTTGTCAGGGTGTGGGAACTTCTTTTCCTGCGGGGTACATGATTTTGTAAAAAGGAAGTATTTCTCCCAAGATTGAAAGTAGACCAGCTACTACTTGGGTTAGCTTTGGGTTGTATGCTAGTTTAAAAAACATAAAATACGGGGCTGGAGAGCTGGCTTAGTGGTGAAGGCGCATGACTGTGAAGCCTTAGCACCCGGGTTTGATTCTCCAATTCCCACGTAAGCCAGATGCACATGGGGGCGCATGCATCTGGAGTTCGTTTGTAGTGGCTAGATGCCCTGGCATGCCCAGTCTCACTCTCTCCCTCTCTCTCCATCATTCTGTCTGTAGTAAATAAATAAAAACAAAATCTTAAAAAAAAACACAAATTAATGTAATATAATGTGAAAAACAGAGAAAAAAAGAATTTATGATTGACTTTCTAAATATATTGGCTACAGAGTGACCTGTTCTGTGACCTTACCACTTCAAATGGGTGTAACTTGAAAAAATTTGTATGGTAAAGGATCAATAAAATGTTTGTTTGTTTGTTTGTTTGTTTTCATGGGTGGGTCTCACTCTGGCACAGGCTGACCTGGAATTCACTATGTAGTCTCAGGATAGCCTCGAACTCATGGCGATCCTCCTACCTCTGCCTCCCCAATGCTGGGATTAAAGGCAAGTGACACCACACCCCGCTTTAAAATGATGTTTTTTGAGACTTTAAAAAAAACTGTGAGGGAAACAAATTCTTCTTTTATTCATGTTGCAACTGAGGAACACAGCACATACAAACACATATACACAAGAGAACTATTAGATATACTGAAGTAGTAGATGTAGTAGGAGACATATATTCATATGAAATATTCACACTCAATGAAATAAGGTGCTCATTTATGTGGTAAGAAACAAGAGTGTGTCACAAAAGAAACTGGTGATGATAGACAAGGTGGAGTTACTTTGAAAAAGGTTATATTACCTGGCCAGAAATGCCACTGGATCCACAGGTGTCATTAGGTGCCCGGTTGTAATCATGAATGAAGAGGGACTGGTGACTACCTCTGTTAGGTGGGTCTAGGTGGAAAGCAAGAGGAGAAGTTCAGGGACATTGAAGGAAACAGCTGTCTCCCATGCTCACTACTCAAGCTATACACATGCTCCTGTTCAATAATCTCACTCAAACACAAAAACACAATCATTTATATGGTGAGAGACAAGAAAAGCTCACACCCACATAGTGGTGATGACAGACTGGGGTCTTTCCCTCTTGAGATACCTTGTGAATTAGGTCACTCAAACCCAAACCTATCCACAGGAAGAATAGGAGAAGAGACTGGGGCATGGTTGCTCACCTTTTGGGTGGTATCCACCAGACCCACATCGTAGAAACAGTGACTGCAAGTGCTCACTCGCTGGCAAGAAGACTCTGCCAGGTCCTGAGGGCTCTATGTGGAACAAGGAGGTCAAGATGAGGCAGAGTGTGTATGAAACTCCCTCTGGTCTTAAAGACCCACTGACCACACTGCTTATGTAGTCACAGGAGTAAGAGTGCACAGTACCGTGCACTGTATTATATGAGGACAACATGGAGCGCACGCACGTGCACACACACACACACACACACACACAAAACGTATGATGGGGAAGGAAACTGCTCTTTGATGTTAGTGATACAAGAGAAACCCACTACGTACACACAAACATACATCCCATCGAGTTATGGTGGAGGTACTTTAGGAAATGTTATGTTACCTGGACCCAAATACCACCGGACCTGAGGGTGTTGTTAGATGCCTGCGGGTAATCACCCGTGAAGGTAGTTTGGGTGATTCCCTCTGCTAGGTGGGTCTAGGTTGAAAGCAAGGAAAGAAAGTTCTGGAACATTGAAGCAAACTGCTATCTCCCATGTTCAATGCCCAAGCTATACACATGCTCCTATTCAATAATATCACTCAAACACAAAAACACAATCATTTATATGGGGAGAGACAAGAAAATATCACACACATAGTGGTGATGACAGACTGGGGTCTTTCCCTCTTGAGATACCTTGTGAATTAGGTCACTCAAACCCAAACCTATCCATAGGAAGAATAGGAGAAGAGACTGGGGCATGGTTACTCACCTTTTGAGTGGTATCCACCAGACCCACATCGTAGAAAGAGTGACTGCAAGTGCTCACTCGCTGGCAAGAAGACTCTGCCAGGTCCTGAGGGCTCTATGTGGAACAAGGAGGTCAAGATGAGGCAGAGTGTGTATGAAACTCCCTCTGGTCTTAAAGACACACTGACCACACTGCTTATATAGTCACAGGAATAAGAGTGCACAGTACCGTGCACTGTATTATATGAGGACAAGAACGTGGTGCTGCACGCGCGCGCACACACACACAGAAAACCCATGGTGGGGAAGGAAACTGCTCTTTGATGTTAGTGATACAAGAGAAACCCAGTATGTACACACAAACACACATCCTAACGAGTTATGGTGGAGGTACTTTAGGAAATGTTATGTTACCCAAATACCACCGGATCCACACGTGTAGTTAGATGCCTGTGTATAATCAGCAATGAAGGTAGATCCGGTGGTTTCCTCTGCTATATGGGTCTAGATTGAAATCAAGGAAAAGTCAGGGATAATGAAGCAAACTGCTATCTCCCATGCTCAATGCCCAAGTTATACACATGTTCCTATTCAATAATCACACTCAAACACACAATCATAACCATTTATATGGTGAGAGACAAAAAAATATCATACTGATACAGTAGTCATGCCAGACTGTGGTCTTTCCTGATGGTGATATCTTCTGAATTAGGTCACTCAAGCCCACATACATCCATAGGAAGAATACCAGAAGAGATTGGGGGCCTGGTTGCTCACCGGTTGAGTGGTAACTTCCAGACCCACATGAAGAAAAGTTCCAGTGCAACTGCCCATGAGCCGGCAAGCAGATGCTGATTTGTCATGTGGGCTCTAGGTGGAACAGGAGGTCAAGATCAGACACAGTGTGTATGAAACTCCCTGTGGTCTCAAAGACACACTGATCACAGTGCTCATATAATCATAGGAATCAGGGAGCATAAAACCATGTCCCATGACATGTGAGGACAAGAAAGTGGTGATAACACACAGACAAAAAAAAAGGTAAGGAAGGAAACTGCTATGTGATGTATATGATACAAGAGAAACCCAGTAAGTACACACATCCCAAAAAGTTAACATGAAGTTACGAGAGAAAATGTGTTACCTGGCCCCAAATATCACAGGATCTGCAGGTGTAGTTTGATGCCTGGTTGTAACCATCAGTGAAGCTGTATCTGACGATATCCTCCATTAGGTGGGCCTCGGTTTAAACGAAAAAGGGAAGTTCAGGGACATTGAAGGAAACGGCTGTCTCCCATGCTCACTACTCAAGCTATACACATGCTCCTGTTCAATAATCTCACTCAAACACAAAAACACAATCATTTATATGGGGAGAGACAAGAAAATATCACACACATAGTGGTGATGACAGACTGGGGTCTTTCCCTCTTGAGATACCTTGTGAATTAGGTCACTCAAACCCAAACCTATCCATAGGAAGAATAGGAGAAAAGACTGGGGCATGGTTACTCACCTTTTGGGTGGTATCCACCAGACCCACATCGTAGAAAGAGTGACTGCAAGTGCTCACTCGCTGGCAAGAAGACTCTGCCAGGTCCTGAGGGCTCTATGTGGAACAAGGAGGTCAAGATGAGGCAGAGTGTGTATGAAACTCCCTCTGGTCTTAAAGACACACTGACCACACTGCTTATATAATCACAGGAATAAGAGTGCACAGTACCGTGCACTGTATTATATGAGGACAAGAACGTGGTGCTGCACGCGCGCGCACACACACACAGAAAACCCATGGTGGGGAAGGAAACTGCTCTTTGATTTTAGTGATACAAGAGAAAACCAGTACGTACACACAAACACACATCCTAACGAGTTATGGTGGAGGTACTTTAGGAAATGTTATGTTACCCAAATACCACCAGATCCACGCGTGTAGTTAGATGCCTGTGTATAATCAGCAATGAAGGTAGATCCGGTGGTTTCCTCTGCTATATGGGTCTAGTTTGAAAGCAAGGAAAGGTCAGGGATAATGAAGAAAACTGATATCTCCCATGCTCAATGCCCAAGCTATACACATGCTTCTATTCAATAATCACACTCAAACACACAATCATAACCATTTATATGGTGAAAGACAAGAAAATATCACACTGACACAGTGGGCATGCCAGACTGTGGTCTTTCCTGATGGTGATATCTCCCGAATTAGGTCTCTCAAGCCCACATACATCCATAGGAAAAATACCAGAAGAGATTGGGGGCCTGGTTGCTCACCGGTTGGGTGGTAACTTCCAGACCCACATGGAGAAAAGTTTCAGTGCAACTGCCCATGAGCCGGCAAGCAGATGCTGATTTGTCATGTGGGCTCTAGGTGGAACAGGAGGTCAAGATCAGACACAGTGTGTGTACAAAACTCCCTCTCCTCTCAAAGACACACTGACCACAGTGCTCATATAATCATAGGAATCAGGGAGCATAAAACCATGTCCCATGACATGTGAGGACAAGAAAGTGGTGATAAGACACAGAAAAAAAAAAAAGGTAAGGAAGGAAACTGCTATGTGATGTATATGATACAAGAGAAACCCAGTAAGTACACACATCCCAAAAAGTTAACATGGAGTTACGAGAGAAAATGTTGTTACCTGGCCCCAAATATCACTGGATCTGCAGGTATAGTTTGATGCCTGGTTGTAACCATCAGTGAAGCTGTATCTGATGATATCCTCCATTAGGTGGGCCTCAGTTTAAACGAAAAAGGGAAGTTCAGGGACATTGAAGGAAACGGCTGTCTCCCATGCTCACTACTCAAGCTATACACATGCTCCTGTTCAATAATCTCACTCAAACACAAAAACACAATCATTTATATGGGGAGAGACAAGAAAATATCACACACATTGTGGTGATGACAGACTGGGGTCTTTCCCTCTTGAGATACCTTGTGAATTAGGTCACTCAAACCCAAACCTATCCACAGGAAGAATAGGAGAAGAGACTGGGGCATGGTTGCTCACCTTTTGGGTGGTATCCACCAGACCCACATCGTAGAAACAGTGACTGCAAGTGCTCACTCGCTGGCAAGAAGACTCTGCCAGGTCCTGAGGGCTCTATGTGGAATAAGGAGGTCAAGATGAGGCACAGAGTGTGTATGAAACTCCCTCTGGTCTTAAAGACCCACTGACCACACTGCTTATGTAGTCACAGGAGTAAGAGTGCACAGTACCGTGCACTGTATTATATGAGGACAAGAACATGTTGCGCATGCGTATACATGCACACACACACACACACACACACACACACATACACACAGAAAACTCATGGTGGCGAAGGAAACTGCTCTTTGATTTTAGTGATACAAGAGAAAACCAGTACATACACACAAATGCACATCCTAACGAGTTATGGTGGAGGTACTTTAGGAAATGTTATGTTACCCAAATACCACCGGATCCACAGCTGTAGCTAGATGCCTGCGTGTAATCAGCAATGAAGGTAGATCCGGTGATTTCCTCTCCTATGTGGGTCTAGATTGAAAGCAAAAGGTGAAGTTCAGGACATTGAAGCAAACTGCTGTCTCCCATGCTCACTACTCAAGCTATACACATGCTCCTATTCAATAATCTCACTCAAACACAAAAACATAATCATTAATATCGTGACACACATAGTGGTGATGAAAGACAGTTATTTTCCTGATGGAGATATCTTGAGAATATGGTCACTCAATCCCTCATACATCCGTAGGAAAAATAGCAGAAGAGTTTGGGGGCCTGGTTGCTCACCTGTTGGCTCATATCTTCCAGACCCACATGGAACAATGATAAAGTGCAACTGCCCGCCAGCCGGCAAGCAGATCCCCAAGTATCGTGCTGGCTCTAGGTGGAACAGGGAGGTCAAGATCAGACACGGAGTGTCTATGAAACACCTTCTAGTCTCACAGACACACTGACCGCCCTGCGTATATAATTGTAGGAATAAGGGAGCAGAAAACCGTGCGTCCTCACATATGAGGACAAGAAAGTGGTGCACACACACGTGCGTGCGTGCACACACACATACACACACAGAAAAAATATGGTGGAGAAGGCAATTGCTCTTTGATGTACGTGATACAAGAGAAAGTATGTGCACAAAGCCCACATGCGAACCATGTATGGTAGAAATACTGTAGGAAATGATATGTTACCTGCCCTGTTAAAACCTCGAGCCAGTAGGTGGTCGTGATGCTATTGATGAAACTTTCCTGGTTCAGGAAGTTTTCCATGTCATACGAGTATGTAGAGTCATGGTGGTACTTGCCCACCCTCTGGGACTGAGTACTGTCCACCTGTCAGCAGCTCTCAGTTAGAAGAAAAGTAGTAGCCCATCGAGATTCTATCCAACTCTGTCTTGGCTCCCATGCTCACTGCCACCACCATACATATGATCATTTTTAATCATTACACTCGCACAATAATACACTCATCTACATAGTGAGGTTATTTATCTGTCCTGACATATTTCAACATCAAGATTGCATGTAGAGGGCTGGAGAGAGGGCTTATTGTTTAAGGCGCTTGCCTGCAAAGGCAGAGGACCCAGGTTAGATTTTCTAGGACACATGCAAACAGATGCACAAAGTGGCACATGCATCTGGAGCTCACTTGCACTGGTTGTAGGCCCTGGCATGCCCATTTTCATTCTCTCTCTCTCTCTCTCTCTCTCTCTGTGTGTGTGTGTGTGTGTGTGTGTGTGTGTGTGTCTTTCTCCTTCTCTTTCTCTCTATCATAAATAAATAAATAGATTTTAACAAAATATCGCCTGTAGAATGGTGTTGGCACTCGCTCCCTGCTGCCTTTGAGTTTTCGCTACCACACAGTCACTCTATGGTTCTAAAAGAGAAGTTCAGTCATGGAGATTGTACCAAACTGTCTCTGGACTCCCCTGCACACTGATAGATTTATATATGTCATCCCCCTCAATGATCACTTTCAATAAAGAAAAAAATAGTCTTGTGGGGGGGGGGTATCAAGAGAATGTGATGCCAAAAAATATGGAGGTGAAATACACTGATTTATGACTCTTGCTCTATCTGACACACCCAGGACCTTTACATCCAAACACACCCAAGGGAAGAGTAGGTGGAGACGTTGGAGGGGAATGCTGGTTACATGGCTTGTCATGTTATCTAGGCACTCACTGGTAGCAGCCTCTAGCAAGGAGCTTTGGACACATTCACATAGCTCTTTTGGGGAGTAAGGATGGAACGTTTACTCGGGGGCAATGTAGTGAACCATCCCTTTAGTCCCCAGCACTCTACCTCAACTACACAGATAATCCTCTTTAATATTCACACTGAAACACAAACAAAAACACTGCCAGGTGAGGAGGGAAAGAATGGAAGTCTCATGAAATGGTGATGCGGGAAACTGATGCTCGGCCCTGCTCACTCTGAGGTGGGATGGACATTCACATGAACATGCATTCTCAACAAGAGCTATTGGAAACGTGGGAGGGGATGGTTGCTTACTTGGTTTGAGGCACCACCCGTAGCAGTACTTTTTACGTACTGTTGCCTGGGCTCTTCTTCCAGCGGCCAGGGAGCCTTGCTGAATGCCAGATGGGCCTACAGAGGAATACAGGTGCACAGTTCAGTAGGGGAAATGGTATCAACTCTCTACTGACTTGCAAGCACCGCACTAGAATTACGCACATATTCTTCTTCATTCTTCACGCTTAAGCACAAACACCCTCTATGTAGGGCAGAAACAAGAAAGGAAGTCTCACACACAGGAAAATGGTGGTGAGTAAACCTCTCCTTGTCTCATGCTCTTTCCATGGGATCCTGGATAGTCACCCCCTCACACTTCCAGCAAAAGAATCATTGGAGACCTAGGAGAACACTGTTGGTTATCTGGCTTGTTGAGGAAAAGAAAGTACCTCTCTCTCACACAGAAACAAACAAAACAAATAAATAAAACCCTTGTCCTAACTGAAGGTTTTCTTTTGGGGTGTGTGTCTCATGCTCCTTTGGAGGTTCTTTGGACAGTCACACCCACACACATCGAGGAGGAGAGTTGGTAGATACCTGGCCCACGCTTTCAGCTACGCTGGCCAGCTCACTGTCTCCTTCTGGCCGTTGTGGTGGTGCCCTGACCTCTTCCTCATGGCCCTAGAGACAAATGTGGAGGTAATGATCAGAGAATAGATGGAACCAACAGTCTCCTGACTCCTACGCACTCTGTTGCCTACGCAAATCATCCTCTTCACTATATTCCCTCTCTCTCTCTCTCTCTCTCTTTCTCTCTCTCTCTCTCTCTCTCTCTCTCTCTCTCACACACACACACACACACACACACACACACACAAAGGGATTATTTCTACCTTGGGACTTGGCTTCACCCATAGCTGCACAGGCATGCCCAAGTGTGTTGCCTCCCTGCTTAGGGCACCTGTGCTTAGGATCAGGGAAAGGACAAGACAGGATGTCTGCGGCAGGGAAATAATGGTCCACTGCTCGAGTCTCGTGGTTATCTTGACTTTCTTCTGACGTACGTACCCAAAAACATTTAAAAGAAAAGCTGGCAGAGCCTTGAGAGAAGAGTGCTTACCTGTCGCTGTCTGCGCCGCCGCCATCTAGGGCGCACGAAGCGCCGCCAAGCCCGGGCCAGGAGGCCTGGCCTTTCTGAATCCTCATTGCTGCTCTGTGCCCTAAAGCAGCACAGCATCTTGCTCATGCGAGCACAGCTGAGCAGTGCGAACTGCTGAGTTCAGGTAACTATCAACATTCCAAGTCCTCTTTGTTCTGTAATCAATGAAGTGAGGTCATTTCCTGTCTCTCTTTTCTGAGTCTCCTGTTGAAACTTTTTAAAAGTGGTCCAGGGTGTTCTTTGTATCCCTTCTTTCTTTCCATAGGCCAAACTGGTCAGTCACCACAGCATATTTTAGTTCTGTTGTTCATGGCCATGTCTAGGCTCACTCAAGTTCCTAAATGAAAAAGTCACATAACAGACGGGATGGTGGAGCATGCCTTTAATCCCAGCACTCAGGACGCAGAGGTAGGAAGATTGCCATGAGTTCGAGGCCACCCTGAGACTACACAATGAATTCCAGGACAGCCTGGGCTAGAGTGAAACCCTACCTTGAAACACTAAAAAAAAAAATAATAAGTCACATACATAACTGAAATAGGTATCTGTAACTACACAGGCCATAACAATGTCAACTTCTGTTTTTGTCGATTACCAAATATAATTTTTCATATCTTTATATGAGTAGGAGGATATTGTAGTCCTGGATTACTCTCAGGCCGTGATGCCTCTGTATTGGGAGTGTCATGAACTCTTTCAGGGCTAAAGAGTAATGCCGTTGAGGAAAGTAGTTATTAATAATAGTGTTTCTTCCTTCCAGTTCTTCATTTTGTTGGGTATAAATACCTCTTGAAGATATTTGTCTCTGAATATTACAGAAGAAAACAAGTAAAACCTATTCAAAAATAATTTAAAAGCTGGGTGTGGTGGTGCACACCTTTAATTCCATCACTTATGAGGCAGAAGGAGGAGGATCGCATGAGTTCGAGGCCACTCTGAGAGTACATAGTGAATTCCATGTCAGCCTGGGCTAGAGTGAGACCATACCTCAAAAAAAACAAAAAACAAAAAAAGCAAGGTGCAGCTGGAGAGATAGATGCAAAGCCTAAGGAGCCAGGTTTGATTCCACAGTACCCAAGTAAAGCCAGACGTACAAGATGAGGCACATATCTGGAGTTCAGTTGCAGTGGTTAGAGGGCCTGGCACATCCACTGTCACTCATTCATTCATTTATTCTTCCTCTCTGCCTCTTGCTTTCTCTCTTTCAAATAAATAAATAAAATGTTATTTGAAAGACTTATCATGAGGGATGGAGTGTTGGCTTAGCAGTTAAGGCACGTGCCTGTGAAGCCTAACGACCCAGGTGTGATTCCCCAGTACTCATGTAAGCCAGATGCACAAGGTGGCACAGGCATCTGGAATTCATTTGCAGTGGCTACAGGCCCTGGCATACCCATTCTCCCTCTGTCAAATTAAAAAGTAAAAAATGCCTATTGTCGTAGTAAGCATGAATAAGCAAAAAGCCAGGAGTCCAGAGGTTAATTACTTTTAAATATATTGTATACCTGTTTTAGCAATTTAACATCATCACAAAATATATTTATGAGTATCAGAACATTTATTCAGCATAATCACTAGAGCAATTACTGACCATAATTTAGCAGCACATGAACACAGATTATATGAAACACAGAATATATGGCATGACATACTGCATATCTGCACATGTGGCTGATCAGCGTTAAGACATGACAAAGAACTTGATACAAGATTAGGAAGAGACATCATTTTTAAAAACAAAAGATTTTAGTTATACTTCAAATTGATGGGGACTTCAGTTGATGTTTTTTAATTTCCATGAGTACTTGCTTGTGAGCCAATGTTTCCCTATTGGCAATATAAATATATCCTAACAGGGCAACAGCTGCTTGTGGTTTGGATTTAACAAGGACACTTTTTTTTTTCTTGAGAAGAGGAGCCTGTGGGAGTGGACTGTGGGTGGGTCCTAGGGGAGGCACGGAGTCCATAGCCAGGTTCTAGTAACTCAATCTGGTGTCACAAAGAACAGGTTATGTGGCCACTGTTTATGACTGATAAAAGAAGGCCCACACAGGGGAGAATAGAGTCACTATCTTGCCATGTGACAGCAAATCTTAGGAGAACAAGCTGTCACTGAGACTTGAGAGAGAGTGGGGCCTTGGGGAGGTCTGAAGGGCTCAGGGAGAGGGGTCAGCAGTCAGGGACAGCTGTGGCCTCTGTATTGGTAGTTGGCAGCAACAAAGAAAGACTACTGCTGTGTCTGAGCTAAGAAGGCCCTGCAGTGGGGTGACACACACTGGGAATCTTAGTGTGGTTCTGTTGGGACCCCTCCTCCCGGAGGGATTCCAAGCCTCGGGAATCGGGCGAGACCCCAAAGACTGACACAGACGCTTCTCGATGCAATAGCAGCAAGAGGTTTATTGAGAAACCAGTGCACCGGGGCTCGACACGAAGTCCTCACGCAGGAGGAGTGAAGAGAGCCCCCAGCCCCAATTTTTTAGAGTTTATATAGGGAAAAACCACAAAGTTAGGGAGGGGGTCTGGCTCTAGGGGCTTTCCATATAGAATGGATTCTGATTGGTGGGGTCCAACCACCGAGCTAGGGAGGGGGTCTTGCTCTAGGGACTTTCCATATAGAATGGATTCTGATTGGTGGGGTCCAACCACCGAGCTAGGGAGGGGGTCTTGCTCTAGGGGCTTTCCATATAGAATGGATTCTGATTGGTGGGGTCCACCTGGTGTTGCTTGACTGGGCTAGGAGTGACCACAGGACGCTGAGTGGCTTCCTGGGTTCCAGGAAACAGAGACAGGGTCTTGGGAACTAGGCAGTTGAGCAACGTTCAAGAATAACCACAAGTCAGTTAGTTTTTCTAGGGCAAGGGCCAGCTGGGGGTTATTATAAAATGGCTGTTATTTAGTCAATTTGAGGCAAGCAAGCAGGCAACGTTACAAAAGCTAAAAAGGCATGTTAGCATGATAATAAGGCTTTTAATTTTTGACCTTACATTCCCCCCTTTTCTTGAGCATAATTCCAATCCTGGAATTTTAGATTTCTGATTCCCCTACTAGCTGATATTGCTGCCGGAGAACCAGTAGTTGGACTGTACTAATTTTTTCTCTAATGAACGTTACCAGTCGATTTAGAATACAGGGTCCAAGTGTTAGGAGGAGGAGGAGGATAAGGAGTGGGCCTAATAGGGTAGATATCAGAGTAGTCAGCCAGGGGGACATATTAAACCATGATTTAAACCATCCCTGATTTTGTTTTGCCTTTCAATTTTTGGCATCTAGTCTCTCTCTGAGTTTTTTCATTGAGTCTCTAATAACACCCGAATGGTCCACATAGAAACAACATTCCTCCTTTAAGGCTGCACAGAGCCCCCCTTCTTTTAGGAACAATAAATCTAGACCTCTCCTATTTTGTAAGACTACTTCTGATAAGGAGGTTAGTGATTCCTTTAATTTGGAGATTGACTCCTCTAGGGCCCGTATATCCTGGGCTATAGTACTTTGTAGGTCTGCCAGCTTTGAGTCCTGAGTTGCTAGGGCTGTAATACCTGTCCCAATCCCGGCGGCAGTCCCAAAACCTAATAGGACTGCCAGGGTGAGAGAAACTGGCTCCCTCCGGAGCCTAATTTGCCCCTGAATTGCATCCAGAAAGTCGGAGTCAGGATGGTAAATAATTTTAGGGAAAAGCCTTACCAGGATGCAATAGTCACGGGAGTTATTTAGGAGATTGAGAGAAACTATAGACGTCAGGCCAGTGCTGCAGGCCCACCATGCTCCTTGGATGGGCTTTATGTACCCTATATAAGAATCGGGAATATGAGTAGAATTACAGAGATGAGCCTGTGAAGGTGGCACTGTGCCTATACAAAGTCCTTTCCCTGATACTGAAGCTAACGTTAGCCGCCCGGGGGCGAGCTGATATGAACTTATTTCAGTGGTGACAGTTAAATTGGAGTAAGGAAGGGCCCAGGCGATGGCTTCATAGTAAGGGGGAGCCAAATCATAGCAAAGCCAACAGTGGGTGGTCATTTCGGGCCTAGTGGCATTAAGGAGAAGAAAAACCTGTTGCATCATTGTGAGCAAAGGCACTTGTTGGGGTGAAGGAGTGGTAACGGGAGGTTGGGGCGCTTTGGTGGGGTCAGGAGGAGGAGGAGGGGGAGGGTCGTGGGGTTTAGGATTTAGGACTGCCGGGGGGTTGTTGTAGCATAGCATTAGGTCCCACTAGGATTGGGTCCGGACTTTTAATTGTTAATCTGATACTGAAAAATAACCCTTTGTCTACCCCACTCATGTAGAACCTGAGGCCCCAAGTGTTTCCTTTTAGCCAGGTCCGGGAGTTTCTCCCTGCACTTGTGAATGTTATATTAAGTGGGTCAGGCCCGCTTCCAAATTCACCTACATAAGGACCTCTTTTTACTGTAATGAGATCCCAGCTGGAAGAGGGTCTCCAATAAGCATCCCCGGTGGTTTCACATCCCCATTGTTTACAGTAGTAATGTTCTACGCCCCCACAATTTTCTTTTTTATTCCCTTGGGGGCACACATAGAAAGGGAGTTCCCTGAGTTTCTGTAGAGCTTGTACATTGCTGCAACCGGGCTGGTCAGACATCTGGAGGCCCCTGTGGGTAAGGTACCCCCGCATAGCAGCCCGTTTTTCTATGTGATGGTCCTCCTTAGGTTCCAGGTTAGGGATGTCCCAGGAATCCAATCCTGCTATTAATGAACAAATCTCCGGGGACAAATGTGGCCACCAGGTCCAAGGAGTGGCGGTTTTTGTAATACTCCAGATTACATCTCCTGTTTGGGAGATCACCTGCCAGGTTAGCTTCTGAGGGTTATGGGGGCTAGCTCTAATGGGGGGTAACAGTCCCATTATTATCAGGCAGACGGCATAAGCGCAGCTTAAGGGGGTTACCAGTCTTTTCCAGTTTTCATTGGGGTCCGGGCGGTGGTGCTGGTTTGACGTGGGAGGCATGGATCCAGGTTGCAATACCATCAACTTTTATAGCAGTAGGAGTTGTCAGGAGCACGATGAAGGGCCCCTTCCAGCGAGGTTTCAGGTTGGTGGGCCGGTGGTGTCTCACGTACACAGAATCTCCTATCTGGTAGCGGTGCGGAGCTGGATCTGAGACTGGGGAGTAAGTCTCCTTCACCTGCGGCCACAATTCAGTCCGGAGGGTGTGCAGAGCCTGTAGTCTGGCATTTAAGTCAGAGTTAGTGATTTGATTGGGGTCCCCTGGGGATATCATTTGGCCAAGTGGGGTTGGGACCCCAAACAAGATTTCAAAAGGAGTAAGATTAAACCTATAGGGAGTGTTCCGGACTCTGAAAAGAGCCCAAGGTAGGAGCATCGTCCAGTCAGTATGGCCAGTCTCCAAGGACAATTTAGTTATGGTCTCTTTTAAGGTTCTATTTATTCTTTCTACCTGTCCTGAACTTTGGGGTCTATATGCACAATGTAATTTCCAATTAATCCCCAATGTTCTGGCCACCTCCTGACTTACCTGGGCAACAAAGGCAGGGCCGTTGTTGGCCCAATGCCCTTTTTTCTTACAATAGGCGCATTGGTCTTTTTCTAGAGGCGCCCTGTTGCCCGGGAATGGTCCCTGTCTGGCTGTCCTCTGTCTAGTAACTTTTTTGTTATCCTTAACTAGAGTGGCCAGAATCTTAGTTATATTTTTTTCATGTCTCTTATCCCTTCTAATCTCTCTTTTCTCTTGTTCTCTTGTCTTTCTCTGTTCTTTTTCTTCCTCAGTTTCTCTTTTATTGTATATCTTTTCTGCCTCTTTTATTATGTCTGACAAAGTATATCTCCCTAGGCCATCTAACCTCTGTAATTTTTTCCTGATGTCTGGTGCAGACTGATCCACAAAACTCATTAGTACTGATGCCCTCTGTTCCTCCGCCATTCGGGTCGAATGGCGTATATCTACGATATGCCTCCATGAGGCGTTCGAGGAACGTTGAGGGGAGCTCATTGGGTCCCTGTAGAACCTCTCTTACCTTGGCCAGATTGGTGGGGCGTCTGGCAGCCCCTCGGAGACCAGCCACCAGAGCCTGGCGATAGACACAGAGATGCTCCCTACCGTCAGAGGTATTGAAGTCCCATCCGGGCCTTGTCAAGGGAAACCCAGCATCTATGACATTCTGGAGTTGTGTAGGTCGTCCATCGTCCCCAGGGACATTTTTTCTAGCCTCGAGGAGAATGCGTTCCCGTTCCTCGGTTGTGAAAAGAGTCTGCAACAACTGTTGGCAATCATCCCAAGTCGGCTGGTGAGAGAAAACTAGGGATTCCATTAGAGCAGTTAATTTAGATGGATCCTCAGAGAAAGGGGGGTGATTGGCCTTCCAATTATACAAGTCTGCAGAGGAGAAAGGCCAGTACTGAAGGGGCTGTAGGGGTGGACGATCAGGGTCATCCTCTGGCCCTGGAATTGGAGGTGGTCCCAGGGCTCTGAGTGGGAGGGCAGTGGCAGTGTCTGGAGAAAGGGCCCTCCTACTTCTGGTTCCCGTAGCGGGCCCCCCCTGCTGACCCAAATCTGGGGGGGCTGGGGGTGCAGAGGGCTGCTGAACGGGCGGATAGGGTGGAGGTGGGTCCAAGAGGAGAAGGTCGGGTTGGGTCTCCGGGTAGATCCGTGAAGTTGTCTTTTTTTCCGTTTCTGCAAAAAGAACCTTAGAGGGCCCAGGGGGACCCTTATTAGCGGGTTGTGGGGGAATCCAGGGCTTGATCCAGGCCGGAGGGTCTTGGATCAAGTCCTGCCAGGTGAAAATATAAGGGATCTGGTCTGGATGTCCTCCGCGTTCCTGCAAAACAATATGCCTGACTGCCTGAATAATTGTTAAGTCAAAGGTGCCCTCTGGTGGCCATCCTACGTTAAATGAAGGCCATTCTGCAGCACAAAAGGTTTGCCACTTTCCCTTTTTTATTTCAACTGATAAACTATGTGCCCTTTCCTTGACGTCAGTCCAGTGAGTCAAAGTCAGATCCAAGGGAGTAGAAATGGTTTGTCCCATTTTGTTATATGTGGAAAAATGATAGAAGAATAAAAAGACAATAAACAGTAAACAAACCAAGGTCAGGAAAAAGCGACCAAATTTTGTCTGCCACAAAAGTAAAACTGATTCTGATGGTTCAGGCCTGGAACCAGATGACACTTTCGAACAGATGTGGACCCGGTCAGAGTCCACCAGATAGGAAGCCACCAAGCATCCTTGGCCTTCCTGACTCCCTGAGGCGTCCCCCAGGGCTGCAGGTTGTGGCAAATAAATGCACGTCTGCTGTCCACTGTGTATGGCCCTCACGGCACCAAAACACACCTGCAAACTCAAAGTGTCTTCTCAGAACCCAGAAATGAACAGACAATCAGAAAAATTTTCAGACAGATACAAGTAGACACAGAGACAGACATATAGACATATATGGCTGAGTCTATAGACATATATGGCGCCTTCTTACCTCCGAGAAGATGAATGTGGGTCTGGGGTCTGCCTCAAATCCCGGGACGAGCCCCCAAATGCTGGGACCCCTCCTCCCGGAGGGATTCCAAGCCTCGGGAATCGGGCGAGACCCCAAAGACTGACACAGACGCTTCTCAATGCAATAGCAGCAAGAGGTTTATTGAGAAACCGGTGCACCGGGGCTCGACACGAAGTCCTCACGCAGGAGGAGTGAAGAGAGCCCTGAGCCCCAATTTTTTAGAGTTTATATAGGGAAAAACCACAAAGTTAGGGAGGGGGGTCTGGCTCTAGGGGCTTTCCATATAGAATGGATTCTGATTGGTGGGGTCCAACCACCGAGCTAGGGAGGGGGTCTTGCTCTAGGGACTTTCCATATAGAATGGATTCTGATTGGTGGGGTCCAACCACCGAGCTAGGGAGGGGGTCTTGCTCTAGGGACTTTCCATATAGAATGGATTCTGATTGGTGGGGTCCACCTGGTGTTGCTTGACTGGGCTAGGAGTGACCACAGGACGCTGAGTGGCTTCCTGGGTTCCAGGAAACAGAGACAGGGTCTTGGGAACTAGGCAGTTGAGCAACGTTCAAGAATAACTGCAAGTCAGTTAGTTTTTCTAGGGCAAGGGCCAGCTGGGGGTTATTATAAAATGGCTGTTCTTTAGTCAATTTGAGGCAAGCAAGCAGGCAACGTTACAAAAGCTAAAAAGGCATGTTAGCATGATAATAAGGCTTTTAATTTTTGATCTTACAGTTCCAGGATGCCCATGCCAGCAGAGGCTGTAAGGGCCAAAATGGGTGAGGGGCTGCTAATGGCAGCAACAGATGACTCGAACCCAGCCGCACCGCAGAAGTCTCGTCCCATTCTGGTGACGACCTCCCAGAGCTGAGTCTACTCAAAGGCCGCTGCATCACCAGAGCACCCACCTCAGCCTGGGTGAGGACTCCGGGAAGCCGCATCTCTGGAGCACACTGCACCACTAGCAGGCCGCTCCATGGGAAACTCCCTGGCCAAGCAATTGCTTCCCTGTGGACAGCCTTAGGGCAGGGCCTTGCAATGCCTCCCAAGGCTCTCTGGAATTTCCTCCTGCCCACCCCGCAGGAAGGGAGGTTTCAGTTTCTAGCTAGCATAACCTTGGTGAGTGGATGTGTGACCTTTAAGATTGAGCTCTCCTCCCCTTGACTTCCTGAATGCCCAGACCCTCCTTTGTCACTTCAGTTCAGAGAAATTGGCTGCACAACAATCTGGGATAAAACTTTGGCTGAGGGTCTGGAGGGATGGCTTAGCCGTTACTAGGAAGCCTAAGGAATGCATGTTTTATCCTCCAGGTCCCACATAGCCAGACGCACAGTGATTCAAGCGCGCCATTGTTGCACATGCGCCACAAGGGGAAGCAGGCGTCTGGAGTTCGTTCACAATGGCTTAAAGGCTGTGGCACACCCATTCTCTCTGTCTCAAAAATAAAAGTATAATAAAAAAGAACCTCTGCTTATCAAATGACAGGATTTAAAAAGACTTAAAAAATGTAAAGAACAGCCAGGCTTGGTGTTGCACACCCTTTAATCCCAGCACTGAGGAGGCAGAGGTGGGAGGATCACCGTGAGTGTGAGGTGTCCCTGAGACTACAGGATAAATTCCAGGTCACCCTGTGCTAGAATGAAACTCTATCTCAAAAAAAAAAAAAAAAAAAAAAAAACTTAAAAAAAAGAATAATAATAAAATAAAAAATAAATAAAACCTTTGGTTGAAACCTAAAGTATGTTGAAGTGTCTAAGTTCCCCTTTCCTCCCTTCTTCCTATCATTTCATTTTTCTTGAGGGAATCAAAAGGAACTCTTTAGGTTCGATCTTTCCTCTTCCAAGCAGAAGCAGTTCCACCCCGTATGTAGGGTAAATTCCCACTTGTGCATTTCTTGGTAGTACCTGACATTATACTAGAAAATTTCTTTCTGATTATGTCCGTCAAATAAAATCTGCAAGTGTAAATGTCTTTGAGGCACATTTTCAGTAATCCAAACAGGTGGGAAGTTGAGCAGGAGGATCTAGGAAGGAAGACACTCATGGTGTCTCTTGGGTGAATTGACTGTTGTGTAGAAAATCATGATCCTACAGCTGTAGCTAAATGCTCAGAAAGGCCACTGTTATGTGTGAGGAATTACTTGTTCAGACCTAGCCATTCATTCTGTTTCTCTCTAACGATAATGGGTATCTCTTTAAAATTGAGCAGACTGTAATCTTGAGACTAGATCGTGTAAATTTCATTTAAAAAATAATTAGCCAGTGCTGGAGAAACTGCTTGCAGGTTAAGCTGCTTACTTGTGATGTAAGAAATCAGGTTTGACTCTCCAGATCCCAAGTAAGCCACACGCACAACGTGACCCAAGCACCCAAGATCGCAGGTGTGCACAAGATGGCGCACGTCTGGAATTCAGTAACAGTGGCTGGAGGCCAAGGTGTGCCAATTCTTTCACTCTTGCTTTGTTGCAAATAAATAAATAAATAAATAGAAAAAGATAAATAATAATGAGCCAGGTTGTGGCGGTGCACACCCTGAAACCTCAGCAATTGGGAGGCAGAGGCAGGAGGACTGCCTGAGTTCAAGGCCAGCTTGAGACTACAGAGTGAATTCCAGGTCAGGCTGGATTAGAGCGAAACCCGACCTCGAAAATCCAGAAACACGAGGAGAAAGAGAAGCAAGCAGCCCGGGACCGGCGCCTCGCCACGTGCCCGCGCCCAAGGCCCCTGGTTCGAGGACCCCAGTCGTCCCCCGTGCCGACGTCACCACGTCCGAGCAGCTGCTGCTCGCGGGCTCAGCGGGAGGGGCCCAGCGGCTCCGGCTCCAGCACCGGAAGCGGGTTCCGTACTTCCGGCCTCGCCGTGTGGCCATGGCGCTCCTAGGCCGGCCCAGCCCGGGCTTCCTCCCGCCGCCCTGGCTCAGGACTGCGCGCGGGCGGGCGAAGCCGAGGCCCCGGAATCCAGCGGGACCTTCTCCTGCTCCCGAGGCCGGTGAGGAGCCGCCGGTCCCGACGACGAGAGGAGAACGAGGCTCCCTCAGTCAGTCAGTCATCGGGGGAGCGCAGTCCTGTCAGCAGCTCCGCTCTGCGCATGTCACGTGACGTGCGAGGCCGTGACTGGCGCAAAGCCGCCTGCCAATCACGTGGCCGCGTGTCTCAGCGTGTCTGCCGCGCACGCGCAGAAGGGTTTGCGCGCGGCCCTCCCAGAGCTGTGCGCCCGAGGTCAGGGAGGCAGAGCCAGGGCCTCCCCAGAGCCGGACGTGGCCAGAGTGGACCATGTTCGTTTGGTGACCAGGCCTGGGACTCTGTTCGTGAAGATGTTGTCTGCGGCTGGAGGGATGGCTTCGGGGTTAAGGCGCTTGCCTGTGAAGCCTACCGGACCCAGGTTCGATTACCCAGGACCCGCTTAGGCCAGAAGCACTAAGGTGAGGCAAGAGCAAGGTCGCACATGCCCACTAGGTGGTGCAAGTGTCTGGAGTTAGATTGCAGAGGCTGAGGCCCTGGCCCGCCAATTCTCTCTCTCTCCTCTAAAATAAAATAAAATTAAAATTAAAATAAAATATAAAACTTGCCAGGCAGAGGTAGGAGGATCACTGTGAGTTCGAGGCCATCCTGAGACTACAAATGTATTCTAGGTCAGCCTGGTCTAATGTGAGACCCTACCTCAAAAACAAAAAAAAAACAAAAAAAAAAAACTCATCTTGGAGCTAGTTCTAGAGGTGCAGTCCTGTGACCCCTCCACTCAGGAGGTGGAGCCTGGAGGACAGTTTACACAGCAAGTTCGTGGCCAGACCAGACTACATGAGACCCTGTCCACAAAGCTTACCTTGGGTATCCCCGCCCGCACTGGTTGAGTGGGAGGCCATCTAAGTGGCTCCCAGTTGGGGTTGGGACTGGGAGATATGGTCCGTGTAGGGGGCGCTGGGCACTCATTGCAGGTGCCCACAGGCAGCCTCGGGGCACCCACCCGGAGCGGGTGGCTGCACCCATCCCATGCTGCCCCGGGTGATCCCCAAGCCTGGCCCTGCTTCGAAAAACAAAAAAAAAAAAAAAACAGGCTTAAAGGGCCCAGTACCCACGTAAAGCCAGATGAACAAAGTGCACACATGTCTGGAGCCTCATGTGCAGTGGCTGGAGGCCCTGGCGTGCCAGTTCTCTTTGTCTCTTTTATTTCTTTATATGTATTTATTTCTTGCTCACTCAAATAAATAAAATATTTTTACAAAAGAAGAGGAGGACAAATTCGCCTGGAAATAAAACACTAGATACCTGTGAGGGGTGTGGTGGAAAAATGATGTTTGTACTATGTGGCATCTTGGATACTTAGAATTGTACATCCTGGGAGTCTACTGCTAAAGTTTAAAAATAAAATGTTGTGGACTGGAGAGACGGCTTAGCAGTTAAGGCGCATGCCTACAGAGCCAAACAGCCAGGTTCAATTCCCCAACGCCATATAAGCCAGATGCACAAGGGGGTACATGCATTCAGAGCTTATTTAGAGCAGCTGGATCTGGCGCACCCATTCTCTCTCAAATAAATGAATAAAAATAAAATAAAATGTTCCAAAGGTTTGTGGGGGCCTCTCCTTTGTTCTCTCGTTCTCTTTTTCTCTGTGTGCGAGATACTGAAGGGAGCAATGAGGACCTCTGCTTCTTCCTCTCCTTCTGCTCTTCTCTGTCTGTGGTACTGAAGGGAGCAGTGAGGACCTCTGCTTCTTCCTCTCCTTCTGCTCTTCTCTGTCTGTGGTCCTGAAGGGAGCAGTGAGGCCTCTGCTTCTTCCTCTCCTTCTGCTCTTCTCTGTCTGTGGTACTGAAGGGAGCAGTGAGGGCCTCTGCTTCTTCCTCTCCTTCTGCTCTTCTCTGTCTGTGGTACTGAAGGGAGCAGTGAGGACCTCTGCTTCTTCCTCTCCTTCTGCTCTTCTCTGTCTGTGGTACTGAAGGAGCAGTGAGGACCTCTGCTTCTTCCTCTCCTTCTGCTCTTCTCTGTCTGGTGGTACTGAAGGGAGCAGTGAGGACCTCTGCTTCTTCCTCTCCTTCTGCTCTTCTCTGTCTGTGGTACTGAAGGGAGCAGTGAGGACCTCTGCTTCTTCCTCTCCTTCGCTCTTCTCTGTCTGCGTGGTACTGAAGGGAGCAGTGAGGACCTCTGCTTCTTCCTCTCCTTCTGCTCTTCTCTGTCTGTGTGGTACTGAAGGGAGCAGTGAGGGCCTCTGCTTCTTCCTCTCCTTCTGCTCTTCTCTGTCTGTGGTACTGAAGGGAGCAGTGAGGGCCTCTGCTTCTTCCTCTCCTTCTGCTCTTCTCTGTCTGTGGTCCTGAAGGGAGCAGTGAGGACCTCTGCTTCTTCCTCTCCTTCTGCTCTTCTCTGTCTGTGGTCCTGAAGGGAGCAGTGAGGACCTCTGCTTCTTCCTCTCCTTCTGCTCTTCTCTGTCTGTGGTACTGAAGGGAGCAGTGAGGGACCTCTGCTTCTTCCTCTCCTTCTGCTCTTCTCTGTCTGTGGTACTGAAGGGAGCAGTGAGGACCTCTGCTTCTTCCTCTCCTTCTGCTCTTCTCTGTCTGTGGTCCTGAAGGGAGCAGTGAGGACCTCTGCTTCTTCCTCTCCTTCTGCTCTTCTCTGTCTGTGGTACTGAAGGGAGCAGTGAGGGCCTCTGCTTCTCCTCTCCTTCTGCTCTTCTCTGTCTGTGGTACTGAAGGGAGCAGTGAGGACCTCTGCTTTTCCTCTCCTTCTGCTCTTCTCTGTCTGTGGTACTGAAGGGAGCAGTGAGGGCCTCTGCTTCTTCCTCTCCTTCTGCTCTTCTCTGTCTGTGGTACTGAAGGGAGCAGTGAGGACCTCTGCTTCTTCCTCTCCTTCTGCTCTTCTCTGTCTGTGGTACTGAAGGGAGCAGTGAGGACCTCTGCTTCTTCCTCTCCTTCTGCTCTTCTCTGTCTGTGGTACTGAAGGGAGCAGTGAGGAGCCTCTGCTTCTTCCTCTCCTTCTGCTCTTCTCTGTCTGTGGTACTGAAGGGAGCAGTGAGGACCTCTGCTTCTTCCTCTCCTTCTGCTCTTCTCTGTCTGTGGTCCTGAAGGGAGCAGTGAGGACCTCTGCTTCTTCCTCTCCTTCTGCTCTTCTCTGTCTGTGGTACTGAAGGGAGCAGTGAGGACCTCTGCTTCTTCCTCTCCTTCTGCTCTTCTCTGTCTGTGGTACTGAAGGGAGCAGTGAGGACCTCTGCTTCTTCCTCTCCTTCTGCTCTTCTCTGTCTGTGGTCCTGAAGGGAGCAGTGAGGACCTCTGCTTCTTCCTCTCCTTCTGCTCTTCTCTGTCTGTGTGGTACTGAAGGGAGCAGTGAGGACCTCTGCTTCTTCCTCTCCTTCTGCTCTTCTCTGTCTGTGGTCCTGAAGGAGCAGTGAGGGCCTCTGCTTCTTCCTCTCCTTCTGCTCTTCTCTGTCTGTGGTCCTGAAGGGAGCAGTGAGGACCTCTGCTTCTTCCTCTCCTTCTGCTCTTCTCTGTCTGTGGTCCTGAAGGAGCAGTGAGGACCTCTGCTTCTTCCTCTCCTTCTGCTCTTCTCTGTCTGTGGTCCTGAAGGGAGCAGTGAGGGCCTCTGCTTCTTCCTCTCCTTCTGCTCTTCTCTGTCTGTGGTACTGAAGGGAGCAGTGAGGACCTCTGCTTCTTCCTCTCCTTCTGCTCTTCTCTGTCTGTGGTCCTGAAGGGAGGCAGTGATCTTCCTCTCTTCTGCTCTTCTCTGTCTGTGGTACTGAAGGGAGCAGTGAGGACCTCTGCTTCTTCCTCTCCTTCTGCTCTTCTCTGTCTGTGGTCCTGAAGGGAGCAGTGAGGACCTCTGCTTCTTCCTCTCCTTCTGCTCTTCTCTGTCTGTGGTCCTGAAGGGAGCAGTGAGGGCCTCTGCTTCTTCCTCTCCTTCTGCTCTTCTCTGTCTGTGGTACTGAAGGGAGCAGTGAGGACCTCTGCTTCTTCCTCTCCTTCTGCTCTTCTCTGTCTGTGGTCTGAAGGGAGCAGTGAGGACCTCTGCTTCTTCCTCTCCTTCTGCTCTTCTCTGTCTGTGGTACTGAAGGGAGCAGTGAGGACCTCTGCTTCTTCCTCTCCTTCTGCTCTTCTCTGTCTGTGGTACTGAAGGGAGCAGTGAGGACCTCTGCTTCTTCCTCTCCTTCTGCTCTTCTCTGTCTGTGGTACTGAAGGGAGCAGTGAGGGACCTCTGCTTCTTCCTCTCCTTCTGCTCTTCTCTGTCTGTGGTACTGAAGGGAGCAGTGAGGACCTCTGCTTCTTCCTCTTCCTTCTGCTCTTCTCTGTCTGTGGTCCTGAAGGAGCAGTGAGGACCTCTGCTTCTTCCTCTCCTTCTGCTCTTCTCTGTCTGTGGTACTGAAGGAGCAGTGAGGACCTCTGCTTCTTCCTCTCCTTCTGCTCTTCTCTGTCTGTGGTCCTGAAGGGAGCAGTGAGGACCTCTGCTTCTTCCTCTCCTTCTGCTCTTCTCTGTCTGTGGTACTGAAGGGAGCAGTGAGGACCTCTGCTTCTTCCTCTCCTTCTGCTCTTCTCTGTCTGTGGTCCTGAAGGGAGCAGTGAGGACCTCTGCTTCTTCCTCTCCTTCTGCTCTTCTCTGTCTGTGGTACTGAAGGGAGCAGTGAGGACCTCTGCTTCTTCCTCTCCTTCTGCTCTTCTCTGTCTGTGGTACTGAAGGAGCAGTGAGGACCTCTGCTTCTTCCTCTCCTTCTGCTCTTCTCTGTCTGTGGTACTGAAGGGAGCAGTGAGGGCCTCTGCTTCTTCCTCTCCTTCTGCTCTTCTCTGTCTGTGGTACTGAAGGGAGCAGTGAGGACCTCTGCTTCTTCCTCTCCTTCTGCTCTTCTCTGTCTGTGGTACTGAAGGGAGCAGTGAGGACCTCTGCTTCTTCCTCTCCTTCTGCTCTTCTCTGTCTGTGGTACTGAAGGGAGCAGTGAGGACCTCTGCTTCTTCCTCTCCTTCTGCTCTTCTCTGTCTGTGGTACTGAAGGGAGCAGTGAGGGCTCTGCTTCTTCCTCTCCTTCTGCTCTTCTCTGTCTGTGGTACTGAAGGGAGCAGTGAGGACCTCTGCTTCTTCCTCTCCTTCTGCTCTTCTCTGTCTGTGTGGTACTGAAGGGAGCAGTGAGGACCTCTGCTTCTTCCTCTCCTTCTGCTCTTCTCTGTCTGTGGTCCTGAAGGGAGCAGTGAGGGCCTCTGCTTCTTCCTCTCGTTTGCTGTCAGCATTTTGCCTTTCTCTAAATAGGAGTCTTGACATGTGCTACTCACTGGTGAATGGTTTGCAGACGTGGTCAGAGCTATAGTGCAAGTTGTGTAAAAGACTTCCTCTGTCTTCATGACTGTCACCTCCAAATCCAGTGCCTCGATCCTAGGTGTCACCTACAAAACATTTCTTCTGTGACTTTGAGCAGGTGTGCTGTATTATGAGAAATCCTTCCATTCTGGCTGAATAAGGCCCAGATTAATTTCCAGCATTTCTTTTTGTCTTTTTGGTTTT
Organism: Dipus sagitta; assembly: GCA_036346955.1. Lineage (NCBI taxonomy): Eukaryota > Metazoa > Chordata > Mammalia > Rodentia > Dipodidae > Dipus > Dipus sagitta. The sequence continues at coordinate 75,337,693 of CM070787.1, read as the reverse complement.
TCGAGGTAGGTTTTCACTGTAACTCAGTTCTGGCTGACCTGGAATTTACCATGTAGTCTCAGGGTGGCCTTTTTTAATTAAAAATGTTTTTGTTTATTAAGCCAGGCAAGGTAGTGCACACCTTTAATCCCAGGAGGCACTGAGGTGGCAGAAGTAGGAGGATCACCATGCGTTTGAAGCCACCCTGAGACTACATAGTGAATTCCAGGTCAGTCTGGAGTGAGGCCCTACCTCGGAAAACCAATTTAATTTTTTTTATTTGCAAGCAGACAGACATAGAAGACACAGAGAGAGAGAGAGAGCCTCCAGCCACCTGAAACAAACTCCAGATGCATGTGCCACTGTGCACCTGGCTTTACATGTGCACTGGGGAATCAAACCTGGGTGGGTCATTAGGCTTTGAAAGCAAGCGCCGTAACTGCTAAGCCAGCTGTCCAGGCCAGTTTCTAGTTTCTTTGATACTTAGTAGTGAACATTCTCCAGCACAAAACCAAGTACGTTTCTTTTGTTCAAACTGGGAGATGCCTTCAAATCTGATTTTCAACAAGCAGTGGTGCAGTGCAGGAAGAATTTTTTTTAGCTTGCACCCTATTTTTTTCTGTGGCCCTAGGAAGTCATGCCTTCATTTTGGTAGCTCCTCAGTACCATGGGATTGAGGTCAGTGTTAGGGAAAATGGATAAAATGAGCCGCGCTCCCCCCACACGTTTTGAGGCAGGGTCTCACTCTAGCCCAGGCTCTGACCTGGAACTCACAGTGTAGCCAGGGATGGCATCAAATTCACAGTACTCCTCTCTCAGCCTTCAGAGTGCTGGGATTAAAGGCCTGTACCACCACACCCAGCTAGAAATCTTTTTTTTTTTTTTTTTTTTTTTGCTTTTTTTGTTTTTCTACATAGCGTCTCACTCTAGCTCAGGCTGACCTGGAATTCACTATGTAGTCTCACGCTGGCCTCAAACTCACGGTGATCCTCCTACCTCAGCCTCGCAAGTGCTGGGATTAAAGGTGTGTGCCACCACGCCCGGCTCTCTTTTTTTTTACATACATTGATCAATTGATTAATTTGAGATACAGAGAAAAAGAGAGGCAGATATACATACACAGAGAGAGAGAGGAATCAGGCATACAAGGGCCTCCAGCTGTTGCAAATGAACACCAGACTCATGCAGCACTTTATGCAGCTGGGTTACATGGGGCCTTGGGAAGCGAACCTGAGTCCTTTGGCTTTGCAAGCAAGTGCCTTAACCACTAAGCCATATCTTCAGCCCTAGAAATCTCACTGTTTTTTGGTTGCTGTTTTTTTTGTTTTTTTTTGTTTTTTTTTTTTTTTGAGGTCTAGCCCAGTCTGACTAATTATTCAGTATGTAGTTTCAGAGTGGCCTTGAATTCACAGCGATCCTCCTATCTCTGCCACCCAAATACTGGAATTAAAGGCATGCATCACCATGCCCAGCCTAGAAATCTCTTTTTCATTAATGAACTACAGGGCTAGGGCAACTGCTCAGTGGTTAGAGGCACTTGCATGCAGAGCCTGCCATCCAGGGTTCGGTTCCTCAATGGCCCCTTGAAGCCAGGTGCAAAAAGGGGTGCAGGTGCTAGGTCAGCATGGGTTGGAGTGAGACTCTGAGTGGAAGTGTCTCAAAGATCTCAGGCCAGGCTCTTCCTCTGGGAGCAGCCAGGGCAGAACAGGAAGATCTGGTGCAGCAGAGTCTCCTAGGCAGGAGTGTACTGCCATAGGAACAAAAAAGCCATCAGCAGGGGCTGGAGAGATGGCTTAGTGGTTAAGGTGTTTGCCTGCAAAGCCAAAGGGCCCAGGTTCGATTCCCCAGGACCCACATAAGCCAGATGCACAAGGGGTGCATGTATCTAGAGTTGGTTTTCAGTAGCTAGACACCCTGGGTTCCCATTCTCTCTTGCTCAAATGAATAAATTAAAATTGAAAATATGTTTAAGAAGCAGAAGAGATGGCTTAGCAGTTAAGGTGCTTGTCTGCAAAGCCTAAGGACCCAGGTTTGGCTCCCTAGAACCCACAAAAGCCACCCACATAACCCAGATACACAAGTGGATGAATGTGCACATGATCACATGCAGAGATCTGGCGCATGCATCTCGAGTTTGATTGCAGTGTCTAGAGTTCCTGGCGTGACGATTCTCATTTCTTTCTTTCTTTCGTGCTCACTCTGTTGCTTTAAAAAAAAAAAAAAAAAAAGCCAGGCTGGGTGTGATGGTGCACACCTTTAATCCCAGCACTCGGGAGGTAGAGGTGGGATTATCACTCTGAGTTCGAAGCCACCCTGAGACTATGTAGTGAATTTCAGGTCAGCCTGGACCAAAGTGAGACCCTACCTCAAAAAACCAAAATAATAATAATACTAGTAATAATAATCGATAAAATAAATAAATAAATAAAAGCCGGGCATGGTGGCACACGCCTTTGATCCCAGCACTCGGGAGGCAGAGGTAGGAGGACTGCCGTGAGTTCGAGGCCACCCTGAGACTGCATAGTGAATTCTAGGTCAGCCTGGGCTAGAGCGAGACCCTACCTTGAAAAACCACACACAAAAAAAAAGGCCAGTGTGTTGGGTATGCCTCAAAAAAATTTTTTTTTGTAATTTACTTAATATTGCTTAGCAGTTAAGGCACCTGTCTGTGAAACCTAAGGTCCCAGGTTCAGCTCCCTAGAACCCACGTAACCCAGATGCACAAGTTGATGTATGCATATGAGGTCACATGCAAAGAAGAGGGCATGTGCGTCATGTTTGAATGTAGGATCTAGAGTTTCTGGCACGACAATTCTCTCTCTTATAAATAGTGTGTGTGTTTAAATTGGTTGTGGTGTATGTAGCATGCCTTTAATCCCAGCACTTGGGAAGCAAAGGTAGGAGGATTACTGTGAGTTGAAGGCCACCCTGAGACTACATAGGGACTTCCAGGTTAGCCTAGACTAAAGTGAAACTCTACCTCAAAAGACCAAAAATAAAAATAGATAGATAGATAGATAGATAGAGATATATATTACAACTCCTTACAACGTGCCTCCTCCAGACACAAAATGGCCTGGATATCCATGACCTCACAGTGCCTGACACTACCTACACAAGACCATCATAAGAGGAGGAAAAGATCATGACATCAAAAGAGAGACTGATTGAGATGGGGAGGGGATATGATGGAGAATGGAGTTTCAAAGGGGAAAGTGGGGGGAGGGAGGATATTACCATGGGATATTTTTTATAATCATGGAAGTTGTTAATAAAAATTTGAAAAAAAATTAAAAAATTGAAAAAAAAATTCAGGTGGCTGGGGAGATGTGCTGTTGAAAATGCTTCTTGTAAAACCTGTCTACCTGGGTTCTATTCCCCAGACACAAAAAGTGGAGCAAGAGCTGGGCATGGTGGCACACGCCTTTAATCCCAGCACTCGAGAGGCAGTGGTAGGAGGATCGCCGTGAGTTCGAGGCCACCCTGAGACTCCATAGTGAATTCCAGGTCATCCTGAGCTAGAGTGAGACCCTACCTCGAAAAATAAAAAAACAAAATTTGGAGCAAGCATCTGGCATAAGGAGATCATTCATGCATGCGTGCATGTGCCCACGAGAGAGAAAGAAAGATAGCAAATAAAAAATAGTTAAAGCAGGGCTGGAAGGATGGCTTAGCAGTTAAGGTACTTGCCTGTGAAGCCTAAGGACCCAGGTTCAATTCTCCAGGTCCCACGAACGCCAGATACACATAGGGGTACATGTTTCTGGAGTTCATTTGCAATGGCTGTAGGCCCTGGTGTGCCCATTCTCTCTCTCTCTCTCCTCTCTCTCTCTCTCTCTCTCTCTCTCTCCCCTCTCTCCCTCTCTCTGTGTCTAATAAATGAATAAATGAGCCGGGCATGGTGGTGCAAGCCTTTAATCCCAGTACTCGGGAGGCAGAGGTAGGAGGATTGCTGTGAGTTCAAGGCCATCCTGAGACTATGTAGTGAATTCCAGGTCAGCCTGGGCTAGAGCAAGACCCTACCTCGAAAACCCAAATAATAATAATAATAATAATAATAATAATAAAATAAGGGCTGGAGAAGATGGCTTAGCGGTTAAGGCATTTGCCTGCAAAGCCAAAGAACCCTGGGTCGATTCCCCAGGACCCACGTAAACCAGACGCACAAGGAGGCCCATGGGTCTGGAGTTCATTTGCAGTGGCTGGAGGCCTTGGCGCTCTCATTCTCTCTTTCTTTCTCTCTACCTCTTCCTCTCTCTCTCAAATAAAATATATTAAAATAAATAAATGGCCGGGCGTGGTGGCACATGCCTTTAATCCCAGCACTTGGGAGGCAGAGGTAGGAGGATCTCTGTGAGTACAAGGCCACCCTGAGACTCCACAGTTAATTCCAGGTCACTCTGGGCCAGAGTGAGACCGTACCTCGAAAAAAAATATTTTTTTAAATATCTAAAGCTAAAATAATACTTCAATGGGCAGGGAATGTGACTCAGTGGTTAGAGTGCTTGCCTAGATGGACAGAGGTGCAGGGTGCAGGGGCCCAGGCCTGTAATCCGAGGAGGTGAAAACAGGAGGATCAGAAATTCAAGATCACCCTTGGCTACATGCTGAGTTTGAGGCCAGCCAGGACTGTTTCTCAGAAAGAGGATAAGGAATCCAGATATGGTGGCTTCCAGGTTTGAGATTGAGAAAGAGGTGAAGGGATGCAAGGAAGAAATAAATACATACATACATAAATCAATCTTGGGCTTTCTAAAATCAGGGCTTGTGGGGAGGAGAGTGAGGGCTCAGAAGTAAAGGTGCTTGCCTACAAAGATCAATGACCTGGGTTCAATTTCCCAGTACCCACATAAAGCCAGGTGTACAAAGTGGCCCATGCATCTGGAGCTTGTTTGCAGTGGTTAGAGGCCCTATTGCTCTCTCTCTCTCTCTCACTCTTTAGGAAAGAAAAAAAAAATTGACTTGAGCCGGATGTGGCGACACATGCCTTTAATCCCAGCATTGGGGGGGCACAGGTAGGAGGATCGCTGTGAGATGGAGGCCACCCTGAGACTACATAGTGAATTCCAGGTCAGCCTAGACTAGAGTTAAGACCTTTCCTCGGAAAAAAAAAAAAAAAAAAAAGAACGGGGGGGGGGGGAGGCTTGAGAGATGGCTTAGCGGTTAAGGTGTTTGCAAAACCAAAGGACCAGGGGTTCGATTACCCACGGCCCACGTTAGCCAGATGCACAAGGTGGCGCATGCATCTGGAGTTCCTTTGCAGTGGCTGGAGGCGCTGGTGTGCCCATTCTCTTTCTCTCTTTCGCTGTCAAATAAATAAATAAATAAAAATAAGATCTTTTTTTTAAAAGACATGAAACCAGAGATTTGACCAATGGGAATGCTCAGAGACCCGGGAAACAGGCAAGGCAGGCAGGAAGGGAGGGACTTTATTGCACGTGGCTAATGTACCGGCGGAGTAGGCCCCGCCCCTGGCTTCCCAGGCTCACGTGCGTGAGTACGAGAGAAGGCGGGGCTAGTTCCAAGGCCCAATAGCAGCGCGGGTGGCGGGCAGGGCATTCCCAGACTGACCAATGACAGCAGGAATGGCCAAAGGTTTGAGGCGTGGGAGGCAGGCGGATGGTATTCAGAGCACCAATAATAGCGCGGGTGGTGGGCGGAGAATTCCCAAACTGACCAATGACGGTAGGAGTGGCCGGGCGTCCAAGCCGCGCCGATTGGCCTATAGGCCGGTATGGTATTCAGATCACCAATAGGATCCCGGGAGGTGGGCGGGGGCATTCCCAGAGTGACCAATGACAGCGGGAATGGCGGGGTGTCGGGAGGAGGCTGGTCCACGGCGGACTCGGTGCTGTTTGAGTTTTTGCACTTAGAAATGTGGCAGAGCTGTGAACTCCGGGCCCCGACCCTGGGCCGGGGGTGAGCGTTGGGTCCCGCGGGGAGATGGCGCGGGCCACGCCGGGAGGGAGAACTCGTACCCACCCGAGCTCGGACTCGGTGGCTTTGACACGTATGCGTCGGGGTGGGTGGTTAGGAAGTGATCGCACCTCCCTGGAATTGAGCGCCGTGACTCACTTTTTATTATTGTTATTATTTTATTTACTTGAGAGCGACAGGCAGAGAGAGAGAAAGAGACAGAGAGAGAGAGAGAATGGGCGCACCAGGGCCTCCAGCCACTGCAAACGAACTCCAGACGCGTGTGCTCCCTTGTGCATCCAGCTAACGTGGGTCCTGGGGAATCGAGCCTTGAATGGGGGACCTTAGGCTTCACAGGCAAGCGCTTAACAGCTAAGGCGTCTCTCCAGCCCCTAATTATCTTTTTGTTGTTGTTGTTTTTTGAGGTAGGGTCTCACTCTGGCCCAGGCTGACCTGGAATTCACTAAGTAGTCTCAGGCTGGCCTCGAACTCATGGTGATCCTCTTACCTCTGCCTCCCGAGTGCTGTCATCAAAGGCGTGTGTCACCACCCCTGACCACTTTTTATTCATTTAAACATTTTATTTGCAATGATGGCAAGAATGAGAATGGGCACTCCGATGCCTCTAGCTACTGCATACGAACTCCAGATGGCATGCAACACTTTGGGCATCTGGCTTTACGTCGGTCCTTGGGAAATCGAACCTGGGTTGTTAGGCTTTCCAGGCAAGTGACCTTAACCATGAGCCATCTCTCCAGCCTCCCCCCCCCCCTTTTTTTTAAGGTAGGATCTCACTCTAGCCCAGGCTGACCTGGAATTTACTATATAGTCTCAGGGTGGCCTCGAACTCTGGGCGATCCTCCTACCTCTGCGTCCCAAGTTCTGGGACTAAAGGTCTGGCAGTTTTTTTTTGTTGTTGTTGTTGTTGTTTTTCTGGAGCTTGGTTCTCATCTACTCTAGACTGGCCATTGGATCCACTCTGTAGGGGAGAATGACCTTGGACTTCTGTTCTTCCTAACACCACACTCCAAATACTGGGACTGCAGGCTCTTCCCCCCGCCCCCCAGCATGGGGTCCTTTTTCCTGTGTAGGCCAGACTGGCCCTGAAGTCCATCCAGATCCTTCTGCTTCAGCCTGTGGAGTGCTAGCGTGCACCCTGCCACATCCTATAAGCCCTTGATTCACGTCTGTCCCTTCTCCTTGACCGCGTGCCCTGATCCCTCACTGCACACTCTTAACTCACAGTGGGCCCTCAGTGTGGATTTGTCCCCGGAAGTAAATGAAGGGTGGATTCATTGAGTATTGTAACCCAGAATAGCTCCTCCCATTCACGTGTTCCTATGTGCCATCCTGGGTGTCAGTATTTATTACCCTGCATCCCATGGAGGCCAGTCTGAACCTTCATCCAAGCCGAGCTGACCTTTGGAGCCATATCCCTTCCTCTCCCTGGGCCCAGTCAGGCATGAAGTCACTGCCTGCAACTCGCAGTGTGTGCACCTCAGGTCTCGTAGAAGGGTTCTGTTGGCTGTGTTCCTGCAACCGTGGGCAACGGGTTTCCTCCCTCTGCGCACATGGCTAGGGCTTCTGTCATTGATAGTCCCACGCGCCCAGTAGGGATGTGCCCCGGGAATGAGACTTTAGGAAGCTCCCAGAAATCTCTTGATTTCTCTCCACTTCTACATGGACCTGTCATGAGAAATTGCTGGGGGGGGGGGCGGTGTTTGTTTTTAAATTTTTATTTTATTTTTTGAGGGGGAGAGAGAAAGAGGCAGAGCAAGAGACAGAGAGAGAATAGAGAATAGGCACTCCAGGGCCTTCAGCCACTGCAAACGAACTCTTAGCTGCTAGCTGCGTGCGCCACCTTGTGCATCTGGCTAACATGGATCCTGGGGAATAGAACCTGGGTCTTGGCTTTGCAGACAAGTGCCTTAACCTCTAAGCCATCCCTCCAGCCCCCTCAGTTTTAAATGCAGAACTTTATTCTGTGAACATATTGCATATTGCTCATATTCCCATCAGATTATATACTCGTGTTCCCTCTCTCCACCCCCATTCCACTGAGGGCCCTTCTCAGTGGGGTTATTGGTATGCACTGTGGGGTCATAAAGGCCTTATTTTCTTTTTCTTTTGGGGGAGGACAGTGTCTCAGGATACTCCTTCCCACCATGTGGCTCTTACATTCTTTGCACCCCCTGTTTTGCAGTGTTCCTAGATCCTTGGAAGGTGTTGGAAGCCGTTAGTGTTGAACTCTTAGCAGCATCTGATTTTCTGCTCTGATAAGTTTTAGTCTCCTCAGCGTCTACTACCATCTCTCCTATTTTATATTTTTGCAAAGTGAGAGGGAGTGAAGGAGAAAACATGGGTGTGCCAGGGCCTCTTGCCACTGCAAACTCCAGATGCTTGAGCCACTTTGTGCATCTGCCCTTACATGTGTACTTACTGGGGAACCAAATTTATGTTATCAGGCTTTGCAAGCAAGCGCCTTTAACCACTGAGCCATCTCTCCAGCAAGGGGGGGGGGCTGTTTTATTTTATTTTTTTATTTATTTTTGGTTTTCGAGGTAAGGTTCAGGCTGATTCAGGTCTCACTCACCCAGGCTGACCTACAATTCACTCTGTAGTCTCAGGGTGGCCTTGAACTCACAGCGATCCTCCTGCCTCCCGAGTGCTGGGATTAAAGGTGTGTGCCACCATGCCCGGCTCCTATTTTATTTTTATTATTTTGTCTGTATGTGTGCAGTGGACAGTGAGGGCAGGAGACTTCCCCTGGTGTTGTTCCTTGGGAACATGGCTTGTACACACCCTCCCACTTTCTTTTGAGTGAGATCTGTACTTGGTCTGGAGCTTGCCATTTAGGCCAGTCTGGCTTGCCAGAAAGACCCAGGAATCCTTGTCTCCACCTCCCCAGTGCTGGGATTAGAGTCCTGGCATTTTTACATGAGTGCTGGAAATCCAAACTCAGGTCCCTCTTCCTGCTGCGAGGAAGTCTTTGCAGCCCCTTTTCTAATTGCCTCTTTTCTTCTTTCTCTTCCCCTTTGACTTTTTCTTCTCCAGGTAGGACCTCACTCTAGCCCAGGCTGACCTGGAACTCACTCTGTGGTCCCAGGCTAGCCTCAAACTCACAGTGATCCTACTGCCTCTGCCTTCTGAGTGTTGGGATTAAAGCTGTGCACCACCATGCCTGACTGCTCTTTAAAAAAAAAAAAAAAATTATTTACTTGAGAGGGAGATAATGGGCATGCCAGGGCCTCTTTCCATTCCAGACATTTGTGCCACTTTGTGTATCTGGCTTTAAGTGTGTGCTGGGGAATCGAACCCAGGCTGACAAGCTTTGCAAGCTGGGGCCTTTAACTACTGAGTCATCATCGCCCCACTCCTAGTAGTGCTCTTGTTTAATGTGAGGGCCCGGGCTCTATCCCCAGAGCAACAAAGTCTGTGGGAGGATGTGTGTATGTTATGTGCAAACAGCACTGTTTCAAATACTTATTTGCAAGGAGAGAGATCCAGAGAATGAGAATTCCAGATGCATGCACCACTTTGTGCATCTGGCTTTACATGGGTACTGGGGAGTCAAACCCAGGTCCTTGGGTATTGCAGGCAATCGCCTTAGCTACTGAGCCATCTCTCCAGCTCCAGCACTGTTTTATAGAAGGGACTTTAAGACTGGCATAGTGGCGCATGCTTTTAATCCCAGCACTCAGGAGGCAGAGGTAGGAGGATCGCCATGAGTTCGAGGCCACCCTGAGACTACACAGTGAATTCCAGGTCAGCCTGGGCTAGAGGTGAGACCCTACCTCGAAAAAACAACAAAAAAATCAAAAAGAAAGAAATGACATTAGTGTCCTTAAATTTTGTTGTTGTTGTTGTTGTTTGTTTGTTATTTGGAGCGCTGGGATTAAAGGCGTGCGCCACCACACCCAACACACCGGGTGTGTCCTTAGATTTCTATGCTCAGGTCTTAGAGCCCTTCCCTCATAGGTACTAAGAACTGACTGCTCTGGCACTCAGAAGCCCAGGTGAGGTGAAGTGTCATTTTCTTTTTTCTTTTTATTTTTTTTTTCATTTTTTTTTTATTTATTTGAGAGTGACAGACAGAGAGAGAAAGAGGAACAGAGAGAGAGAGAGAGAATGGGCGCGCCAGGGCCTCCAGCCACTGCAAACGAACTCCAGATGCATGTGCCCCCTTGTGCATCTGGCTAACGTGGGTCCTAGAGAATCGAGCCTTGAACCGGGGTCCTTAGGCTTCACAGGCAAGCGCTTAACCACTAAGCCATCTCTCCAGCCCTTAAGTGTCATTTTCTTGTTTGCCAGAGGAAAGTCTTTGGGGATGGTCTTGTTTCAGAGCCTACACAGGCTCTGGGGACAGAGGGAACACAAAAACTCAAGCACCCTAGCTCCAAAGCTTGTCTATGCGAGACCTGCCCCTCCCAGCCACTGGTCCCAGCACTGATCACATTTGTCAGGGTGCCCCCTGTCTACTTGCATTACCCCCTGTCCTGTCCGCTGGTCACTGTGTGGCCAGTGGGGTGAACCCCAGGCTCTGATCCGTCCACGTGAACAGCAGAGTCCCTGGGCCTTGTCCCTTCCATGAGAATGACGAGCTGGAACTCTCAACGGGATTTTCCAGGGCCTGTCACCCAGGATAGGCACATGGTTGTGATGGAGGCTGTTCCTTTTCCCTCCACCCTTCCTTCCTTGTCAGCTGCCTCTTCCACCCACTTCCTATGTCCTTCCTTCTTGCTATTGTCCCCTAACAATCCCTCCCCATTGTTACTTGGTTCAGCAGGTATTTAATTGGCCCCTGCCCAGCCCCAGGCACAGGGAGACAGCTGAGACAACAGCTGTGTATCATTTGGTCACTTGTACCAATCAGGACACCACTGTGAGTAGGTAGTGCCATGGGCCCCATTGCACATGTGGGGAAACTGAGGCATTGTATCTTAAGTCGCACATCCAGTACATAGCAGAGCCAGGATTCAAATCCAGGCAGTCTGAAGTTCACAGAAGGAAAACTTGAACTTAACCAGCCAACCTTCCAGCTCCCTGCGTGCTCCTGGCCCGGTGTGGGCCTTGCCAGGTTGTCACTGGGCACCCCACAGGCACATACCACTTCCACGCTGGATGACTTACAAGCTAGGAGAGGACATCCACGAATCCCGAGTGAGGGAGGCCCGGACTTTCCTTATTATCACCCCAAGCCTCCCTCCATGCGGGGCACCGACATTCTCTACCTGGGTGAGGCTGGCGTGGCCTCCGTGGCCACACACACAAGTGGGGCCCCCCAACAGCCAGGCCGCCTGTTCCAAATGCTGAGATGCAGAGTCCCCACACAGCCACCTTCCCCGTGTTTCTCCAGCCAAAGGCCTGACTGCGCATCGTCCAAGGGCCGTCATCTGTGCACAGACTCATTGTCAAGCATGAGTGGTGGGGGGACTCCCAGCTCTTACCTTGGACTTCCTGAGTCCGTTTCTCTTCCTGGGATACCGGGCGGAAGCTCTTGGTGGCGTTACACTCCTTTGACACATGAGGAGATGGGGAGGGGTACCCATCCACCAGCCCAGGCACCCAGCCCGCCTGGCAGCACACTGAGAGGGACGACTGAATGGTGACTGTGCAGACCTCAGATTTGAGGTATAGTCTTGCTGTGTAGCGCATGCTAGTCTAATACTCACTCTGTAGTCCAGGTGTGCCCCAAATTCATGATCCTTCCGCCTCAGCCTCCCAAGAAGATGGGAAAATGAGCCTGGGCCACCAGGTCCTTCTGCCTGAGTCAGCCTGTGAAGTTCTTCAGAGCCTGTTTCCAGATGGGGGTACAGCCAACCTCAGGGGGTTCTTAAAATCCAACAGTACAGGCCAGACATGGTGGCGCACACCTTTAACCCCAGCACTCGGGAGGCAGAGGTAGGAGGATCGCCGTGAGTTCGAGGCCACCCTGAGACTACGTAGTGAATTCCGGGTCAGCCAGATCTAGAGTGAGACCCTACCTTGAAAAAGAAAAGCCAACAGTGTTCCTACAAGCACCTGGCACATAGCACCCACTCTGACCCGGAGTCTGTTGGCATCTAGGTATTGAGCAGGTCTTTGTGCTAGGCCCTGTGCTGTTCACTTTGGACTGAAGTGAGCTGGCCAGCCCTGCCCCACCTTTATAGGGACTGTGTGGGGTGGGGGGGGCAGGGGAAATACACACGCAGGGTTGGGATTGAGGGCTCAACCTGGATAGGACATAAGGACAGCTGCTTGGAGTCGGGCAGAAAGATCTAGAAGCCTGAGCTTTTCCATTCAGTAGAGTGTGTTGGAGGTGGCAGTTGAGCACCTAGGGAAGGTTTAAGCAGATGGGAGAGAAGGCTTCATGGTGTCCCCCTGAGCCTCCACTAGAGGGCCTGGGCCAGAGCTGAGAGCCAGCTACACTTGCCTCCCCTGGCGGCTGTGTGGGTGGGTGGATGGGCAGACCCAGGGTGGGGATGGTGGCACCACCCCACAGACCTGCTCCCCCAGCCGACTGCCCGGGGACACATTGGCCTTTAGGCCAACTCTAACCGCCCTCAAGTTTCTGTGCAAAGACCTGTAGGTGGCTGTGTTTCACAAGCAGAAGGACGGCCTCCAGGCTGCAGGCAGGGGCTGGGAGGGGAAACCCCATGCCAGAAGGTCACCTGGAGACCGTTGGAGACCTGCCCAAAGCTGGAAGTTGGCCAGCAGCTGTCCCCTCCCCTGGCCTCTTCTGCAGCTGCCTCCCCAGCTCGCCCAGCCGGCAGCCTCTGGCCGCCCTCAGCGTGATGCTTGTCTGAGGGCCATTGTGGTTCTCATGCAACAACCACACTGAGCCTGGCCTCCGCCAGCCATGGCTTCACTGGCTGGGGCTCCAGTTTCTCCCAGTACCCCTGCCTTCCTAAGAAGCCATGCTCCTGGACCAGTGGACACCAGGCTTAAATGGGACAGCCCCCCCCCCCCAGCCCTTCCGCAGCTCAGAAGGATGGGTGCCTGGCTATGGGGATGTTAGTGGGTCCTTCACTGTCAGTGCCCAGGCCTAGTCCCTCACTGCCCCCCTCCACTGCTGCCAGGGGACCTACGTCCTGCAAGACAACTGTTTCCCCCTCCTGTCCCCATGGCCTCAGGCCGACAATACTTGGGAGAAACACCTTAAGGTATGGGGACGGGGCTGTGACCTCAGCTACCTCCAGCTGCCCACCCCTCTTCCCCCCATAATCTCTGTCCGCCACCCCAGTTCTTGGCCTTCACCTGTGGCCTTCTGTGCGGCGCCCTCCGTACCCTGGGCTTCCCAAGTCTGGTCACCACCTCTGTGGCAGCCCTGCCCGCCTGTGAGTCGCAGGGACGGGTTGGGGGGTTCTTCCTTGTCCCTTGAATATGTCCCTGAAGCGATGTCAGTTCTGGGGAGCTGAGCCCAGACTGCGCGGCCCCATCTGGTGTGGCATTTCCCTGTGCCAGCCCAGAGGAGAGTCGGCGGCTGACTTTGAACACTTGCCCTGTGGATCCCACAGAGAGATCGGTTAGATGTCCCGGTGGGTTCCCGGACGGGGGCTCCAGAAACGGCTGGGGACATGCAGCCCACCTGATCGCCCTTCTGGCTCGCTAGATAGGGCACCACTGAACCTGAGGTGGCCTGTAGCTGGGCTCCGACCCCTCCCTGCCACTTTGAGGGTTAATTTCCCCCTCTTCCAGCTCCCCAGGGTTCTGGGCGTGACGCCACAGAAGCTCCAGCCGGCCCCTTCCGGCTGCCTGCACGCTCAGCCTGGGATGTGGGCCAGATGGGCGGGGGTGCCACCCTGTGATCCACTTGCTGTTCGGGCCACCCCAGGCTGTTGGCACAGGGCAGGCGGAACAGTGGCTTGCTGGGTGGGAGGGGCCTTCTGCCTCTCCCAGTTCCCAACTAGGGGCAGCCCCTCCCATCCAGGTAAGTTCCAGGTGGTGATCCTGAAACCCTGACGACCCCTACCTGCCAGGATCCCAGCCTCAGCCCGGCAGCTGTCTTTCCCGATGACCTTGAGGCTGCCGCTCCCAGGCTCTGGGGGTCACATGTGCTCCAGGTGAGGGCACCCAAGGGAGATGGAGCACTCTGCGAAGCAAGATGTCCGCACAGAGTCAGAGCTGAGGTGGAGGGCCGTGCTGGATATGTCACGGGGTGGGCGGCAGGCAATAAACGTTCTCTGTGGAATTCAGGTGCACATGGGGGCGTCTGTGTGGTGACTGTCGCAAGGTCCCTCTGCTTTCCCTCCTCGTGTGCCTCATCCACCCCTGGCTGAGCCCACAGGCTTGTTGTAACTCCCAGCACACCTGGCCCAACCCACGGGCTGGTGGCACTTAGGCCAGCCGCCAAGGCTGGCACTGCCCTCGGACCAGCAGGTTGCTCTGACCAGAGCCCCACCCTGGGGAGCTGGATTGAGGGTGCCCAGGGCCCCTGTGACTGGACAGTGTCCTCGCCTGCCACCTGTCTGTCTGTACGCTCTGGGGACACACTCGTACCTGAGCCCAAGCCCTGCCGCGTGCTGCCTAACGTAGGTACGCAGAGTGCGTGCGCTCGAGGGGTCCACCCTGCCCCCAATGGAACGGGGTCTTCTTTTTCTTGTTTGAAATACAGTCTCACCCTAGCACAGGCTGACCTGAAACTCACCGTGATCCTCCTGCCTCAGCCTTCCAAATACTGGAATTATAGGCAAGAACCACCATGTCTCCCTTTTTTTTACTTGAGAGAAAGGCAGAGAGGGAGAATGGTCAAGCCACAGCCTCCAGCTGCTGCAAACCAACTCCAGACACACGCACTACCTTGTGCATCTGGCTTACGTGGATCCTGGGAAGTCGACCCGAGGTCCTTTGGCTTTGCAGGCAAGCGCATTCACCGCTAAGCCATCTCCCCAGCCCGTCTCCCTTTTTTGTTCAGACAGGATGTCATTCTAGCTCTGCTGACCACCAGCTCATGAGCAACCCTGCCTCAGCCGCCTAAGTGCTAGGGCTATAGATGGGTATGTGCCACCATACCGGGCTCTTGTTCTGTTCAGGCACGGGCTCGCCGTGTAGCCCAGGCTGGTCTTGAATTCACAGTCTTCCTGCTCCAGCCTCCACCACTCTGCCCAGCTAGCTGGGTCCCTTGTTAAACGCCCAAAGCATTCTCTGTGGTTGGGGTAACCTCTTCATCTGTGGGGGTCTGTCCGGCCCCTAGCCTGTGCTCTTCTCTCCTACCATGGCCAAGCTCTGTGTTCCCCATTTCCAAACACCACCCCATGCTTGGGCGGCTCGTCACGGAAGTCACCTGTAGACAGCAGTGTGCTCCAGCACCCCTGGAGAGCCAGAGGCTTTGAGGAGGCTTTCCCCCAAAGAATGGGCTTGGAGGATTGCAGGCAGGAAGGAAGCCTCACTCTGGAAGGAAGGGGGGCTATGTGGCTCCCCAGGACCCAGCTGCTGTCAGGAGAGCCGTCACCAGTGTGGTCTGGGGCAAGGGGCTTTCTTGTTTCTGGGCCTCAGTTTCCTCATCTGTGAGGTGGTCAGTGGTGAGGACCGGGCAGGGGGGTCGCCGAGGGCACGTGTGTATTAGGCTGCCTGTGAAGCATCCGGGGCAGCAGTGTGGTAAGTGGGTCAGCGAGGGCTGTTGCTAACCAAGGGCTGGGTACGTTCCTCTGACAGCCTCCCAGGCAGATGCCAGCCTGGCCCATTCAGCAATGAGGAAGCCGAGGCCCAGAGGGGTGAAGTCACCTGTCGGAGATGGCACCGCCGGGCCAGGGAGGGATGGGTAGACTATGTCCGTGGGGGTTGTTCCCCTTGCTGCCTCCTGCCCCCCTCCAGCAGGGGTGTGAGGGATCCTCGAGTGAGGCCCGCCCTGGCTTCGTCTCCATCCCGCCCTCTCCTGTCCCTGGGGTTCATTGTGGCGACGTGAGGGTACCCCAAGTCCTCGAGAGCAGCAAGAGGGCGGGGACGACGGGCCGGGGAACCGGTCGGGCGGGCGGGCAGCCCTGGGCTCCAGTTGGACCTGCGCAGACAAGACAGTCGCGGGGCTTGCCCAGCAGCTCAGGGCCACGGGCAGGGAGCTGGGGCCGCAAGGCCACCACCAGGTACGTCCGGGGACCGACCGCGTGGGATGGGGAGAATGGGCAGGGCCACACTCCTGGACCCCCGGCCCTCATCACCTGGGCTTGGGCATCACGCGCTGCCTGCCCATACAGCATCCCTCCTGTGCTTTTGACCTCACTGAACCGCCCATGGGCCATCTCCCCCCATCCACCCAGCCTCGCGGGAAGCAGCCACCCCAATCTCCCCCACTCCCCAAGATCCCCTTCTCCATCCCTTTCTTAATTCCGATGTTTTCTGCACTCGGGAATGCCAGCGGTCCTCTGTTTTGGTGGCTCCTCAACTCAGAACCCATTGCTGTCATAGCTCAACCCCCGCCCCCGTGGCCTTTTTCATTGACTCCTGTCTGTCCCCCAACAACTACTCGACCCTCCCTTCCTGGCCCCCCACAGTAGCTTCTGGCCACAGGCAGTCCTCTCACATGTGGTCCTGTCGACTTCTGTTTTTTTGTTTTTGTTTTGCGAGGTAGGGTTTCACTGTAGTCCAGGCTGACCTGGAATTCACCCTGTAGTCTCAGGGTGATCCTCTACCTCTGCCTCCCGAATGCTGGGATTAACATCGTGCGCCGGGGGGGGGGGGGGGGAGCACTGGAGAAATGGCATAGCGGTTAAGACGTTTGCCTGCAAAGCCAAAACCTTGGTTCAATTCCCTAGGACCCACGTAAGCCAGATGTACAAGGTGGCACATTCATCTGGAATTCGTTTGTAGTAGCTGGAGGCCCTGGCATCTGGCATGCCCATTCTCTCCCTCCCTCCCGATCTCTCTCTCTCTCTCTCTCTCTCTCTCTCTCAAATAAAAATTTTAAACAGAAGGTTAAAAAAAAAAAGTGTGAAGCTGGGTGTGGTGGCGCACGCCTTTAATCCCAGCACTCGGGAGGCAGAGGTAGGAGGATCGCCGTGAGTTCGAGACCACCCTGAGACTCCGTAGTGGATTCCAGGTCAGCCTGGACTAGAGTGAGACCCTACCTCGGGGAAAAAAAAAAAAAAAAAGCGTGCACCATTTCACCCAGCTTTGCCAACCTCACTTCTGCACCCACTCCGGTGACCCAGAGTCCAGCCTCTAGACTGGGTCACTCACCTGTCTAAGGTCACTGGGGGGGGGGGTGATGCTAGCCTAGGCCAGGGTCCTCCCCCCACCTCAGCTCTGCTTCCTGTGCTGTGCAGAGCCGCAGGGGGCGGGCGCTGAGCCCCTGTGCACTTCCACGCAGGAGCGGGACCCTGACGCTGCCCGCCATGCAGAAGCCCTGCAACGTGCACTTCACCAAGGGCGCCCGCACCTCCAACGAACGCTGCTTTTTGGATCCTGAGCTGGGGAACCAAAGAGGTAAGGGTTCATTTATTTTTGGTCGGGGGGGAGGGGAGGAAGGAAGTGGGATCGTGGCATGGTGAGGAGGGTGGCATCAAACAGATAGATGTGCAATAGAAACAGGATAGGCTCCAGGGAGGAAAGCCACCAATGCCAAGCATGGTGGCACCCGCCTCTAGTCCCCAGCATGTGGGAGGCTTAGGCAGCAGGGTCACTTCTAGTTCCAGGCCAGCCTGGGCTACAAAGTGAGGGGGGGTCAGTATAGCGGGAGGAAGCGGATAGCAGGGGAGCCCCCCTCAAGTGTGTCGTGAGTAAGGGGGTGACCCCGTTTTCATGTGGTGACCCCCAGCTGGAGTGGGGAGGGGACAGTTACATCCCATCACCGGCAGATGAAGCCTCCACAGGGCCTGGTGGCCCTCCACATCTCCGCTCCATCAGGGCCTGCACCCCACAAGAGCAACAACTCTTTTTGGTCCCTGGCCTGTCCCCTGTGCAGTTACTACCCATCACTTTGGCCACTTTCAGACCAGTTGGGCCACCTCTCAGGAAGCAACCCAGCTTCCATCAGAGCCAGTGCCCACCCCCGGGGGGGGGGCGTATTCTGGGACCCAGGCCCAGTTACCCCACTTCCTTCCTTCCAGGATGCTGTCATCAGTGGTGCCAGGACCCAGCGGCTGCTCGAGCCCGTGGGCCCTGTCGGCCACCCCCTCAGGCTCACTGGCAACAGGCTTACCATGGCCACCGGGGAGGCGGCAGCTGTCGCCGGGGTCCCCAGCCCCCTATTCTGCAGCAGCGGCGGCAGCAGCAGCAGCAGAAGCAGCACTCCCTACCCCCACCTCCAAGCCCCCTGTGGCAGCGGGTCTGTCCAGTTCATGGGGCCCGGAAGGGGCCACCTGCGACCACCGCTGCCCCCATGGGACCAGCCAGCGCCCCCCAGCCGCCCCCAGCACCTGCCACCACCTCACCCACCGCGTTACACACCGTGGCCGGCGGCAGCCCCGCCCCGCCCACCGCAGCCGGTGTCCTCTTGGAGCCCAGCGAGCCCACCGAGGCGCGGCCCCTGCCAGCCCCCGCGGCCTGTGGCTCCTTCACCTCCTACAGCGCTGGTGCTCAGCCCGGGCATTCTGGGGCTCCATCCCGCCCCCCCGCCGCCTTTGCTTTGGCCTCGGCCTTCTGCTCGCTGGCTGGTGCCCTCGGGCCTGTCCTTGCTCCACACATACTCTGGTCCCTGTCAGGAGGTCTCTCATCCCGGCCTTTGGGTGTCTGCCTCGCCTGTCCTGGTCCCTGGCTTCTGGGTCAGGCCTGTGCACAGTGCCTCTCCCCTGTCCCTTTGCTCGTGCCCTGGGTGTGCGTTCCCTCTCCCAGCCCTCCTTCCCCTGGCCCACAAGGCCAGCGAGGATATAGGGCACAGGGGTGACAAGGGCCTGGGGCAGCTTTCTGGCCAGCTCTGGTGTGGGAGAGATGGGCCGAGTGTGGAGGTACAGCAAGAGGTAGGGAGCACTTCTGTGGTGGGGGGCACAGCCACCTGCCTCCCAGCCATCTGTGGTGAGGTACTGACACCACAGCATGCGCCAGGCACTGTTGGGGCGCAACAGGGAACAGGGGGCCATGAACAGGAAACCAGACCAGTGAGTAGAATTTTTTTCAACAACTTTTTTTTTTAACATTTTTATTTTTATTTATTAATTTGAGAGAAAGAAAGAGGGAAGGAGGCAGAAAAAGAGAGAGAGAGAGAGAATTGGCATGCATCAGGGCCTCCAGCCACTGCAAACAAACTCCAGATGCGTGCGCCACCTTGTGCATCTGGTTTACGTGGGTCCTGGGGAATCAAACCTGGGTCCTTTGGCTTTGCAGGCAAGCGCCTTAACCACTAAGCAATCTCTTCAGCCCCAGTGAGTAGAATTTAACAGCATATCGCTGGGTGACAACCACTCTGGGGACAAATGAAGTGTGGGAAGGAAAGGTGACCTCAGGGTTTGCAGATGCCGAGGCCGGCAGGCAAGACCTCATTGAAGTGACACCTGGGTACAACCCCGGTAGCATCAGAGTCATTCATGTAACGTGCAGGCCTTGAGGTGGCCTGCCGCAGGGCCAGCAGGAAGGCCAACTCTTTGCCTGTAATCCCAAGTGAGGCAGAAACTCCAGGTGGCTTCTGAGCCCAAGAGAGATGTGCGCTGACTCGAGATGTTTCCCCGGGAAGGGGCCACTGGGAGGCAGGCAGCTTCAGGCAGAAGGCACTAGCAAGTGTCACCAGGGTCAGGGGAGGTGACAGGAAAGATAGGGACACGTAGCAGCTTCTTGGTTTGAAAGTAGGACAAGGTGACGACACAAAGGCTCACGTCCAGGTTGAGCGTCACCCTTGCCACCGGAGCCCCGGGGCCAGGATGCCCACTTCGTACGCAGGAAAACAGAGGCCGGGTGAGGTGAGGTCACCCATTGATTAGGCACGGCTGGGGATTAGGTCCACCCTGACCATTGTCACCTTAGCCTACCTCATCCCTAGTCTTCCTCCTGCCCTCTCAGCTCGGCCACCAAGCATGGCCAGGTCCTGCAGCCCACCAGGACTCTCTGAAATTGGCTGTCATGACACCACGTCCCACAAGGATTGTACAACCCTATGGCTGAGCCTCAGCAGAAGGGACCTTGTGGCACTTGTGCCAGTTGCTCCCTGGGGCCAGGAATATGTCTCAAACGGCCACTGACTTAGGGCTGGGGTCGGCCCTTTGGCCTCCACACATTCCGGTGTCTTGTCACAGGAAGGAGCAAGCAGCTCAGGATCAGATACTGGCAGAGAAAAGAGCAGAGCTGACCAGCACAGGGGTCCTTGGGGGTGGGAAGCCACGCCTAGGCATCTAATGGCCCCAAGAAAAGCAGGCAAAGGAGATCTTTTCCCAGGGGAGCGGGGACAGGTGGGCCCAGAGCCGGCCTAGTACTCTAGGGCCAAGACAGCCAGATTCCCACAAGCCTCTGGGCTGGGGCTGGGGAAAGTCGAGGGTCAGATCCTCCACACGTCTGGCACATCAGGTCCCCAAAGGGTACCAGACATCTTGATGGCCAGGTTTGACCTGAGTCACCTCAGAGCCAAAGGGCGGATGCTGGGGCGGGGCTGGAGGCGGGGCCAGGAGGAGGGAGGGTGGCATCGGGCCAGCCTCATTGACTCAGTTTCCCATTCCCCTCCCCCCCCCCCCCGCTCCGGCCAGACATCCTGACGGAGGACGATATCTACTGCAGCTGCCTGGCCAAGACTCTGTGCCACGTGCCCGTCCCTGTGACTGTGGGTTTCTACGCGCCCTTCGGCTGCCGCCTGCATATGATGTTGGACAAGATAACCAGTGAGCATCGCATGCGTGTGTGCGCATGTTTGTGCGCACAGTGGCCAGATGGGTGACAGGAAACATAGCCTTTGGTCCCTGCCCAGCTGTCCTGGTCTTACCCTCTCCCTGTCACCTCTGTCCCCAGCACATGCATTCCAAGGGATCTTCCTGAAATCCACCTGCCTCTGCCCTACTCAAGAGCCTTCCCAGTGCCCCAGGGAGAAATTCCAGGTTCCTCAGAGAGGCTGCAGGCCCCGTTTCCCATATCAGCCCTGTGCCCTGGTGCTAACACACCAAGCAGAAACCTGGGCCAGCTGCTGGACCGCTCAGCCTTGGCCAGGTTTTGTCCCAGTTGGGGTTCAGGCAGGCAGGTTACTCCCCACAGCCTTGCAGGCGCCCTGTCGCCTATTCAGTTGCAACCCTGGTGTGGTCACAAGAGCACCGGGGAGAAAAGATTAGGATATAAAGAGAAAAGGGCGTTCCAGAGGCCCTGCCCTGAGCTAGGTGATGGGTGGCAGTGAGTCCCCGCTCACTCACTCACTCGCCTCATTATCTCCTGTCCCGGGCTTTTCATCATCCATTGTTCTGAAATTCCCCAGTACCTCCTTAGTACTGGAGGGATACACAGGGGTGACAGAGATACTTAACTAGAGCCCTGCCCTAGATCTATCCTTTCTAAAATTGTTTTTATTTTTTAAAATATTTTTACTTATTTATTTATTTGACAGAGAAAGAGGGAGAGAGAAAGAATGGGCATGTGGGCACGCCGGGGTCTCCAGCCACTGCAAATGAACTCCAGATGCATGCGCCCCCTTGTGCATCTGGCTAACGTGGGTCCTGGGGAATTGAACCTGGGTCCTTTGGCTTTGCAGGCAAATGCCTTAACCGCTAAGCCATCTCTCCAGCCCTTAATTTGTTTTTATATTGTTATTGATTTGAGAGAGAGAGAGAATATGGGCGCATCAGGGCCTTTAGCCACTGCAAACAAACTCCAGGTGCGGTGCATGCGCCACCTTGTGTACCTACGTGGGTCCTGGGGAATCGAACCTGGGTCCTTTGGCTTTGCAGGCAAACACCATAACCACTAAGCTATCTCTCCAGTCCAGTGGGGGACAGGTTTATCCTCAGACAGTAACCACCCAGTATGGGAAGGGTGGAGGAGGCCCTGCCCTGACCTGGTATCACAGCAGGCTCCCTGGAGAAAGAAACAGATTTAGCCTGGGTCCCTGCTGCTAATGATTCACTTCTTGGGCATCTCTGTTCACCCATTCATTCATTCATTCCTTCCTTTGTGTGCCAGTGGGGGAGGGGTGTGGATCTTAGAAGCATCAGTTTCCATCATTCTTGCCTCCTCCCACCCTCTCTCTTCTATCTACTGCTGTCCTTAACCTGTCAGTGTATATATATATATATATATATATATATATATATATATATATGATTCGAGAAGCAAATTTTTCATCAAATCTTTGGGTTTTTAAAATATATTTTATTTATTTATTTGATACAGAGAAAGAGGCAGAAAGAGAGAGGGAGAGAATGGTCACGCCAGGGCCTTCAGCCACTGTAAACGAACTCCAGATGCATGCGCCCCCTTGTGCATCTGGCTTACGTGGATCCTGGAGAATGGAACCAGGATCCTTTAGCTTTGCAGACAAATGCCTTAACCGCTAAGCCATCTCTCCAGGCCCCCTATATATTTTATTTATTTGAGAGGGGAGAGAGAGAGAGCGCGCGCCCGAGAGCGCGAGCCATTGCAAATGAACTCCAGATGCATGGGCCTACAGGGGCATCTGGTTTACGTGGGTACTGGGGATTCAAACCTGGGTCCTTAGGCTTCTCAGGCAAGCTCCTGCACCACTAAGCCATCTCTCCAACCCCTTGACCTGTCTCCAGGGCTCTCCATATTCCACCCCCCCCCCCGCGCCCCTACTTTCTCCCAGCTCCTAGAGCGCGTGGCTGGGCGCCTCTGTGTGTCTGGCCACTCACGCGTCTCCTCCCTCCCTCCCTCCCTCCCCGCAGTGCTGATGCAGCAGGAGGCCCTGCAGCGCGAAACGGAGGAGCTGCAGCGCGTGCAGTGGCGCCCGCGGCCAGTGCGCGGCTGGGGCGTCCCGCAGCTGCTGTGGTACCTGGTGTTCCTGCAGCCCATCATCACCGAGCTGCACCTGCGGCGCCGCAACGTGCAGTTCCTCTTCATCCGCTTCAGCGCCTGGCAGTACGCGGGCACGGACAAGCTGTGGGCAGGCCTGGTGACGACGCTGTGCGAGGGCATCCGGCGCCACTACGGCGCGCTGCCCTTCAGCGTGTACTCGGTGCTGGGCAACAAGCCCAGCACGGCGACCACGGGCTGCTGCGAGCGCGAGTGGCACTGCCGCCGCCGCGTGTGCCTGGCGCTGCTGGCCCTGCTGGCCGCGCTGTGTCTCGGGGTGGGGTTGCTTTACCTGTCCCTGGGAGGGCACGGGTCCGGGGTCCACGGAGGGCCCAGCGGTAGCGTGCTCAAGGTGTTCGGGGGCGCGGCCACCACGCTGTCGGGTTCGGGGCTGCTCATGGCCGTGTACTCGGTGGGCAAGCACCTGTTCGTGAGCCAGCGCAAGAAGATCGAGCGGCTGGTGTCGCGCGAGAAGTTCGGCAGCCAGCTGGGCTTCATGTGCGAGGTGAAGAAGGAGGTGGAGCTGCTCACCGACTTCCTGTGCTTCCTGGAGATCTACCAGCGGCGGCGCCTGCGCGTGGTGCTCGAGGTCACCGGGCTGGACACGTGCTGCCCGGATCGCGTGGTGGGCGTGCTCAACGCCATCAACACTTTGCTGTCCGACAGCCACGCGCCCTTCATCTTCATCCTGGTGGTGGACCCCAGCATCCTGGCGGCGTGCCTGGAGAGCGCGGGCAACATGAAGGGCACGGCGGACAACGGCTACCTGTTCCTCAACCGCATCGTCACGCTGCCCTTCTCCGTGCCCATCATGGGACGCCGCACCAAGCTGCAGTTCCTGCACGACGCCGTGCAGAGCCGCGACGACCTGCTCTTCCGCGAGATCACTCACAAGCCGCGGTGGCCCGGGGACGGGGACCAGGAAGGGGACGAGGGCGCGCAGCTGCTGGCGGTGGAGACGCAGCCGGCGGGCTCCGAGCGCGCGCAGGGCCGCATCGACGCCGAGGCGGCGCGGCGCATCCAGGAGGCCCTGCTGTGCCTGCACGACGAGCGCGACTGCCTCTACGAGTACGTGCCCGACAACGTGGTGTCCATGCGGCGCATCGTCAACACGGTGCCCATCACCGTGCGCCTGCTGCAAGAGCAGCAGGCCGACCACGCGGGCCCCACGCCGCGCCAGGCCGTGGCGTGGGTCGTGCTCGCCAACCAGTGGCCTTGCCGTCTCAGCTGGGTGTTGCAATGCCTCGAGGACCGGCAGCAGGCCGGGGGCGCGCCCGACGGTCGAGCTCGCCTCTGGGACGTGTTCTGCGACAACAGCCGCGAGCTGCACACCATGACCAAGGCGTTGCAGAACGTGCTCGACCTGGACGGCGACCCCGAGCTCTTCGAGCGCTTCCTGGGCGCCGACTTCCCCTTCACCGTGGCCGAGGCGCAGAGCTTGCTGCGCTGCACGGTCAACCTGGACCACTCCATCCGCCGACGCATGGGCCTCATCCGGGCCGTCAGCGCGCTCAAACCGCCCAGCCCGCCCAAGTCCCCAGCCAGGGATGCTCCCCACGCCGCACCCGGAGCGGGTAACGCCGCAGGGGCATCCCCGGGCCACGGCGCGGGACACACCAGTGAAGCGCATCCGAGAGACCGGACTCATGGGGGCAAACAGAGACCAATGGCCTGAGTCCCTTCACTTCCTGGGGGTCCAGGTCCTATTGGGCTTGGAATGGAGCACGCCAGCGGATGCAAGTGACACAGCAACACCTCCCTGTGCCCTGAGGAGGGTTGTGGGTTCGAGGCTGGGTCCAAACACCAGAAAGAATGAAGCCTGGGGTAATCACACACACACACCCCAGGTAATTCTGGGCGCCTCCAGGAGTGGGCTGGAGCCGGCGTCGGAGAGCCAGTAGAGAAGGGCTACTGAGGAACACGGGTCAAGTGCAATAAATGAAGATGTTGAAAGGCCGGGTTGGTCTTCATGTCCTGGATTTCCTGGCTAGGGTGAGGACCAGGCCTTGGCCTGTCCCATCGTGCCCAGCCCACTTCCTCCTCAGGGAGCCAGGCCTCTCAGCTGCGTCCTGGCAACTGACTGAAGATGGCATCCCGCGTGGCAGGAGGCGCTGGGTGAGGCTGCGGGGGTAGAGGAGATGAAGGACAGACGCCAGGTTGACTCAGGCGGAGGGAGCGCCTAGGCCTCAGGGAATCGCAGGCGCCCGTCCCCACGCCCTAGCCTACCCTGTGAGAGTAGGTCAGGAACTGGCATTTCCAAGGGTGGTTCCTGTGACCTAAGCAGGTGGCCCTGCCTTCAGCAGGTGGGTTAATTAAGCCTTAGCCAGCTGGTGGGTGGCACTGCCTCCTCTAACAACTAACTGTCCAGGAGGAACTGTTCAGTAGATGACTGTCTCACTGACGACTCCAGAGCCGCAGGCCGGTCACCGACTGTGGGGCCAGCTCATCAGCTCCTAGACAAGAGGGGGAGGTTGAGGAACAGGGGTTGGGGTATGAAGGGAATGTAGAGTCAGAGAGAAGCCAGGTAGGAGGGTAGAAATGACTGCTGGGCTGGGCCCTGCCAGTGAAGTCACAAGTGACCAAGGATGCGTGTCACTTCTGCAGGCAGCTCCTGATTCCGCATGAGCCAAATATGCAGCCATGCATGCAGGCTGGAGTCCCTGTCCAGTGTGATGTGTGTGGGAGGGCATGGCAGAACTCACACTGGCACTGACATACCCAGGGGCCAAGAGGCCAAGAGGAGGATTACCTGGTTTGGGGCTGTTTTTGTGCGTAGTTATGGGGATTGAAGGTAACAGCCCTTTTCGTGGTACTACACAACCCTCCTCCTGCTGAGCCATGCCCAGCCTCTCATTAGTGGGTTCTAGGCAGACATTGAACCACACTCCCAGCCCCTCACTGATGAATTCTAGGTAAGAGCTCTACCATTGAACTACACCCACAGATAAAGGGGGTGACTTTTGAGTCATGAGTCCCAAGAGCTTTGTGAAGGTCTCCCTCCACCCCACAAGTCTACGAGGTCCAGGGGCTTGTGGCACTGACTTCACATTCCTCAGACTGGTCAACCAGTCTCTGACTCCTCAGGACACAGCAATTGCTGCCTAAGTGGTTAGAGATGGGGCGTGGCTGTGATCCTCCCAGGTCTGTTGGGAGGTGGCCCTCTGTACCTAACCTGCTGTGAAGTCTCAGTAGAGGAAGATGCTGGAAGGTGAAGCCACAGTGGACAGGGGCGTGGGGACCCTGGATGAGGCCTCCCTTCCCTTCTGCCCGTCTTGGGCTGGTTAAATTGGGCTGTCCAGGCTGGGATAAGCAGCCAACACCAACCAGATGCTGGAGTTAGCTGAAGATGAACGAAGACACCCAGCCATCATAAGCACCCAGCAGGGGCTGGACTGTCACTCTTTAATATTTTTTAGGGTTTTTTTTTGGGGGGGGGAGGTAGTCTTGCTCTAGCCCCAAGCTGACCTGGAGTTTTCTATGTAGTCTCAGGGTAGCCTCGAACTCTTGGTGATTCTCCTACCTCTGCCTCACGAGTGCTAGGATTAAAGGCATGAGCCACCACACCAGGCTGCCTTTTAGTTTTGAGATAAGGTCTCTTGTAGCCCAGGCTGGCCTGCTCCCTGTGTCGCCAAGGATGGCCTTGAATTTCTGCCTCCACTTTCCAAGCACTGGGAACAGGTATATCCACCATACACAGCCCACTCCAGCCTGACTACGGTCATGTGTCTGCCAAAGCTGGTGTTTTGGGGGCTTGGTGAAAAAAAAAAAAAAAAAAAAAAAAAGAAACACCAGGATGTCAGAGTGGCCTGTGAGGCTAAGAAAGCTCCGCCCACAGGCGTCAGTCCCCACACCACAGAGCCTCGGCTGGGACTTAACACAGGTGAGGCCAAAGGATTGTCACCAACCAAAAAGGAGCCCGAGGCACGGCAGTGGGGTAAGTGGGCAAGGCCATCTGCCCAAAGGCCAGGGGGATGATGGTGGCCCTTGGAGGTGACAGCCGACACATCCCATCCACGAGTCGCACTGACGGACAGCCGCCAGCATCTCTGAACATCCACAAGCAGCACAGTGAACAGCACCGGGATTTGCGGGGCCCAGCCACATGATGACGACAACCTGATCAAGACGAGGAGGCTGAAGCGGGCAGAGGGAAGACAAAGCCAGGGCACCCTCTGCCTCGGCCTGAAGACCTGGGGGCCCGGGAAGCAGAGCTGGGCTCCAAGGCCGCGTTGACGTTTGTTGTCTCCCACATGTAGATGTGGGAGCCCCAGGTGCAAGGTCAAGAGAGCTTTCCTGGCCTCCTGCTAGCTTTGCGGTTACAGCCCACGACTTGGACCTCCCGAGGCCTGTACCTGTCACTGTGACACTGTCATCACATGACCCTTCTCCCCAAGGCTCTATCCATCTTAAAAATATATGTATATACTCAGATATTTATTTGAAGAAGATGTAGAGGATGGATGCACCGCTAGTTACATGGGCACTGGGGAACCGAACCTGGGTCCTTAGGTTTCTCAGGCAAGCACCTTAACCGCTAAGCCATCTCTCCAGGCCTCCATCCAACTTTTTTTGGCTGTATTTCACAGGCTAGCCTTTCAGCTCTTTGGCTCAAATGATCTCTTGCCTCAGCCTCCTGATGGCTAGGATGAGGTGTGCGCACATACACATATTTTAATGACTTAGTGGTTAATCGCTTGCCTGCGAAGCCTAAGGACCCCGGTTCAAGGCTCGATTCCCCAGGACCCCGTTAGCCAGATGCATAAGGGGGTGCACGCATCTGGAGTTCGTTTGCAGTGGCTGGAGGCCCTGGCGCACCCAATCTCTCTATCTGCTTCTTTCTCTCCCTATTGCTCTCAAATAAAACAAATAAATAACAAAAAATTTAAAAATTAAACTTTATTATACGAGAGAGAGAGAGAATAGCTACGCCAGGGCTTTCAGCCACTGCAAATGAATTCCAGATACATGCACCACCATGTGCATCTGGCTTACATAGGTCCTGGGGAATCAAACCTGGGTCCTTTGGCATTGCAGGCAAACGCCTTAACCACTAAGCCATCTCTCCAGCCCAAGATGCATCATTTTTGTTTTGTTTTCCTTCAAGGTAGGGTCTCGCTCTAGCCCAGGCTGACCAATGGATTTATCCAGCCTTGGATCAGTCATTCCCAGAGGTCGTTCCAGTGGTAGGGACCGGACTGAGGGAGAAGAGCTTGGGTTGGTAATTGGAGAGGCTCTGTCAGATAGCTGAGGTCTTGGCCCTTCTACTGCAGGTGACCTGTCCAGTGACCTCTGGCTAGATAACAAGGATTGGGATTTGGTCCCTGACCCAACAAGGTCTCCGAATCTATCTAAAAGCTGGGAGCGAGATGGAGAGACAGCTTAGTGGTTAAGCGCTTGCCTGTGAAGCCTAAGGGTCTGGGTTCGAGGCTCGATTCCCCAGGACCCACGTTAGCCAGGTGCACAAGGGGGCGCACGCATCTGGAGTTCGTTTGCAGTGGCTGGAGACCCTGGTGTGCCCATTCTCTCTTTATCTGCCTCTCTCTGTTTGTCACTTTCAAATAAATAAATAAAAATAAACAAAAACATTTTTTAAAAAAATAAAAGCTGGGAGCTAGAATCACTCACTCTTAGCTCCAGGCTGGCCTCAAACTCACAGCAATCTTCCTACCTCAGTCTCCTGAGTGCTGGGGTTAAAGGTGTGGGCCACCACATCTGGACAAGATGCATTTTTTTAAAACTTTATTATTTATTTATTTGAGAAAGAGGTAGAGAAAGGGAGAGAGAATGGGCATGCCAGGGCCTCCAGCCACTGCAAACAAACTCCAGATGCATGCACCCCCTTGTGCATTTGGCTTACGTGGGTCCTGGAGAGTTGAACCGGATCCTTTGGCTTTGCAGGCCAACGCCTTAACCGCTAAGCCATCTCTGCAGCCCCAAGATGCATAATTTGTAAAAATATATTTTAGCCGAGTATGGTGGCACATGCCTTTAATGACAGCACTTGGGAGGCAGAGGTAGGAGGATCGCCGTGAGTTCAAGGCCACCCTGAGACTACATAGTGAATTCCAGGTCAGCCTGGGCTAGAGTGAGAACCTAACTCAAAAAAACCAAAAAGAAAAAAATTATCCATGCGTGGTGGCGCACACTTTTAATCCCAGCACTCTGGAGGCAGAGGTAGGATTGCTGAGAGTTCAAGGCCACCCTGAGACTACACAGTGAATTCCAGGTCAGCCTGGGCTAGAACAAGACCCTACCTTGAAAAACCAAAAGCATTTTAAATTTGAGAGACAAAGGCAGAAAGAGAGAATGAGTATAGGCATGCCAGAGCCTCCTGTCACTGCAAAAAAAAACTCCAAATGCATGCTTTACTTTGTGCATCTGGCTTTGTACACGGGTATTGAACCTAGGCCTTCAGGCCTTGCAAGCAAGTGCCTTTAACTGCTGAGCCATCTCTCCAGCCACTAACATATATCTTTATTTCTTTTTTGGGGGGTGGAAGTGTTGGGGATGGAGTCCGAGGTCTGGTACATGGTAGGCAAGTACTGTACAACTGACCTACACCTCTAGCCACCAATTCCATCTTTTATTTATTTTTTATTTGAGAGAAAGAGGCAGAGAGAGAGAGAGAGAATGGCTGTGCCAGGGCCTTTAGCCACTGCAAACAAACTCCAGACGCGTGTGCCCCATTGTGCGCATGTCAACATTGTGTGCTATGTTACTGTGTCTGGCTTACGTGGGACCTGGAGATTCGACCAGCAGTTCTTAGGTTTCACAGGCAAGCCTTAGCCACTGAGCCATCTCTCCAGCCCCAATTCCTCCTTTTATAAGAGCCCCAGTCACAATGGCGCATATGTCTGGAGTTTGTGGTGGCTAGAAGCCCTGGCATGCTCCTTCTCTATCTGCCTCTCTCTCAAATAAGTAAATAAAATATTAAAAAATCATTAAAATATTTTATTGGGTTGGAGAGACAGCTTAGCAGTTAAGATGCCTGCGAAGCCTAAGGACCCACATAAGCCAGGCGCACAAGGTGGCGCATGTGTCTGGAGTTTGTTTGCAGTGGCTGGAGGCCCTGGCACACCCATTCTCTCTCTCTCTCTCTCTGCCTCTTTCTCTCTCAAATAATTAACAGTATCTAAAAGTTTAAAGAAAAATAAATGTTAAGGTTTTTAATCCATTTGGACTTAATTCTTGTGCATGGAGAGAGAGAAGAATCTATTTTCATCCTTCTACAGATATATATCCAGTTTTCCCAACACCATTTGCTGAAGAGGCTGTCTTTTCTCCAATGAATATTTTTGGCATTTTTATCGAATATCAGATGGCTATAGCTACCTGGATTTACATCTGGGTCCTCTATTCTGTTCCATTGATCTATAAGTCTGCTTTTGTGCCAGTACTATGCTGTTTTTATTACTATGGTTCTGTAGTATAAGTTAAAATCAGGTATGGTGATACCACCAGCCTTATTTTTGTTGCTCAGTATTATTTTAGATATTCGAGGTTTTTTGTGATTCCAAATGAATTTTTGGATTGTTTTTTCTATTTCCATGAAGAATGCCTTTGTAATTTTGATAGGGATTGCATTAAATGTGTAGATTGCTTTTGGTAAGTTTGCCATTTTCACAATATTGATTCTTCCAATCCAGGAACAAGGGATGTTTTTCCACTTCCTAGTGTCTTCTGCAATTTCTCGCTTGAGTGTTTTAAAGTTCTCATTGTAGAGATTCTTTACTTCCTTGGTTAGGTTTATTCCAAGGTACTTTATTTTTTTTTGATGCAATTGTGAATGGGAGTGATTCTCTGATTTCATCCTCTGTGTGTTTGTTGTTAGTATATATGAAGGCTACTGATTTCTGTGTATTTATTTTGCATCCTGCTACATGGCTGTAGGTTTTTATCAGCTCTAACAGTTTGCTAGTAGTCTTTAGGGTCCTTTATATATAGAATCATGTCATCTGCAAATAATAACTTGACCTCTTCCTTTCCAATTTGTATCCCTTTTATGCATGTCTCTTGCCTTATTGCTATGGCTAAGACTTCCAGTACTACATTAAATAAAAGTGGGGACAGTTGACACCCTTGTCTTGTTCCTGACTTTAGT
The DNA here is from genome assembly GCA_036346955.1 of Dipus sagitta. Taxonomy (NCBI): domain Eukaryota; kingdom Metazoa; phylum Chordata; class Mammalia; order Rodentia; family Dipodidae; genus Dipus; species Dipus sagitta. Next base: position 75,306,855 of record CM070787.1, on the reverse strand, counting down.
GGAAAAGCTTCCAGTTTTCCCCCATTTAGCTAGAGGAAAAAGTAGGGGAAACCCTTCAACATACTGGTCTTGGAAAAGACTTTCTGAATACAACCCCAATTGCTCAGGCAATAAAACCACAGATTAACCACTGGGACCTCATGAAATTACAAAGATTTTGTACTGCAAAGGACACGGTGAATAAAGCAAAGAATAAAGCAACCTACAGAATGGGAAAAAATCTTCGCCAGCTATATATCTGATAGAGGATTAATATCTAGGATATACAAAGAACTCAAGAAGTTAAATAATAAGGAATCAAACAAGCCAATCAAAAAATGGGCTATGGAGCTAAATAGAGAATTCTCACAGGAAGAAATACGAATGGCATATAAGCATCTAAAAAAATGTTCTATGTCACTAGTCATCAGGGAAATGCAGATTAAAACTACATTGAGATTCCATCTCACTCCTGTCAGATTGGCTACCAACATGAAAACAAATGATCATAAATGCTGGTGGGGATGTGGAAAAAGAAGAACCCTTCTACACTGTTGGTGGGAATGCAATCTGGTCCAGCCATGGTGGAAATCAGTGTGGAGGTTCCTAAAACAGCTAAAGATTGATCTACCATATGACCCAGCTATAGCACTCCTAGGCATATATCCTAAGGACTCATCTCATTTCCTTAGAAGTACGTGCTCAACCATGTTTATTGCTGCTCAATTTATAATAGCTGGGAAATGGAACCAGCCTAGATGTCCCTCAACTGATGAGTGGATAATGAAGACATGGCACATTTATACAATGGAGTTCTGCTCAGCGGTAAAGAAAAATGAAGTTATGAAATTTGCAGAAAAGTGGATGGATCTGGAAAGGATTATACTAAGTGAGGTAACCCAGGCCCAGAAAGCCAAGCGCCACATGTTCTCCCTCATATGTGGATCCTAGCTACAGATGATTGGGCTTCTGTGTGAGAAGGAAAAAACTCAGTAGCAGAGGCCAGTAAGTTAAAAAGGAGATATAAAGGGAAGAGTAAGGAAGGGAGGAGGGTATTTATTAGGTTGATATTGTATATATGTAAGTAGAAAGATTGAGATGGGGAGGGGATATGATGGAGAATGGAATTTCAAAGGGGAAAGTGTGGGGGGGGTGCGGGAGGGTACTACCATGGGATATTTTTTATAATCATGGAAAATGTTAATAAAAATTGAGAAAAAAAACATACTCCCCACATTGCCTGTAATATGTACAGTGCTTGTGTTGGAAAACTGTACCATGGTGATGAGTGTTGAGTGACAACCACCTGCAGCGAATGGCTTTGTTGGCTCCCATCCATGAAACAGATATCTAGTAAAAAGACCCAATTTAACTGTCAAGACTTTGGTTGTGGAGCAGAGGGTTGTCTGAGGGCAGTACCTGACGCTCTCAGTGCCAGGACAGATAAGGAGAGGGAAGGAGACTGCTTAACACGATGGATGACAATATTTCTGCAGAGGCTCAAAGCCCAATGTTACTGGCCATTTGGCTTTTCTCTGACTTTGTCTGGACAGATTCCATTCTCTCTGTCATCTGCACTCACTGATGACAGTCTTCTCCTAGGTGTGTTGATCTAGGAGCAAGAGTTTTAAAAATAAAATAAATAATATTTGCTTAATTAAAAAAAAGAAAAATAAATAAAATTAGCATAAGCAAGCAGGGGCAAGGCCTAGCAGAGCCCAGCTGCTAATGGGCATCCACACAGACAGACACATACACACACTGGATCTGGAGGTGGAGGCAGATACCAAAGTCCCCACACATTACCATGGGTCTAATCTACTGGCATCAGCTGAACTGAACTCAGGCTAAAACGGCTGGGGCTTGGGGTTACCAACCCCCACCAGCTTACTTAGCCTGGCTTCTCAGCACCCCAAGGGGCTCAGTCCCCAATACACCCAGGAGGAGGAGGCTGGAACTGGGAGGGCATTGAGGGGCTGCTGCTATCCCACCTTCTAAATAGGAGTCCTAACTGTGGCTGTCTTAGGGAGGACATGACGTCTGTAGCTGCAGCTGACAGAAGCACAAACGTTCATCATCTGAGGAAAGATGCTTCTCACAGGTCCAAGGCAGCTGGGTACAAGGGACGCCTAGGTTTACTCAGAGCTAGCAGACACCAGGACATTAGGTGGTGACCCACTGATGGCAGCACAGCAGGCAAGTGGTTCAGGCTATTCCTGTATGTTTTTTAAAACCTTTATTTTGGTGGTGCTTAGGATTGAATTTAAGGCCTCACACATGCTAGTGAAACACTTAGCCAAAGCTACTCTCCCAGTCCTCTCAGCAGCTGAGCCAGGGGCTGCCAGCCCCTCACTGTGGATCCTAGACAAGTGCTCTACCTCTGAGCCACGTCCCCAGCCCCTCACTGTGGATCCTAGACAAGTGCTCTACCTCTGAGCCACGTCCCCAGCCCCTCACTGTGGATTCTAGATAAGTGCTGTACCTCTGAGCCACGTCCCCAGCCCCTCACTGTGGATCCTAGACAAGTGCTCTACCTCTGAGCCACGTCCCCAGCCCCTCACTGTGGATTCCAGATAAGTGCTGTACCTCTGAGCCACGTCCCCAGCCCCTCACTGTGGATCCTAGACAAGTGCTCTACCTCTGAGCCACGCCCCCAGCCCCTCACTGTGGATTCTAGATAAGTGCTCTACCTCTGAGCCACGCCCCTAGCCCCTCACTGTGGGTTCTAGACAGGTGCTGTACCTCTAGGCCACGCCCCCAGCCCCTCACTGTGGATCTAGACAGTGCTCTACCTCTGAGCCACACCCCCAGCCCCTCACTGTGGATCCTAGACAGGTGCTCTACCTCTGAGCCACACCCCCAGCCCCTCACTGTGGGTTCTAGACAGGTGCTGTACCTCTGAGCCACGCCCCCAGCCCCTCACTGTGGATTCTAGACAAGTGCTCTACCTCTGAGCCACACCCCCAGCCCCTCACTGTAGACTCTAGACAAGTGCTCTACCTCTGAGCCACGCCCCCAGCTCCTCACTGTGGACTCTAGACAAGTGGTCTACCTCTGAGCCACGCCCCCAGCCCCTCACTGTGGGTTCTAGACAAGTGCTCTACCTCTGAGCCACGCCCCCAGCCCCTCACTGTGGGTTCTAGACAAGTGCTCTACCTCTGAGCCACGCCCCCAGCCCCTCACTGTGGGTTCTAGACAAGTGCTCTACCTCTGAGCCACGCCCCCAGCCCCTCACTGTGGGTTCTAGACAAGTGCTCTACCTCTGAGCCACGCCCCCAGCCCCTCACTGTGGGTTCTAGACAAGTGCTCTACCCCTGAGCCACGCCCCCAGCCCCTCACTGTGGATTCTAGACAAGTGCTCTACCTCTGAGCCACGCCCCAGGCCCTCACTGTGGATTCTACACCTGCTCTCCATTGTTGAGCTAGTCCCCAGACTTTTTACCTTTTTTGTTGTTGTTTATTGAAGCAGGGTCTCCTCCAGCCCAGGTTAACTTGGAATTTATGTAGTCTCATGGTGGCCTTGAAACTCACAGTGATCCTCTACCTCTGCCTCCCTAGTGGTGGGATTAAAGGCATGGACCAACACACCCAACCTTTTTTACTTTTTTTGTTTTGTTTTTTTGTGGTAGGGTCTCACTCTAGCTCATGCTGACCTGGAATTCACTATGGAGTCTCAGGGTAGCCTTGAACTCAAGACAATCCTCCTACCTCTGCCTTGCGAGTGCTGGGATTAAAGGCGTGAGCCACTATGTCTGGCTCACCTTTTTTACTTAAAAAAGTTTTTTTTGTTCATTTTTATTTATTTGAGAGCGACAGAGAAAGAGGCAGAGAGAGAGAGAGAGAGAGAGAGAGAGGGAGAGAGAGAGAGAGAGGGAGAGGGAGAGAGAGAGAAAGGGAGAGAATGGGAACACCAGGACCTCCAGCCACTACAAATGAACTCCAGATGCATGTGCCCCCTTGTGCATCTGGCTAACGTGGGTCCTGGGGAATCAAGCCTCGAACCAGGGTCCTTAGGTTTCACAGGCAAGCGCTTAACTGCTGAGCCATCTCTCCAGCCCACCTTTTTTACTTTTTAAAAAATATTTTTTTATTTCTTTGAGAGAGAGGCAGATAGAATGGGCATGCCAGAGCCTCTAGCCACAAGGAACAAACTTCAAACACACGCACCATCCTGTGCATTTGGCTTTATGTGGGTAGCAGGGAACTGAGCCCAGGTTGTAAGGTTTTGCAGGCAAGTGTTAACTGCTGAGCCATCTCCCCAGCCCCTTTTTACTTTTTGTGACAAGATTTCCCTTGATGACGCAGGCTAGTATGTCCTCTTCCTGCCCCTGCCTCCCCAGCAGCCACCAGGCCTGGCACTTCTCCCGTACACTGAACAAAGCTTTCCTAGGACTGGTCCACAAACGGCAGCCCATGGGCCCTGTGCACACTGCCACCCAAGCAAACCGGGGCAAGAGGACAGAGTGGACCTGCTGTCACTGAGCCCACACCCAACACCCTGGTACCTAGGCTGGAGTTGCTGGGAAGTGCCCAGGCTGCCCGCCCCCAAGACAGGGAAGCACCAGGGGCTTGAAGTGACGTGCTGTGCTGGGCAGTGGAAGGCTGTGCAATGCCCATCTACCCTACTGGTTTCTCTGAGGGACACGGGCACCAAGCTGGCAGGTGCTCTGTAATGGCCGGCTCCGAGCCCCTCTCACCCGTGGCAGGGCACCTCAGGTCAGCACACAGCAGAGGCAGAAGGTGAACGCAGCTCTGGTTTATTAGAAAAGGTGTGACGACAGAGCTGCACTTACAGGGCTGTCCTGCCCCAGCCCACCCTCACCCACACCCAGCCACCCACCCGCCGCCCACGGTTGTAGTGCCTCCCAGGGCGCAGTCTCAGGGGCTCAGGCAGCAGGGTCCCACGAACCCCACTGCTGCGTGCCCAGCTCCCTGACAGATTTTATTGCACGTAAGAAAAGAAAGCTCTGCTCCTCTGCGCCAGCCCCCACCCTCGGCAGGTGGCAGGGCAGCTGGCAAGCTCTACCACCACCGCGACACCCCAGCCCAGCGGCCAGGTCCTGTGAGGGGTCAGGGGTCATCCCACCACTAGATTCCTGCCCTTCCCAGGGCAGCCTGGTCAGGTGGACCCTCCAAGAACAAGAAGCCTTGTGGCTGGTGACCCTGGAGGGCTGCTCCTGCCCTGGTCTTCCTCCTGTCCACCCCAACCCAGAGTCTGGGCCTCCTCGAGTGGCAGACAGATGAATAGAAGTGCTCAAGTCTGGGGTAGCCACGCCCAGCCCCAATGCCATGTGGCTGTAGTGTTTCTGATGTGGGGCCCGGGACACCCCGCCTGGCGTCCTCGGGGGGCTGAGGGTGGTCTGCAGATCCTCACGGCTGGCCTCAGCTCATCGTAGACCAGCACAAAGGAACTGGGGGGTGCAGAGGTAGGTAAATGGTCAGCATGGAGCTCCCCACTGCTTCTCACCCCCGCAACCGAGTCGCACCTACAGTGAGTATCACAGTGTGTCCCGCGTGGCCTCCTGACTGGCGTCTAGAAGCAGCTCCTGCAGCTCACTGGCATCCTGGGGGCAGCACAGCTCTGTGGGGTGGGCAGGGCTCCCTCAGAGACATGCAAGGAACACACTGCAGCCTCCCCCGCCTGGCCCTGCCAGTTGGGGATCCAAGCCACACATCCCCACACGTCCCACCCTAGGAGAGCGGCAGGCCCCAGTGTGGGGCCCAAGACCCAAGCCCTCTTGGCCCTGTCCCTTTATAGACCATTTTGGGAAGCAGAGCCCCCCACAGGCAGGTGCTTGCTTGTGCCCTCCCCGTTCCCTCTCTCACCGTGCTCCAGGCCACAGCTACCCGCCTTGGCCTCCATCCCTGGGGGTGGCTCTGGGGGCAGTGCGAGGGCAAACTCAGGCTTTAGGCCATTGGGCAATGGTGGCACTGCCTGAGGTGGCGCCGGCTGAGGTTGAGGCTCAGACGACCCTGGGTCCTGGGTGTCCATGGCCTGAGCTGGAAGGGCAGGAGAAGCAGGAGGGGAGGGTGGAGGAGAGGAGACCAAGGTGGGGGGAATGGGAGGCTCTGGCCTCTCAGGTGGACTCTCCACCCGGGTCACCACAAACACCTTGTGGCCCCGGCCTGGGCTGGACACAGAAATCCGCTGCTCAGTGGGGGAGGAGGAGCTGCCTGTGGGGCTTCTGTCCCCAGGGCCCAAGGAGTCTGTGGAGGGCACCAGGGCAGGACAGGGGGCAGGGGGACTCTGGTCACAGCTGGCCTCCTCTCTCCCCGCGTCCTTCTCCTCTTCCTCCCCGTCAGAGTCCGAGTCTGAGTCCGAGTTGGAGTCCAGGCCCGGCCCAGGGCTTGGCGTCCCGTTGTGGGCGCCTCCAGCCGCTGGGTCGGGAGGCTCCCGCGGAGGCCGGGGCTCGGGGGCGGGGATCTCGGGCATGGACGCGGAGGCTGGCAGCTGCAGCGGCGCCTTGTCCTCGCGCTCGCGCCCCAGCGCGAAGTTCCGCCGGCACCCGCTCTGGATCTCGGCCAGCAGCGCCCTCTGCGTCTCCATGAAGCTCCTCACCTGCGGGGCGGCCTGGCTAGGGCTCCGGTGGCCTCGCCCGCCCAGCCCTCCCTGCCCAGCTGCCCCTGCCCGGCCGGATGGGCTACAGGAGGAGCCCGGGGCTCACCGCTTCCTTCTTGGGCTCGCGGTCGAGGTCCAGGCGCAGCAGGGAGTGGTTCACCTTGAGGGCCAACGACAGCGCCATGAGCCCGCCGGTCTTGATCTCGTTCTCCCGCAGGTCCAGTCTCAGCAGGCGGGGGCTCTCGGCGATGAACTCTGCCACGGCCACGGCGCCTGGGAGGGGAGCGCAGGGGCTGGCCGCGGGCCGCACTCCCGGCTGGCGCCCGGCAAGCCCGCAGGCCCGGCCCGGCCCGGCCCGCACCCTACCCTCGCACGTGAGCTTGGTGGAGGCCAGGCCGAGGCGCAGCACGCTGCGGTTGCCGATCAGCCCGTTCTTGAGGTTGCGCACGCCCTCGTTCCCCACGGGGTTGTGGCCCAGGTTCAGCGTCTCCAGGCTCTGCGTGTGGGGCTGCAGAGGTGGGTAGGCAGGGGTGAGGGCGAGGGGGCCGGAAGTCTCCTCCAAATCCACAACCCACGCCACACTAAAGCCCCAGCAAGAGCCCAGCGTTCCCCACTCCCGCCCATGGCGCCCCGGCCCCTCCAGGCTCTGCACACCCCATACTGAGAGCGGCCGGGTGCTGGCCCCGGCCCGGAGCGGCCTAAAGACGCTGTTGCCACTGGGCATGCGGAGCTCGCCCGCCGGCCCTAGAGCTCTTTACGACCGCTCAGCTTCCTTTCCAGACTGTGGTAAGAAAGTAAGAGCTTACTGGTGACTTCCACAAATGCTAACATAACAGTTCAGTGTGTAGAGCACCGGCCTGTGAGAAGCAATTGAGAAAGCGGGGGGCCGGCGGCCGAGTGGGGCCCGCCCTCTGAGGTGAAGGGCCCCAGAGCAGACGGACTCCAGCCAGGGGCAGGGTCAGATCACTCACCAGCGCCATGCCCAGGAAGGCCATGCCCGTGTGTGTGAGCTGGTTGTTCCACAGCACCAGAGTCACCAGTCCCTTCCTCTGCTCCTTGAGGCCCTCACAGATGTAGGCCAGACCTAGGGGAGGCCTAAGGTCAGTGTCCTGTTTGTCCCCAGGGACACTTCCGTTAATCCTAATCATGGCTCACAGACTCTCCCTGACCTGCCACCTCCCTTGACCTCTAGACTGGGAACACTGGCCTCAGTGACAGCCCCTCCACTTCCTGTTCTGATCTTTGACATCCTGGCAGTACACTCTTTCTGGGTTCTTGCTGTCAAGGGCAGCACTGGGGCCCCAGCAGGGCTGGTACCCGAGTCCAGCACATGGTTGTTGCGCAGGTCCAGGATCTGCAGGGAGCAGTTGAACTTGAGCAGGTTGCCCAGCTGGGCCGAGTCTTGCAGGCCATTGAGCTTGTTGTCGGCCAGGTAGAGCTCCCGAAGGTTCATGTTCATCTTCAGGGCTGTGGCTGGGGACAGATGGGGAGTGACTGGCTGGCCTCGCCCCGAGTGCCCAGCCCAGGCCAGCAGCAGGCCCCAGGCTCACCCAGCAGCATGAGGGGTCGCCCCGACAGGCTGGCGTTCTCCAGGTGCAGCACGGCCAGGCTGCTGCGGATCCGTAGTGCACGGGCCACGAAGGGCGCCGAGTGGTCCAGCAGGGGTGTGTTTCGGGCATCCAAGTACTGCAGGCAGCTTGTCTGGCAGGGATGAAGTAGGGGAGGAGGCACTGAGTAGCCACAGGGCCTGTGTCCACGCTCCCTATTCCTATGGCAGGGACCCTCCAGCCTCTTCCTGAACCAGCCATCCTGTCTATGAGTGAACCAAGGCTGGTGTCTATAGCTACCTCTAAGGAAGGGCAGGGCAGTTGGGCCTGGGGGTGGTTACCTCCCCACACTGCTTTGCACCAGCCCCAGAATCCCACCCAACAACCCACAATAGCCAACAGTCTAAGGCTCATGACCTCAGAACCTTAGGGCTGGTCACACCAAGAAAGTGGCAGGGGAGAGGCACCCACCTTGCGCATCATGTGAGCAGCAGCCTGCCAGCCCCGGGTGCCAATGTGCTTATTGAAGGAGATGTTGAGGTGCGTGGCGGACTCATAGTACTCTATCATGTCGAAGAGAGCAGAGGCACCCTGGGAAGGGAGGGGAGGGCAGGCAGGGCTTGGCCGAAGCTCAGTGGCCAGTGGAGGCACATGGGTCCCTCCACCAGGCTCATCAGGACAGGGACACACTGGGCAGGTAAACAGCGTGGGATCAGGAAGAAGGAGCTCCCGAGGGCAGCTGTGCCCCAGGCAGGTGACAGACACCCCGAGTCTACACTGCTATGCTATGTAACCAACTTGTCTTACTATCTCTGGACCTTGCCCACCGCCCAGGACGCTCCCCTACAAGACCGCCTGTGTCCCTCCAACTCTGGGTTCCAGGGAGGGAATGTCCTAATCAGCCCCACGACAGTCACCTCAGATGTCTTGGCTCTTATCCTTCACCAGGCCCTGACCTTGTCCCCACCCCGTTGCCAGCTCTAATCTAGAGATCTTCTGCCCACCCAAACCTCGGAGGGGCATGGGAGCCCCGGGAGCGGGTACTCACATCCTCATCCAGGCTGGTCTGCTCCAGGTCCACGACCTTGAACTGCAGCCTCTTGAAGACCTCTTCCAGTGCCTCGCAGGTCTTGTAGTCGAGCTTCTCCCCTGGGAGGAGGCAGGCCAGGCTGTGTCTGTCACAGGCCTGCATGTCCAGTGGAGGATGGACGAGGCCCTACCCCACCCAGCCTTGACCTCCTGCAGAGCTAAGAGCTCCCTCCAGGGGCCACTGATTCCGCAGGCACATCCCTGCATGCCAGGCTCTTGCGTCCCACGCCCTCCACGCCACTGCCCTACCCTGTCAGGACACACACCTTTCAAGTCCAGGCAGCTGATGCGTTGCTCAAGGTCCGTGAACTCCTAAGAAAGCCAGGTGGGTCATGGTCAAGGCAAGGCCATGAAACCTAGCTGGCCCACAGTGGTGGCATCTGGGATGAGCCTGGGAGGGCTGCTCAATGAAGGCCCAGACAGTGCCCAGGGCAGGCTTGACCAGGGCCTCAGGTCAAGCCCACCTGGATGGTGTGAGGGAGCATGCCACGGGTGGCACTGAGCGGACTACACTGGGTGAGGAGAGCCAAGGGACCAAGGTGGGCAGGCTGACAGCTGGCTGCTCAGTGAAGGGAGTAAAGCCATCAGCTCAGGAGTCACCCATCCTGTCCCTGTGGGACCCAAGCTGGCTCCTCCACCACCAGGTCCTGTCCTCTGGGCTCACATCACTGAAGGGCTGGACGTGTGATGAAGCCCAGGGACGAAGAGGCGGTGGCTGGCCTCGGCATCACAGCTGCTCAGTAAAGCACAGGCCTGGTTGCCCTCACTTTTGCCTTAGATGGCCCGCCATGCTGGGTGACTCTTCCTCGGGCAGTAGCCCCTCTGCAGGATTCTGCAGGATGCCCAAGCCCAGGAGCAGAGGGCAGCGCACAGGACAGCTACAAGAGGCACCACTGAGATGGTGCAAGGGGAGGGTACAGGGTCCAGTTCCAGCAACGTGACAGGGGACTGAGCCTTTAGGTACATCAAGCTAGACAACCCCTTGGTGCCTGCATTCCTGAGTTAGTAACCCCTCCTCCTGCACATGCGCTGAATACGCCAAGGACCAGGAGCCACGTGGCCTCCTGGCGACGAGACACACAAGAAATGAGAAATGGACTGCGCTTGTCACGTCTGCACTTGCAGGGGCCACTGTGTCTGCCTTGCGCTTAAACTTCTTAAAAATCAGAGTAAATGGGCTGGAGAGATAGCTTAGCAGTTAAAGTGCCTGCTGGCAAAGCCAAAAGATCCAGGCTCGATTACCCAGTACCCATATAAACCTTGCTAGATGCACAAGGTGGCGCATGGATCTGGAGTTTGTTTGCAGTGGCTGGACACCCTGGTGCACCATTTCTCTCTCTCTTTCTCTCATAAATAAATAAATAAAAATATAATTTTTTGGAGGTAATCTCACTCTAGTCCAGGCTGACCTGGAATTCACTATGGAGTCTCAGGGTGGCCTCGAACTCACAGCGATCCTCCTACCTCTGCCTCCCGAGTGCTGGGATTAAAGGCGTGTGCCACCATGCCTGATATAATATATAAATGAGAGAGAGAAAGCAAGAACGAAAGAGAGAAAGAGAACTGGCATGCCAGGACCTCTGGCCATTGCAATCAAACTCCAGATGCATGCACCACCTTGTGCATGTGTCACCTTGTGCACATGCGTCAACTTGTGTATACGGCTTATGTGGGTCCTGGGGAGTCAAACCTGGGTCCTTAGGCTTTGCAGGCAAGCGTCTTAACCGCTAAGCCATCTCTCCAACCCCGTAAAAAAAAAAAAAAAAAATATATATATATATATATTTTTTTTTTTTTAACAATAAGGTAATACTACTACTTTTTTATGAAAGAGAGGGAGAGAGAATTAGCATGCTTGGGCCTCTAGCCATTGCAATCGAACTCCAGACACATGCGCCACCTTGTGAGCATGCATCACCTTGTGTGCATGTGTCACCTTGTGTGTCTGGCTTATGTGGGTTTGGGGGAGTTGAACCTGCGTCCTTAGGCTTCACAGGCAAGTGCCTTCACCACTAAGCCATCTCTCCAACCCCCTAAAAATATGTTTTAGCAACAAGGGAATATTACTTTTATAATCCAGAAGTTGTGCGTTCCAGTCATGGCACACATATGGAGGTCAGGAGATAAGCTTGAAGTGCCCTCCATCGAGCTTGAGGACTAGCTCTTGTGGACTAGCTAGCCCATGGGCTTCAGGATTCTCCCAGTCTGCTGCCCTGTGCCGCAGGTGTACTGTGTACTGGGATTAGACACATGCGCCGCTGGCACCAGGCTTGGTGCGGATTCTGGGGATCGGAGCTCCACTCTTCAGGCTTGTGGACCAAGCACCTTTAGCCACTGAGCTATCTTCCCAGCCCTTGCTTTTGTTGTGGAGACAGGGTCTCACTATGTAGCTCAGGCTGACCTCAAATTCCTGACCTTCCTGCTGCTACTGCCTGAGTGTCAGAGTCACACCACCCTGGCCTCGTAGTTCAGGCTTTTAGGCATACAGGTGGAGTACAGACTTAAGGAAGTGTACACATGGTTATAGACACACACACACATATATACACATAGAATTTTCAAGATAGAGTCTTGCTCTAGCCCAGGCTGACCTGCAATTCCCTATGGAGACTCGCCTTGAACTCATGGCGATCCTCCTACCTCTGCCTCCCGAGTGCTGGGATTAAAGGTGTGCACCACCACGCCCGACTAACATGGCTATTCTTGAGGAAGATAATTTCCTTGGGGGTTGACAGATATAGACATCTCTCATTTCGCATGATTTTGGCCTGTCCAAGGAGTCTGACTCACTTCACAGCTGTGCTAACACCGCCCCTCCCCCGCCCCGTACCTGGAGCTGTCTGAGGAGCTTGGGGATCTGGCGGCAGTTGAGCTTCTGGCAGGCCTGCCTGTAGGCATCAATCACTTCGTCCACTGTCACGTTCTGAGCTGTGGACAGAGGAGCAACATGTCACCCCTCAGCACCTGGCCGGCTGTCCACCTGGACCCCCAGCCAGGCCAGGGCTCCACCCCTCCCAGTGCTAGGCCAGCACCAGTGTCTACAGGGCTCCCCGGCCCACAAGGGCCCCAACTACCACACACAGCTCACGGTCCGCATTCCTCCCCCACCACACCAGGAGCTCCAGAAGGACAGGCCACCCAGGTCCCCAACACTGACTGCCCACACAAGTCAGACTCAAGGAAGGCGTTCCACGTTTCAGAAGTTTATGTTGTCACATTACTACTACTGCTATATGAGACGGCCCAGGCTGGCCTGGCACATGGCATCCCCCTGCGCAGTCTCCCACGTGCCCACGTGCTGGGGTTACAGGAGTGTGCTACCACCTCCGGTGTATGTGGTGCTGGGGATGGAATCCAGGGCTCTGAGCCTGCAAGTACTCTGCCAAACTGAACTACATCCCAGTCCTTGTTTGATTTTAATTTTTCTAAGTAGGGTCTCACTCTAGCCCAGGCTGACCTGGAATTTACTATGTAGTCTCAGGGTGGCCTTGAACTCACAGTTATCCTCCTGCGCAGTCTCCCAAGTGCTGGGATTAAAGGCATGCACCACCACACCCACCTATTGTTTTATGAATATGAATGCTCACTTCCACTCCATGAGGAAAGAAAGCTCAGAGATCAAGACCCTCACCCAAGGGCATAGAGCTGGTGGTACATAGTGGAGCCAGGATTTGAACTCTTCTCACTGTAACGCCACATGCCTCTCAGACTCTCCCCTCCTGAGGCACAGCCCATGGCTAAACATGTCCCTTGGTAACAGGGCAGGTCAGACGCACAGCACACAATGGAGGGTGACAGGCTGACGGGCATGGCTGGCACACCCATGAGGGACACATGCCAAGGCTAGCCCCTCTACAGCCTGTCCCCACATGGAATGGAAAACAGGGCTTTCTGGGCCTTTAACAAACTGGAATTAAGCTGTGCGTAGTAGCGTATACCTGTAATGTTAATCTTCAGGAGGCTGATGCAGGAGCACTGGGTTTGAGGCCAGCCTGCATTACACAGCAAGACCCTGTCTCAAACAAGAACATTACAAAGGAGTCAAACTCCATATGGATTCCTGCAGCCCAACTCGCCTGCTCATCACAACGGGCTGAATCACTCACTCACTCAACAACAGCCCCACCACACAAGGGGGCTGGAGATGGCTCAGTGGTAAGAGCACTTGCTGCACAAGCATGAAGGCCTGTTCACCTTGAGTTTGATCCCGACACCCATGTCAACAGCTGCGCTCTGACCCTCTTTCTGTGGGGGTGGAGACTGGAGAACTGCTGGGGCTCACAAAGACAACAGCTCTGGCTTTAGCAAGAGACTTCACGTCAAGGAAGTATGTGGCTTCGATACACACGTGCCTGCACACCACACACACTGGCTGAGCACTGCCAGTGTCCATGCAGTACTGGGGTTGGAACTAAGGGCTTCACACGTTAGGCAGCCCATGACCCATGCACGGACACAGCCTCCCTGAGGCACCCCACCCGCAGGCTTTCAGTGTCCAACACCCACCCAGAAGAGTCAACGTGCCAGCCTAACACAGGTAGTGTGCACAGGCCTGCCTGCAGGGCCTGCTGTGCCACCCGCACCATGCTTGAGCCACTGTACGGACCACTGCAGTGACCTGTGTGGACAAGGTCATGTGGCACCAGTGCTGTTTCAGAAAGCAGGGAAGCAGGTGTCTGTTGGTTCTGGTTTCCAGGCAAATGAAGTCTGTTAAAGAAGTAGACTCCCAAAAAACGGGGGTGGGGAAGACAGCGTGGTGACAGGATTGTGCCCTTTCAAGCACCCTGCCAGGATTACCTGCTGCCCAGTACAGCAGGGCAAAGGGAGACATGGTGGCCTTGACAGCTGGCCTGAGGCTGTGTCCTCTGGGAGCCTCTTTCGGCACTGTTGACCGGTGGCCAGCTGCTCAGAGGGACAGGGAGCAAAGGCAGTATGCGAGCACAGAGGCTCGTGGAAGACTGGGTGGTCTGAGGCCGGGTCCCAGGAAGCGGTGGTGCTGCAGCCCCAGGGCCTGTAGCCAGGTGGACGCAGTCCTGCCTCCCGTGCAGACATTAGCTACTCTTCACTACACAGCCACAGCATGTTCTGTGTCCACTTGAGACAGGGTCTTGCCAAGGGATTGAAGATACAGGTTCTGGGGCCACACTGCCTAGGTGGAACCCCGGCTCCCAACTGTCCCTCTGCCTGGGAGGAAACCTCAGCTGGCCCTGTGCTCACTGCCCAGCTCTGACATCTGGTGTGGTCGGCGCCAGGGTCCCTGCGTGGACTACAGCTAGCTTGGGTCTTACAGCCAGTGCTTTCCTGCAAAGCAGCTATTGGTTCCCACAGGATCCAGGTCCTAGGACAGGTATGACTAAATAAATGTGTGGGGAGCTGGCACACAGTAAATGCAGATGTGTGGGCAGGCCTCAGTGTGCCAACCCTGCTCAAGCCCAATACTGAATTGCGATGTAAGTAGAAGGCGGGTGGCTGTGCATACAAGGACTCAAAAGAAGGCTGTGATGGGGGTAATCCTGCTGAGGTGATAACTTAAACTAAGACCCACATTCTGGTCCTTGCCCTGCCAAGGCTGCGGGAGACACCACTGGAGAACAAGACGGTGGAGGTGACTGCTTCCAGGTCTCTATGTAGCCCAGGCTTGCCTTGAACTCAAGATCCTCTTGCCTCAGCTTTTTGTTGTTGCTGTTTGTTTTTTTTTTTTTTTTCTGAGGCAGGGTCTCACTGTAGCCAAGGCTGACCTGGAATTCACTATGTAGTCTCAGGGTAGCCTCGAACTCATGGTGATCCTCCTACCTGTCTCCCGAGTGCAGGGATTAAAGACGTGTGCCACCAAGCCTGGCCACCTCAGATTTCTTTTTTTTTCTTTTATTTTTATTGATTTATTAGAAACAGAGGGAGACAGAGAGGGAGAATGGGTGTACCAGGACCTCCAGCCACTGAAAACAAACTCCAGATGCATGCGCCCCCTTGTGCATCTGGCTTACGTGGATCCTGGGTAACTGAACCTGGGTCCTTAAGTTTCACAGGCATGGGCCTTAACTGCTAAGCCATCTCTCCAGCCCTTGCTTCAGCCTTTGGAGGGCTGGGATTTCAGGCATGCACCACCACACTCAGCTGCACCAAGTACTTTCCGTGAACAATTTTGTTTAGCCAGTGCTGTGCTGGATCCCATGAGATGGGCATAATTGCATATCCATCTTGTAGGGAAGCTAGCCAGAGAGCAACACAGCTGCCAAGTCACGGGGCACAAAAGCGGGAGGCCTGCACACAACAGGTGACTCCACAGCTCCATCCTCTGGCTGCCTGCACTGGAGAGGGACGAGGCCCGGAGGACATGGTCACAGACAACACAGGAAGGATGGCAGAAAGAAAGCACAAGTGTCAAGACCCGACCCAGAAATGAGGGGAGAACAAGGCCTGAGCTCCGAGGAGAACACTGCTGCAGGGCTAGCAGGCAGAAACTTGCAGTGGGCAGCCCCTCCCCGGGACTGTCTACTGGTTCTCCCAAAGGACAGTGAGAAACCCAATGCTGGGCGTCAGGTAACAAGTGGCCAGGAGATGTCCCTCATGTGTATACACAGGTGCAGGGTGTGGATGCGATGCAAGGACAGCCTGGGCACCAGGGGGCAGCATGATTCAAGTGGTGCCAGGCTGCTGGAAGCTGTAAAAAGGTGGGCATAGCCATCCTTTGGGAGCCACTGGCAGGAAGTTGTGGGAGCCCAGGGCAGGGCTGCTCAGACCACAGTCTACTCCTCCAGCCCTGTTGTCCTATGGCCCGTCATGAGAAGGGAACCTGGAACACCAGGCTCCCAGCTGGAGCCTGAATGGTCTCTCACACTCCTTCCTTCCTGTCTCTCTCTCTTCTTGTGTTTTTTTCAAGGCAGGGTCTCACTCTAGCTCAGACTTACCTGCAACTAATTCTGTGGTCCCAGGCCTGGCCTTGCACTCACAGTGATTGATTCTCTTACTGCTGAGACTAAAGGTGGTGCTACCACACCTAGCTGTCTTTCCTTTTTTCTTTTGTTTTTTGTTTTTTGAGGCAGGCTCTCACTCTAGCCCAGGGTGACCTGGAATTCACTAGGCAGTCTCAGGGTGGCCTCGAACTCACGGTGATCCTCCTACCTCAGCATCTCAAGTGCTGGGATTAAGGGTGTGCACCACCACGCCTGGCCTGTCTTTCCTTTAAAAAAAATAATAATAATAAGCCAGGCGTGGTGGCGCACGCCTTTAATCCCAGCACTCAGGAGGCAGAGGTAGGAGGATCACCGTGAGTTCGAGGCCACCCTGAGACTGCCTAGTGAATTCCAGGTCACCCTGGGCTAGAGTGAGACCCTACCTCGAAAAACCAAAAAAAAAAAAAAAAAAAAGAAAGAAAGAAAATTATTTATTTTACTTTGAGAGAGAAAGAGGTGAGGGGAAGAAGGGGAGAACAGGAGCGCCAGGCCTCTAGCCACTCCAAACAAACTCCAGACACATGTGCCACGTTGTGAAATCTGACTTACGTGGGTACTGGGGAACTGAACCTGGTTCCTTAGGCTTTGTAGGCAAGTGCCTTAACTGCTGGGCCATCTCTGCAGCCGTCTTTCCTTTTTGCTGTGTATGTGAGTGCAGGTGCATGCAAATCACAGTGTGCATGTAGAGGATGGCCTCGAACTCATGGTGAGCCTCCTACCTCTGCCTCCCAATGGCTAGGATTAAAGGCATGTGTCAACACGCCCGGCATCATCTCATATTTGACAGATGAAATCGAGGCTCTGACAGGAAAATGACTAGCCTGGAGTGACCTAGTCCTCTTGGAATTCCCATTCTGGCTGTGCTCCTACAACTGGTGGCCTGGTGGCTCATGAGATGCTATCTCCCCTGACTGGGCACTGGGCCACATGTCTTGAAACAGAGCCTGAAGTGGAGGGCTGGAGTCCTGTCCAAAGCCTGTGAATCTTCCATAGTTTCAAGCAGGGATTTCCTGGCAGGTATGCAACAGTCCCAAAGAGAACTTGACCTTGACATTAAATGAAAGGACCAACTAGCCTGAGGCCAGAACAGCGGCACCTGCTTATGTCTTCCTTGTCCAGAGTAACCCTGGTCACTCAACTCTGGCATCTCAGTGCTCTGGGCTGCACCATCCATGTGGCCCCACTCCCTGCTATCCTCCCCAAGGTTCCAGGAATGGACAAATGCCCAGTCCCACAGCCGGTCACAGTGACAGGTTGGGGACAGGACCAATGCTGAAAGGACATCTCTCCTGCTAGTGTGGCTAAGAGCACCTCCCGTTTCTGGAGCAGCTGGCAGCCATCCTGGCATCTACACAGAGGAGAGCCAAGCTCCGACATGAGGGAGTCGGCATCCCACAGGTGCTGTCTGAGACCCTGGACCCCGCCAAGTCTAAAGTCATAATAATAGCTCAGGACTCCATCCCAGAAGCCAATTCATTTCCCCTTTCTGTTCCTCACTCTGACGTAGAAATGGGACCCCACAAACTTCAACTGAGGAACCACTCATCCAGCCAGCATTTCCAAAACCCACCAGTACAGGCACGTGCTGGCAGTAGACAGACGGGCAGCTCTTGCCCTCCAGAGGTCCTTTGGCTTTGTTGGTGCTTTACCCACTAAGCCATCCCTCCAGGCTTGTTTTTGTTCTTTTTTAGACAGGGTCTGTAGTCTTAGCTGGCCTTGCACTATGCAGCCCAGGCTTGCCTCGACCTCATGGCCATGCTCCTGCCTCAGAGTCCGTGCCCCACTCAGGCGTGTCTCCTCCTACAGAAAGTCTCTCTGGGTAGGCCAGGCCCTGCGCTCCAGACTCACCACTCAGCCCACGCAGTGGGAGCCGTGACTGTCTGGAGATCAGTGTGCCTCCTTCACTGGACTGAGAGTCCTGGGAACCAGCAGAATGGCCACGGTCTGTGCTGTCTCCAGCACGGCACCCACAGAGAGCAGAAAGAGGATGAAAGCGTAGACGGAGAAAGGTGCTCGCTCGCTCGTGGTCATTGGGCTGAGGGGACCGCACTGATGCACATGCTCCGCATTTCCCTCCTCCCTTCTGGGCACTCACCCACCAGGTGCCTGGTAACTATGCCATGTTTGTTTTTGTTTTTGTTTTTTTTTTCAAGATAAGGTCTCACTCTAGCCCAGGCTGACCTGGCATTCACTATGTAGTCTCAGGGTGGCCTCGAATTCATGGTGCTCCTCCTACCTCTGGAACTAAAGGCATGCACCACCACGCCCAAATGTTTATTTGTAAGTAGAGAGAGTGAAAGTGAGTATATGGGCATACCAGGGCCTCTAGCCAGACTCCAGATGCATGTGTCACTTTGTGCATCTGTCTTTATCTCCCATGGTCACACAACCTGGAGCAGGCTTAAACCTGGGGCTGGCTGACCCTGACTTGGGCAAGCTGAGGTTGTCAGGCTTGGGCTTCAGTGTGAGATATCTCACAGTGAAGATATCTGAAGACTGTCTGGTTGACTTGGCTTTCCCTGTGGGACCCCAAGTGTCAAGCTGGTCCTAAGCAGAGCAATCTTCCTGGAAGGCTGGCTGGACACCCGCTGGGGGACAGCCACACACTCAGTCCCGTCTCCCCAGAGCCCTCAGCAGCACCCTGGCTTGGCCTTCTATAGCTCCTGCAGGTGGAACCCGCTACTCCCATGCCTGACCAACACAAAGCCTCCCTAGGCCTCCACAGCCAGACAAGGAACCCTCCTGAGCGCCCGTGGCTGAGGCTCGCGGACCGTCCTCCAAAGCTTGGCTGCATGACTGCTGCTGGGCGGGCTCTACTCCCCAGTGTGGAGGCCTCCGTAGGGTCATCAAATTCTCCACCCAAACCCTCTCAACGTGGGAAGTGGGGCTCAGAATCATTTTGTAAACCTTTTTGGTACATCTGTTTTTTTTTTTTTTTTTTTGGTTTTTCGAGGTAGGGTCTCACTCTAGTTCAGGCTGACCTTGAACCCAGCGATCCTCCTACTTCTGCCTCCCCATGTGCTGGGATTAAAGGCATGCGCCACCACGCCCGGCTCTGGTACATCTTATTTGAGAAAAAGAGGAAGACAGAATGGATGCACCAGGGCTTCCAGCCACTGCAAAAGAAAAAAGAAAAAAAAAAAAACTCCAGACGTATGTTTGCCACCTTGAGCAGCTGGCTTACATGGGTACTGGGGAGTCAAACCTGGGACCTGGGGCTTTGCAGGCAAGTAAGCGAGTAAGCACCTTAACCACTAAGCCATCTCTCTAGCCCCAGAATCTTTTTTTTTTTTTTTTTTTTTTTTTTTGGTTTTTCGAGGTAGGGTCTCACTCTAGCCCAGGCTGACCTGGAATCCACTATGTAGTCTCTGGCTGGCCTCGAACTCACGGCAATCCTCCTACCTCTGCCTCCTCAGTGCTGGGATTAAAGGCGTGCGCCACCACGCCTGGCCAGAATCATTTTTAAGACTATAATTCCTGTAGCCCAGGTGGCCATGAACTCCAGATCCTCCTGCCTCTACTTCCCAAATGTTGGGATTACAGGCATGCACCTGTAACACCCAACTACTAAGTCTCATAAGAGAAACACTAGCTAAAATGGAAGCACACCAGGCTATCACTACTGTGAAAAGGCTGACAACCAGAGGCTTAGTGGCACATGCTGTAGGGTAGCCTGGGGGATACTGGCTCCTACAACATGTGGCTGCTGAGGGCAAAACCAGTACAATCCCTTTCAAAGGCCATTTGGCAAGGCCAGTCCTAAGTACACTCGTGCAGACCCTTTGACCCAGCAATCTTGCTCCTGGGTGTTCACTCACTTGCCCAGGCAAAATTACACTTTCATTAATATTTTTATTTGAGAGAGAGACAGAGAGAGAGAAATGGGCATGCCAGGGTCTCCAGCCACTGAAAAGGAACTCTAGATGCATGAGCCACCTTGTGCATCCTTTGGCTGTCCATATGCACATGCATGGATGCGCATATCACACACACATTTAATACATACATACATGCATGCATGTGCAAGTGTGTGCACACCAGAAGAAAAAGAGACCCTACATCAAGAAAGTGGACACCAACAACCAAGATTACCCTCTGGCCTCCACACATACGCCGTGGCACATTCATGTCAGTACTCCCATGTGTACACTTGAACACACAAAAGAGAACCAGTTCAATGTGGGGGATGTGGGGAGACTGATCAGAGCTGGTGGCCAGCCTGCAGGGGCCAGAGGTGCTGGGAAGAAACCTGGCCCCTGGGGTGAGGGCCAGAGCACCTTCTCCCATACCTTCAACTAGAATGTGACATGCTGGGGCTCCCACCAGGGCCTGCCCAGAGGGTGGGCAGTAAACGGCAGCAGCAGAAGTATGGACTTGGACTGTATTTCCACACCAAGGGATAAAGACAGCTGGAAGCAGGGTTGTCCATGATGCATCCTGGGCTGCATACCAGGATGCTCACTGAAGGCCCACAGCACTCCCTGGGGAGGCATGACAGGCACCCCAGAGACAAGACCCCAAGGGACTACATACTCCAAGGACTTTCTTCTTCCACTGCTTGAGCACTGTGGTGCTTTGACTTGGGTGTCAGCCATAAACTTATGTGTTCTGACTGCTAGGACCCCAGCTGGTGGCAATTTGGGAAATAGACCCTCCTGGAGGCAATGTATTGTTTGAGTGGGCTTATGGGTTGTTGCAGTCCGGTTCGCATTGCTGGTAGAAATCACCCAACCAAGAGCAGCTTCTGGGAAAAAGAGGTTTATTTTGGCTTACAGGCTCGAGGGGAAGCTCCACGATGGCAGGGGAAAACGATGGCATGAGCAGAGGGTGGATATCACCCCCTGGCCAACATAAGGTGG
Source organism: Dipus sagitta (assembly GCA_036346955.1). NCBI lineage: Eukaryota > Metazoa > Chordata > Mammalia > Rodentia > Dipodidae > Dipus > Dipus sagitta. Next base: position 75,285,869 of record CM070787.1, on the reverse strand, counting down.
ACCACAGCAACAGGAGGGTGTGCCAAACACTGGCATGGGGAAACTGGCTATAACACCCATAATCCCGCCCCCAACAATACACTCCCTCCAGGAGGCGTTAATTCCCAAATATCCATCAGCTGGGAACCCAGCATTCAGAGCACCTAAGTTTATGGGGGACACCTGAACCAAACCACCACATGGGTGTTATAACCAGCTTCCCCTTTCCGGTGTTTGGCACACTCTCCTGCTGTTGTTGTCCATCTGATGTTGGCCAAGAGGTGATATCCTCCCTCTGCTCGTGCCCTCATCTCCCCTGCTATCATGAAGCCTCCCCTCCAGTCTGCAAGCCAAAATAAACCCTTCCCTCCACAGGCTGCTCTTGGTCGGGTGCTTTGTGCCGCGGCGAGAAGCTGACTGTAATACCACCACGGCCTTCAGAGGCAGTCCCGTCCCTAGCCCTCCCCTGTCTCTAGGAATCCTCTCCTGCCCCAGGGTGTTCTGTGAGACAAGGACACAGCGGGGAGGTGGTCCACAGGCCCAGACACGCATCCACTAGCGGCGGGGAGGCCCCAGCGGGGTCTCTATGTGGTCTGAAGAATGTCTGCCTGCGACTCTTAGCACAGCCAGGAAGTATAGTGGAGCAGTCACTCGGGGCTCCCATACCCCAGCAGCCCCTCAGTAACACTGGTCACAGGGCCCAGGAAGGGCAGGCTCGGGAGGTGGCGCTTCCAGAGCAGGGTCTGACCATCACATGCTGGTTCATGGTGCAAAGGCAACAATGCCAACCATGAGTACTGGCTTTCAGGAGGCCTCACACCTGCCAGGTGCCTGCAGCCTGATTGTCACAGCCCAGCCCACAAGCTATCCTGTCCTTGCCTGTGGGAGGCCCGGGAGATGCTTCAGGAGACGCTTCACCTGCTGAGGACATGCAGGGTACCCCCATCACCACCCCACCTCCTCCACCCCCCACCCCCGCTGCCTTCAGACATGCACCAGCGAGGTGAGCTGTGGTGACCAGGCTCAGCCACAGACCTACTCTGAGCCCAGGGTGAGGTAAGACCCAGGATGGAAGGCACTTAATCTTGTCCGTCTGCATGCCCTCCTGGCCTCCTTCCTACCGCGCTCTTCTCTCCCCAGGGAGTAATTGTCACTCAGGCCTCAGTTCCCAGCCCCCTCTGAGCAGCTTCCCATAGTCTTTCTCGACAGGCACTCCCATCTGCAGCCAGGCTCCTCCAGGCTACGAGGATCTGACTGTGGCTCAGTGTGTCCTAGAGCAATGCTTTGAAACCGTGGGTCCCAATCCCACACGGGACACATAACTGAATGTGAGGGTCACAAAAAACGTGGCAACAGTAAAATGTTTCTTAATGATCAGTGATGAAAAACTAATTCAGCCAGGCGTGGTGGCGCACGCCTTTAATCCCAGCACTCGGGAGGCAGAGGTAGGAGGATCGCTTAGAGTTCGAGGCCACCCTGAGTCTACATAGTGAATTCCAGGTCAGCCTGGGCTAGAGTGAAACCCTACCTTAGAAAACCAAAAAACAAAGCTAATTCAATTTAATCCCAGCACTCAGAAGGCAGAAGTAGGAGGATTGCCCAGAGTGAGTTTGACGCCACCTGAGATTACATAGCAAATTCCAGGTCAGCCTGGGCTAGAGCAAGACCATACCTCAACACCCCCACCCCCACCCCCACCAAAAAAAATTAAACTAATTCAAAATCAACCCTCCGAGGACGTATGGTGTCCTGACAGCACGGCCCTGTGCTGCATTCTGACTGCACTCAGCCGTGGTTCTGAGCACAAGCTGCGCCTGACGCTGCGCGTGCATCCCACACACCACCCATGCAGCCTGAAGCACATTGGCCCAGGACTGCTGCATGTTAGGAACTGCAGTGCTTGCACTGCACACAAAAGTCTGTCTCTCTGCTCTTACAGAAATATGGAAAATAAGACACAAACAAGCACTTCTATCTCATTATTATGGTAACTTGCTTTAGTTCCCTGGATGGAACCCAGGGCCTTGCACCTGCAGGCAAGAATTCTATCACTGGTCATTGCTGTACCCCAGCACTAGACTGGGCACAGAGCTCAGTCCTGGTTGGCTGAGTGTGTGAACCACTACGCAAGTACATCTAGCCAGCCAGGATGAGAGTTCCGAAGCTACAGAGAGTGGGGTGGCCGAGAGCAGGCTCCAGCTCCAGATAAGATTCTGGGATGCCCATTCACCTCCCCAGCCCTGAAGAACCAGGATACCCCAACGTTGCAGGTACTGGCTCTTACTTCATGGCTGAGAGAACAGCCAATGATGTCCAGAGACTTCCAGAAGTAGCCAGGGAGACGGCCTGCTCAGAGCACGAGCTCAGGGCTGGGGCTCTGCACACAGTGGCAGCCTTACAAGACGGCAAGAAGCAGAACCAGAACCACTCCCCCAGCCAGCCAGCTGCCTCAGGCAGTCCCCAAGCCCCACTCAGAAATACTGCTCATGTAGCCTCTGTTTGCTCTTACACAAATGTTGACCCAGGGCTAGGCGGCTGAGGGAGCAGAGTAGAAGACTCGGGGACAGTGAACAGCAGTGGTGTGAGGAAGAGCAGGAGAAGAGAATACCCTGGGCTGGAGAGATGGCTTAGCAGGTAAGGCGCTTGCCTGTGAAGCCTAAGGACCCAGGTTCAATTCCCCAGGACCCACATTAAGCCAGATGCACAAGGTGGCCCATGCATCTGGAGTTCATTTGTCCTGGTGTGCCCATTCTCTCTCTTTCTCTCTCTCTCAAATACATGGAAGTGTTTTTTAAAAAAATAATAATACTCTGAGGAAGCCAGTGCAAACAGGGACAGAGGCTGCAGACCAGGGTGCACTCTTCCACTCAAACCTAGCACTGGCTAGAGGCCAAGTAACTGCTCCTCAGTCTACCCATCTGCACAGTGGGCGATCTGCTCTCGGCCTCAGAGCTTTATGGACAGAGGCAGGCCAGGACTGTGTCTGCCTGCCCAAGCCTAAATCCCAGACTTGCCACTATGAGTTTGTGAGCACAACCTTCCCTAATCTGCGTCACGGGGCAACTGGCTCCCCACCCACACATACGGATCCTCCAGAACCAGCTTGCTGAGGGCGCCATGCTATCCTGCCCACAGCAGCGCTCTGCCCATATCCATGCCAGCTGTCAGGATTCCTGCTGCTACTCAGCTACAGGCCCATGGCACCCCACACAATGCTCACTGCTCCTCCAGAATTGGAGACTACTTCACCCACCCTTTGTAAAGGTAGCACACTGTCTGTCATTGTCTCTTCAAAAGAATACTTGGAGCCTGGCATGGTGGCGCACACCTTTAATCCCAGCACTCAGGAGGCAGAGGTAGGAGGATCACTGTGAGTTCAAGGCCACCCTGAGACATAGTGAATTCCAGGTCAGCCTGGGCTAGAGTGAGACCCTACCTTGAAAAAAAAAAAAAAAAAGCCATAACTCCTGAAGCAACCCTTGATACCTATGGTTTTACCTTTCTACTCTAACCCTATTCACTGCACATCAAGAACCAGCCTACAGTCTCATCTACTGAAAAAGATTAAAGGGAGGGGGCTTAAAAAAAAAAAAACTCTTTAGCCAGGCGTGGTGGCACACGCCTTTAATCCCAGCACTCGGGAGGCAGAGGTAGGAGGATCGCCTGAGTTCGAGGCCACCCTGAGACTAAATAGTGAATTCCAGGTCAGCCTGGGCTAGAATGAGACCCTACCTTGAAAAACCAAAGGGGAAAAAACAACAACAACAACAAAAAACCAAAAACTCTTTAAAGCCGGGAGTGGTGGCTCATGTCTTAAATCCTATGGTGATCCTTCTACTTCTGCCTCTCCAGGACCCATGTAAGCCAGACACACAAGGTAATGCCAGTGCACAAGATGGCGCATCCCTATGTCTGGAGTTTGATTAGTGACTAGAGGCCCTGGCGTGTCAATTCTCTCTGTCTCTCTCATAAAAATGAGTAAAAAATGATAATAAAAACCTTCTTTGAATGGGACTGGATAGATAGCTCAGTATTTAAAGGCACTTGTCTGCATTGGCTTGCAAAGCCTGCTGGCCCAGAATGGATTCCCAAGTCACCAATATAAGCTGGACACAAAAAGTAGTGCACGTGGGCTGGAGAGATGGCTTAGCAGTTGAGCGCCTGCCTGTGAAGCCTGAGGACCCCGGTTTGAGGCTCGATTCCCCAGGACCCGCGTTAGCCAGATGCACAAGGGGGAACATGCGTCTGGAGTTCATTTGCAGTGGCTGGAGGCCCTGGCGCACCCATTCTCTCTCTCTCTATCTGCCTCTTTCTCTCTCTGTCTGTCGCTCTCAAATAAATAAATAAAAAATGAACAAAATTAAAAAAAAAGTAGTGCACGTGTCTGACATTTATTTGCAGTGGCAAGAGGCCCTGGCACACCCACACACAAAATAAACAAATAAATAAATTCATTTATGGGCTGTAAAGAGAGCTCAGTGGTTAAGAAGCTTGCCTGCAAAGCCTAACAACCCAAGTTCTGTTCCTATTCTCATAAAGCCTGTTGCGCACAGTGACTAGAGCATCTGGAGTCCATTTGCAGCGTCTGGAGGCCCCATTTTATCTGTCTCCCCTCTCTCTCTGCTTGCAAATAAACAAAAATGTGGGGCTAGAGAGATGGCTTAGCGGTTAAGGTGCTTGCTTGCAAAACCTAAGGCCCCAGACTCTTCTCCAATACCCACGTAAGCCAGATGCACATGGTGGCATGTGCATCTGAGTTTGTTTGCAGTGGCTGGAGACCCTGGAGAGCCCATTCTCTCTCTCTCTCTCTCTCTGTCACTTTTCTCCCTCTCTCGCCCTCTCTCTCCCTCCCTCTCTCTCTCTCTCTCTCTCTTTCAAATAAGTAAAACTAAGATATGTTAAAAATAAGTGAGTAAAATTTTTTACAATCTCTTTTTTACTAGCTGGGTGTGGTACACAGCCTGTAGTCCTAGCCCTTGGAAGATATGGGTAAGGAGATCGCCATGAGTTTGTTGCCACCCTTGGACTACAGAGAGAATTCAGGCCAACCTGGGCTACAGTGAGTCCCTACCTTGAAAAAAAACAAAACAAAACAAAGAAATCTGGGCTGGAGAGATGACTAAGTGGTGAAGGCGCTTGCTTACAAAGCCTGACAGCCTGGGTTTGATTTCCCAGTACCCACATAAAGCCAGATACACAAAGTAGCATGTGCATATGGAGTTAGTTTTCAGTGGCAAAAAGCCCTGGAGTACCCATTCTCTCACCACTTCTCCTTGCAAATAAATAAAATCATTTTTCAGATCTCCTTTTGGGAGTGTGTAGCATGTATGCAATAAATAAAATATTTTTTAAAAGGTTTCTTTTCTTTTCTTTTCTTTTCTTTTTTTTTTTTTTTTTTTTTTTTTTTTTTGGTTTTTTGAGGTAGGGTCTCACTTTAGCTCAGGCTGACCTGGAATTCACTATGTAGTCTCAGGGTGGCCTCAAACTCACAACGATCCTCCTACCTCTGCCTCCCAAGTGCTGGGATTAAAGGTGAGCGCCACCATGCCCGACAAAAGATTTCTTTATTAGGGCTGGAGAGATGGCTTAGTGGTTAAGGTGTTTGCCTGCAAAGCCAAAGGATCCTGGTTCGATTCTCCAGTACCCACGTAAGCCAGATGTACAAGGGGTGTATTCATCTGGAGTTCGTTTGCAGTGGCTGGAGCTCTCATACTTGTGCAACAATGAGGCACTTGGTAACATGATGGCTCTTGTTCATGGAAGCATGGTTCACAAAAGTCAAAGGCAGAGACACATGAATAAACACGTACGGATGAATAAAAAAAAAAAAGATTTCTTTATTAGAGACAGAGAGAGAGAATGGGTGCACCAGGGCCTCCAGCCACTGCAAATGAACTCCAAACACATGCGCCACCTTGTGCATCTGGCTTACATGGGACCTGGAGAATCGAATCTGGGTTCTTAGGCTTCACAGGCAAACACCCTAACCGCTAAGCCATCTCTCCAGCCCAATAAATATGCATAGTGCATGCACACGTGCAGAGGGCAGAGGAGAACTCGGGAGTGCTTCCCTATTACTCCTCCACCTTGTTTCCTGGAGTCCAAGTCTCACTAAACTCAGAGCTGCTGTTCTCTTTCTCTGCGCCACAAAGGGATTACAGGAGTGTGTGGCCCAGCTTTGCTTTCTATGTGGGTCCTAGGGTTGGAACTCAGGCCCTCGTGCTTGTGCAGCAAGCACTTAACCCTCGGAGCCATCTTCCCAGGCGCAACCTCTTCCTAATAAACCTGACCTCTGCTTCTTCTCACTGACTTCTCCTGAAATGATTTTCGGCACAGCAGCCAAGAATCCTGACTTCACATAAGCAGAAGTCTCTGGAAGAACTCGTCAGGTTGGTACAGGGGGCAGCAAGGAGCTGACAGGCTACCATGGCTCACAGGAAGGCCCCTGGAGGATGGGCAGAGCAGGGGAAGGGAGGAAAGAACCTATACCAGCAAGTCTGTCGTTGCTGCACCCCTCAACTACAAGCAGACAATGCCTGCTCCCACCAGCACCACTGCAAAGCTCCCAGCTGTGCGAGGTCTCACTGAAGAGACACGGCCACCGGGCCCACCACCATCTCAGGTGTGTCCACATGCAGGAAGACCACAAAGCAGCCACACGGGTGACACAGGAGGGCACACATATGGGGTTTGTTTACATAGATAGGCAAGATGTCCTGGCGTGCCCATTCTCATTCTCTCTCTGCTTGCAAAGAAATAATGGGTTAGTGGTTAAGGTGCTTGCTGGCAAAGCCAAAGGACCCTGGTTTGATTCCCCAGTACCCATGTAAGGCTGGATGCATGTGTCTGGAGTTCATTAGTAATGACTAGAGGCCCTGGTGTGCCCTTTCTCTCTTTCTCAAACATAAAAATAAAATCAACTGGGCATGGTGGGGCACACTTTAATCCCAGTACTCGGGAGGCAGAGGTAGGAGGATCACCGTGAGTTCAAGGCCACCCTGAGACTACATAGTGAATTCCAGGTCAGCCTGGTCTAAAGTGAGACCCTAACTTGAAACCCCTCCCAAAAAATTCCTACCTGGGTGTGGTAGAGCACACCTGTTATCCCAGCACTCAGGAAACAGAGGTAGGAAGATCAGAAGTTCAAGGTCATCCTTGGCTACACAGCCGGTTTGAGGTCAACCTGGACTTCATGAGACCAATGTGTTCCTAAGCCCGGAGTCCAGCTGGTCATCTGGTGCTCGTGACTTGAAGCCTGAGGCAATGGCCCAAAATACCCTGCCTGCGCTGGCAGGGCAGGAGGCACCCTGGTGGGCACTGACTTTCCCAGAGGCTCCTCCTCTGAGTCTCTGATGGGTGACAGTTCTAGAAAGCAATGAGTCACAAGTGACTTAGCAAACCTCCTTGACACTATGTTTGCTTCATTTGATCCTGACACAAACCTTGAGGCTGCAGCAGCCTTCTCCTCTGCTTTTTAAAATTTAAAACATATTTTCATTTAAATATGTTATTTATTTGAGAAAGAAGTGGCACACCAGGGCCTCTTGCCACTGCAAACAAACTCCAGACGCATGCACCACTTTGTACATTGGCTTTACCTGGGTCCTAGGGCATCCAAATCTAGACTGTCAGGGTTTGCAACAAGTGCCTTTAACTACTGAGTCATCTCTTCAGCCCCCATAGGAATTTTTTAAATAATTACTTTTAAAAATACTAATAATTGTTAAATTAAAATAGTTTTTGTTGTTGTTGTTCTGTTTTGTTTTTCGAGGCAGGGTCTCACTCTAGTCCAGGCTGACCTGGAATTCATTATGTAGTAGCCTCGAACTCATGGTGATCCTATCTCTGCCTCTCAAGTGCTGGGATTAAAGACGTGTGCCAGCTTGCCCGGCAAATTAAAATACTTTTATTTTACCTTTTAAAAAATACTTATTTTGCCAGGTGTGGTGGTGCACGCCTTTAATCCCAGCACTCAGGAGACAGAGGTAAGAGGATTGCCGTGAATTCAAGGCCACCCTGAGACTCCATAGTGAATTCCAGGTCAGCCTGGGCTACAGTGAGACCCTACCTCGAACCCCCCCCAAAAAAAAACCCCCAAAATTTATTTATATATTTATTTATTTGAGAGAGAGAGAAAGAAAAGGAAAGGCAGATACAGAATGGGCATGTTAGGGCCTCCAGCCACTGCAAGCAAACTCCAGACACTTGGTCCACCTTGTGCATCTGGCTTATGTGAGCACTACGGATCGAACCTCTGTCCTTAGTCTTCACAGGCAAGCACCTTAATCGCTAAGCCATCCATCAGCCCTTATTTGACTTTTTGTTCTGTTTTATTCTGTTTTGAAGTAGGGTTTTGACCTAGCCCAAACTGACCTGGAATTCACTATGTAGTCTCAGGGTGGCCTCAAACTCATGATGATCCTCCTACCTCTGCATCCCAGAGGCACCAAGCCCAGGCTTACACACACCCAGATTTTTAGATGGGTTCTGGGGAGTACAGTTTGATGGATAATGGCCCAAGAGGCCAGCATGCTTAAGCAGAAAGCTCTCTTAATCACTGAGCCATCTCCTTAGCCCTATTATTTTATTACTGTTGTTTTTTTTTTAACTTTGCTGGCCTCGAACTCACAATGAGCTTCACACTTTTGACTCCCCTGCCTTGCGAGTGCTGGGATTAAAGGCATGTAAAAACATTAGTCATTTTATGTTTAAATTTTCAGCAGTGCTGAGATGGAACTCAGCATCTCCAGAATGCTGGCTAAGCATTGCACCAGAGCCACACAAGAGCCCCTCACTATGGATTCTAGACAAGTGTTCTACCTCTAAGCCACACCCCCAGCCCCTCACTGTGGGTTCTAGACAAGTGCTCTACCTTTGAGCCACGCCCCAGCCCCTCACTGTGGATTCTAGACAAGTGCTCTACCTCTGAGCCATGCCCCCAGCCCCTCACTGTGGATTCTAGACAAGTGCTCTACCTTTGAGCCACGCCCCAGCCCCTCACTGTGGATTCTAGACAATTACTCTACCTCTGAGCCACGCCCCCAGCCCCTCACTGTGGATTCTAGACAAGTGCTCTACCTCTGAGCCACGCCCCCAGCCCCTCACTGTGGATTCTAGACAAGTGCTCTACCTCTGAGCCACGCCCCCAGCCCCTCACTGTGGGTTCTAGACAAGGGCTCTATCTCTGAGCCATGCCCCCAGCCCCTCACTGTGGGTTCCAGACAAGCGCTCTATCTCTGAGCCATGTCCCCAGCCCCTCACTAGATTCCAGACATGGCCTCTGCTTTACAAAACCATGGGGCTGCTGGAGTACAATCAGCAGCTAGGCCACACACAGACAGCTGGGCTTGATGGTGCAAGCCTTTAATCCCAAGAGGCAGAGGTAGGTGGATCGCTGTGATTTTGAGGCCACCCTGAGACTAGAGTAAATTCCAGGTTAGCCTGGACTAGAGTGAGACCCTCCCTCAATAAACCAGGAAAAACAAAAAAGAGAGAGAGACCGAACAGCCATGGGTGTCAAGGACCGAAGGATCAAAACAAGTATCTGAACTCTCCAGATTCATAGGCAGGGGAGGGTGTGAGCTCCAGACCGGCATGGGCTACACAGAGAGACCCTAATCATAGCACTTTGGAAGCAGAGGTTGAAGGATCATGAGTTCAAGGTCATCCTTGTCTACACTGCAAGTTAGAGTTTAAAGCCAGCATGGACTTCAGAGTGAGACCCTGTTCAAAGAAAACCTAAACAAACAAATAAAAGGGAGGAAGAGAGAGAGGGAGGAATGAAGGGAGGGGAGGGGAAGGAGAAACGGAAAACAGATGCCTGAGCACTTCAGCCTCCCTCTGCTGTTCTGGGCTCCATGACAGGATCACGAGTGCTCAAGGGACCCACAGACGCTCTCTGCCCTCGGAGGACTCTGGCAGTGTCGCTCTTCCCAGGAGCAGCTTCTGGCCAGCATGGAGAGACCAACCCAAACAAATGACAACACTGTGAAGAGGTGCCATGGGAACCAGACAGCACTGTCTGGGATTCAAGCAAAGAGGTGACATCTGGAACAGCTGGGGAGGAGGATCAGGATGGTGGGGACTGGCAAGAGGCACCTGAGAGCTTGTGGCCTAGCAGGCACAGTGCTGGGGGCAGACTCCTCCTGGGAAGCTGCCCCCCCGCCCCCATGGTCTGGCACCCACTACTCTGGAGAAGACTCAAGTCAAGGACACAGAGCGCAGCCCGAGTAAGAGCTGCACAACAGGGCGCTGTGGCCATCAACACACACTGTCCATCACCCCCTTACCACTGCCGTGGAAGCCTGGCTTCTGCTTTGGTCAATCGGTGGGGGGCTGCTTTCGGGTTTGGTAGCCCCACCTTCTGCTGGACTCCTCCCCCGCTTCCCAGAACAGGACTCTGACTGACTGCAGGGCTGACAGCTGCTAAGCAGCCTGAGACTGGAGGGAGGGAAGGAGGGAGGGGTGCTGTGAGGTGGCCCCACCCACCCACCCAAGCAGGGAGGCCATCCCCAGCTGGAATTGCCCCCTGCAGGCTTCTGCTAGGAAGGGAGTCCCAAGAGCTGGGGGGGGGGGGGACAGTCACGTCCCAAGTGCCACCCCCAGCTCTAGGCAAGAGCTCTGGCAGCTGTCTAGCGGGAGTGATGACAAATTTGTGTGGGCCAACTGTGCCACCAGCCATCACCCTGCCCTGCCCATGAGTGGGGGCCAGGAACCATGAAGGGTCCCAGCCTTCAAGTAGCTTTCCTAATGCAGGGACAGTCAAGCCCTGTGTGTGCATCTGTCTAAGTCCTTTGGCACCCAGCCACTGAGCTCCTTCCTGAAACTGGGAGACCCTCCACACCTCAACCATCCACAGAAACCAGAGACCCCACACCCCAGCCATCATGGGCTGCCCACACAAGCAGCATTTGCAACACTGGAGTATGCACTACTGCACAGCACCCTGCCAGCTCTCCACCCTTTCTAGAGTCTACACATTTATTTTTTATTTTGGGCTTTTGGAGGTAGGTCCTCACTCTAGCCCAGGCTGACCTGGAATTCACTCCGTGGCCTCCATCTCACAGTGATCCTCCTACCTATGCCTCCAAGTGCTGGGATTAAAGGCGTGCCACCACATGCAGCTAGAGTCTGCCCATTTAGAGATTCTGACGGAGATGCCAAGATAGCTTTGCTAACCAGGGAAACAGAGGCACATGGGGGCCTGCCAAGATCACAGAGCAAGTGTACAAGAGCTGACTCCCGCTCCGGCAGATCGCCCCTGACAAGTCACCTGTTCTATCCTCCTGCAAGGGGAGGCGGAACCATCACTTCATTCTTTGAAAGGAAGGAGCCAGTCAGGCGGTGACTTCATTCCTGCAGTAGCTGTGTGCTCCAGCACAGACTAATTTCATCCTCAGCCCCCATACAACGGGTATACTGAAGCAAGCATGCTGAATGACACGGCCATGCCATTTGGGTCACGTGCTGCCTTTCATGTTAATAACGCTACTTTTCAGGGCTGGGGAGATGGCCAATGATTAAAGGCTCTTGCTTGCAAAGCCTAACAGACTAGGTTTGATTCCCCTGTACCCATGTAAAGCCAGACACACAGAATGGCTCATGTGAGGCCCTGGTATGCCCATATTCTCTTTCTCTCTTTCTTCTCTCTTCTCACAAATAAATAAAATAATACTATTTTCAGGTAGAGGAACAAGGCCCTCCATGGGCTCTGTATTCTTCTGCTGGGAACCTTTGGATCAGACTTCCTCTGGATTTTGGAATTTTCTAGACTTTTAAAGTGACATGGTATCTATTATTAAGCTAGGTATTCAGAGAGGTCTAAGGGACCTAGAGGGGCTGTGGGTGTAATCACTTGAAGAGGTCACATGGTAGAAGCAAAAGGATGGGATAGATGGTCACCTCATAGTGTGACAGAAACACTGGCAATGGAAAAATTACTTGGGGGGGGGGGATCTGACCAACCCGGTGAAGACTCAACAAAGGCAGAGCTGTTGGGGGGAGGCAGCTCAGAGCAAGAGTGCTTGCCTAATAGGCACAAGGTCCTAGGTTCCACCCCACACCAAGCCAATCAGGCATGGTGGCTCAAGCCTATAATTCAGCACTTGGAGGCTGCTGAGGCAGGAGGATCTTGGCAAGTATGAGGTCAGCCTGGACTACAGGGTGAGCTCCAGACCAGCCTAGGTTACAGAGTGAGACCCTGTCTCAGCCAGGCGTGGTGGTGCACACCTTTAATCCCAGCACTCAGGAGGCAGAGATAGGAGGATCTCCATGAGTTGGAGGCCACCCTGAGACTACATAGTGAATTCCAGGCCAGCCTGGGGGCCAGAGTGAAACCCTACCTCAAAAGAACAAAAACAAGAGCCGGGCGTGGTGGCGCACGTCTTTAATTCCAGCACTCGGGAGGCAGAGGTAGGAGGATCGCCGTGAGTTCGAGGCCACCCTGAGACTCCATAGTGAATTCCAGGTCAGCCTGGGCTAGAGTGAGACTCTACCTCGAAAAACCAAAAAAAAAAAAAAAAAAAAAAAAAAAAAAAAAAAGAGAGAGAGAGAGATGGATCAGCAGCTAAAGGTACCTACTTGCAAAGCCTGGCATCCTGGGTTCAATTCCCCATACCTACATAAAGCCAGATGCACCAAGTGGCTCATATGTCTGGAGTTCAATTGAGCTGACAAGGAGCCCTGGTATGCCCATCTTCACTCTACTCTCTCTCTTCCTCAAATAAATTTTAAAAAATCAAAAAAGGGACTGGAGAGCATAACTCAGTGGTTAAAGGTGCTTGCCTGCAAAGCCTGACAGCTTGGGTTTGATTCCCCAGTATTCATCATGTAAAGTCAGATGCACAAAGTGGCACATGGGTATGAGTTTAGATACCCAGAACCCACATATAGCCCAAGGTGGTACTGCATGTCTATAGTCCTAGCTTGCCAACTGAGAGTTGGGAGACAGACAGGAAAATTCTAGGAAGCCTAAGAGCCACCTCAGCCTGGCATATGCAACGGCCAATAAGAAAGAGACCCTGGGCTGGAGAGATGGTAGCGGTCAAGGTACATGACTGTGAAGCCTTCGGAACCAGGTGTGACTCCCCAGAATCCACATAAGCCAGGTGCACAATGTGGCACATGTGTTCATTTGCAGTGGCTGGAGGCCCTGGCACGTCCATTCTCTCTCTCTTTCTGTTTCTCTCTCAATAAGTTAGTAAAAATAAAATAAAATATTCAAAAAAGAAAGATACCTTGCTTCAAACAAGGCAGAAGGCAAGGACAGACACCTGAGGTTGATCTCTGACCTCCACACAGCATAGGTGTGCACACAAGTATACACAAAGATTAAAAACAAAGTAAGTTAGCCAGCCGTGGAGGCAGAGGTAGGAGGATCACTGTGAGTTCAAGGCCACCCTGAGACTACATAGTGAATTCCAGGTCAGCCAATGCTAGAGTGAGACCCTACCTCAAAAACAAGAAAAAGAAAGAACTCAAAGTAAGTTTGGGGGTAAAAAAATCAAAGAGACATTAATGAAGTCAAACACCATCAGGTAAGTTGGGGCCATCAAAGACTCCAGGCTCTAGGCCCTCAGCTGCAGACATGGGGAGAGGGTAGACTCCCACAGCAGGCCCCAAGCCAGGCTTTTCTCTGCTCGGTGTTTTTCTCACTGGTTCCCTGTAACAGTCCTGCACCTGCCTGCGGCTGCTGCACTCCTGGCTGATGTGAGACCTCTTTCTTTCAGACGTCCCTGCCCTCGCCCTCGCCGTCACCACCAGGTGAGTGCTCTCCCTTGAAGGCCTCTGCCCAGCTTGAGCAAAAGCACTGTGACCTTCCCAGAGACAAGGACTGTGCCTGTCTTTTCCCCTGACCACTACCATCAAGCACAGCCAGTCAGGGGTGACTGATCATGAGGTTACCAATTCACTCAAGCAGCAAGGACACAGAGCAGACGCAGGCAACACCGGAAGCATGTGGCCGAAGGGTACGGGTGGAGCAGGCAGCCACGCCGAGGACACGGGCGCAGCCGGGCCGCCAGAGCCTCGGAGCCAGCGCCCTCCGAGAGTGCCAGCAAGCCGGGACTCTTTTACTCCATCTGTTTCTTATACCTGACATTACTCCTGCAACTGTCACCCCCAGTTCATTATAAAGGGGTGTAGACTAGAGAAGGGGCATGCCTCGCTGGCTTGAACGCATCGGCTTCCACTCCGGCAGACCATGCACAGGGCTGGTCGGAGTCCCGGCCCTTCACTGACTGGTGGCCGTGTGCATGCAGGTGAATCACTTCACTTCTCTGTACTGTCAATTCCTTGTGGACAAAAACCACCCAATGCTGGGTGGTGGGGCGATTTCCATGACCAGCACCATGGACCCACACTGAGCTGCAGTAGGCTGGGAGTTCTTGTGGCCACCTGGGTGAGACATGCCAGCATTCACCTAGCCATGTGCTCTGAGACAAGTCCGAGGTCACTCCAGCACCCAGCCACCAAATACCAGCTGTGCAGAAGGAACCTGAGCACAGGACAGCCAAGCTGGTGGTCAGAAGGACCTGAGAAGTATGCGAACGGTGCCCAAGGGACAGCTGTGGTCAGCCCCAGGCACAGGCTCGCAGATCTCAATTCTTTTGCAGTCAACACCCTGGAGGCTGGGGAGCCCAGCTTACATCACAGCAATTCAGGCTGCACTTGGGGACTAGCCACCAAGCACCAGCTCTGAGGGCGCTTATTCGGCGCCAGAGGGTTGCCAAAGCCTGCCTGACACCTCTAAGGAAGAGCCTGTCTTGGCACAGACTGGATTAACTACCTGGCACGTCCTCCCAAATGCCACCACAGGGTAACAGATCTGAGGAAAAAACCTCATTCCTTCCCACAGTGGTCCTGAGAACCACCTGGTCACACTGGTGACCTGCTTTTGCCCTTGAAAGGGGACAGCACAGGAACACAAATTGGGATCAACAGCTGGAGACAAGGAACCCTGGCAGCCACCAGGGTGGGTGCATGCAAGAGCAGGGACACTGTGCTAGCACCATAGCCTGTGACTGGCCTGGTCCCAGTGGGGTGGTAGAGGCCACTCGACAGGGGCGACAAAGGCCCAGAGCCATCAGCCGGCTTGGCGACAGGCTAGGCGAGCTTCCATCCGGAACCTGGGTCCTCGCCTGCCTCTCGTGTCAGTGAGCAGCGCAGGCTGACTCAGCTCAGCTCAGAGAGGTTAGGTATTGCCCACAGTCACCCAGCATGACCAGAGACAGAGTCAGGCCTGGGACCCAGCACCTTCCCCAAGGTCAGGGTCCTCATCTTGAGAAGGGACTAGAGGAAAAGTAAGGTGAGCCGGGCAGCACTGGGGAACAGATGAGTACATATGCTCAAAGGTGTTCTCTAAGTGAACACCCACTGTGACCCAGGTGCTGTGCTCCCACTAGACCCCACCATCGCCACAGGACACCCAGCCACCAGCTACATTTTATAGAGAGGTCAGGTTCCCAGGGAGAACCGCTGTCTACATCGCATTGTTCAGTGGCAGGAGCAAAACCGGGGCCTTGTACACCAACACTGCCACTGACACCAAACACAGGACATGTCTGTGACCAAGGCCCTCCCCCACTGGCAGATGGCTTCTACCCGTCAAACCAGTTTCAGGGACTAAAGTGCAGCGTGCTGCCAAGGAACAAACAGAATGGCCTCCCTAAGCATGGCCATGGCCACTGTCCCCACTTCCCTCTCCCCCCAGAGCTCCACTGGCCACGGATGGTCACACGTTAGGTGCCTTTCACCCGGCAGATACTGCCACTCCCCATGAGTCTTCTAGTGGCAACCCCAGCACTGCTGGTGAGCACTAGCAATGCGTCACTGGAGGTGGCCTGTGCTGCCAGCATCATGTGCTCGGATCACAAGTGCCTCTCGCGCTTGCAAAGCCCACACACAGATCGGCTGTGTCTACAGAAGCCAACTGAGCCTCCATCATCCTTCTGCACTTTGGTCTGGAAAAGGTTCCTGAGAGAGCTGGGACCACCTCTTACAGGGGCCTGCGAAGCTGGCCAGCTCCCTCCCCGGGGGCCCATGTGCCCAGCCCCACTCATGATTCCACCCACCTCCTTGCCCAGCCCCACCTTCTGCCCACACACCTGGCTCTGGCTCCCAGTCCCTACCCCACTACCACTCCATCCTCCCAGACGCCTTCAGTGATCTGCAGGGCAAAGCCCACTAGCTCTTAGGGAGGAGGGAACACCCAGGGGAGAACACGGAGCCCGGAGCCCGGAGCCCACGTACTGCTGCCTAGGCTGGACACCTCCCTCAGGCTGCTCCAGCCGTCCCTACAGGCTCAGCTCAGCTCAGCCATGCCTGCTGGGGATGAGGAGAAAGAAGGCAACAGCAGATGGCCCTGGTTCACGAGGAAAACAAGTCATTGGATCAGCTCACCTCCAGGGATCCTCAGCCCAGGACCACTGCAGGGCCTGAGGGAGTCATGGCCACCAGGCAGGTGTCCAGAAGCTCCCATCCCGCTCCAGATGCCCTGGCCCCCCAGCCAGGGGCTCTCCACCCTGAGTGAGGCTCTCTGCAAGTGACCCAGTGCCAGCCTACTGCACCCCAGGCCTAGGCAAGCCCTCCACCTATGTACCTGAGAATGGTTTTGGGACAGTGCCTCAACTGAGACCCTCCAAGGACCAGCAACCTGGGCCTTGCTTGGGGTCGTCATAACTATAGTCATAACTAGCATATTCTGCCACTCTCCCGGAGGCCCAAGGCTCAAATGACACCCTGTGCCACCCACAGTCACGGACCAACTGCATCACATCATCTGCCCCTGCCCCAGGCTGGACCACTCCTCCTGAGACCTGCCTCAATGCCACCCAATAAGCCCTCCATCCCCCAAAGCCCCAAGCCCAGTGGACAACCTCACAGCCTCCATTCCCAGAAACCCACTCCTCAGTATTGACTCTGGGCTGTGGGCCCGGCAAGTCCTGATGTCCAAAATGACCACCTTCATGCTCTTTGCTTTGCCCAGCCAGGGACCATGGTGCCACTCGACCTCCCCGCCACTCTCTCCTCTGTCGAGTGAGCCCTGAGCAGTCCTTAAAGGCCCCGTCAAAGTTCCCAGCATGGAAGGTCAAGGTTATCCTCTACTACACAGGAAGTTTGACGTCAGCCCTGGCTACACGAGACCCTGCATGGGGGTGGGGGGAGGAAGCCAGGGATGAGGTTCAGCTGTAGTGTGTTTGCTTAGTGTGCATAAACCAAGTTTGGCAGTGCATGCCTATAATCTCAGCATGAGGCAGGTGGAGGCAGGAGAAGCAAAAGTTCAAGGCTGCAGGGCATGATGGAGCTCGCCTTTAATGCTAGCATTGTGGAGGCTGAGGTAAGAAGATCACCTGAGTTTGAAGCCTGCCCAGGCTACAGAGTGAGACCCTACCTCAAAAAAAAAAAAAAAAAAAAGCCAGGTGTGGTGGTCCATGCTTTTAATCCCAGCACTCGGGAGGCAGAGGTAGGAGGATCACTGTGAGTTCGAGGCCACCCTGAGACTTCATAATGAGTTCCAGGTCAGCTTGGGCTGGAGGGAGACCTGACCTCCAAAAAAAAAAAAAAAAAACACCACCACAACAAAAAAGTGCTCTGATCACTTGGAACTTCCAGCTGTGGGTTTTTCCCAAGGCTGGGCCTGGGCTGGCCCCCAGCCCTTACTCTCCACATGGGTTCTTTATGCCCTCCAGCTCCCCACAGGGCAGGAGCTCCTTGAACTTTCTTTTTGCTTTCCTCTCCATGCTTTTTCCCCCAGGCCCTCCACATGGGATCTCTAGCTACGTGGGTGCCTTTCCTTGGCTCTACTTCCCTCAATAAATACAATGATTTTTTTTTAATTAAGAAAGAAAAGGGAAAAGTTCAAAAGCCAACCTTGGCTATAGAGCAAACTGAGCTCTGCCTGAGCTTTTAACTAAGGCTTTCCTCAGAAACTCTGTGATTTTCCTCCCAAGCCACAAACTCCCTAAGTGCCCTCAGCCCCAGCCTGCCATCTGCACCCCGGCTCATCCTGGGAGTTTCTGGTTGCAGCCCACGGGGCCCCGCCCCACCAGCACCTCCTTTTTCCATACGCTGTCTTAGCAACAACTGCAGCTGTAGGAGGGCTCATCCTGGCCAGCCACTGTCCACATGCGATCTCACATCGTCTCTCATGAACCCTGGGCCAGGATCACGATCACCCATGTTATACAGGGAGACTGAGGCTCAAAGGAGTTAGGTGGCCTCCCCAAAGTCGCAAAGAGGGTCAATGGAGAGGCTGGGGTTTGACCTACAGCTAGGCTGGCTTCCACACACACACATCTCTCTCTCTTTCTGTGTCTGTCTGTCATGATACTTACTGGGTCTCAATGAAGCCCCAGCTCACTAGGAACTTGCCGTTCTCCAGCGTCAGCCTCCCAAGTGCTGGGATCACAGAGGGGAACACCACACCTGGCTTCCTAACCACTTCTCAACCGTCTTGCTGCCTTGCCTCACCCCTTCCCACCCTCGACATCACGAGGTCAACTGAGCCTTCTTTTCCTCAGCTCCAGACAGCCCCATGCTCTGGAACCCAACACTTGGCTGGCTCCCAATGCCAAGTCTAAGTTAGCCTTGGTCTGTTTGAAAATTACTAAACCGCCACTTACGACAGGATCCCTGAATGCCGTTTCCTGCCACCATGTTTCCCACCCTCACATCAAAGCCACCAGCTGACCACTCTACTGCCCACAACTTGGCAATGGTGCCTGTCAGTTCAGGGGCCAGCAGGCCAGCTTCAGTACGATCATGGCCAAAGGGAGCCCTCCTTCCACAGGCTCCGCCCCACCAGAAACTGACTTCAGCACACAAGCCACCTGTCTTCCAAGCGATTCTCTCCCCAGCAACCCCGAACGTTCCTGAGCCTGCGGGCCCAACACACTGCTCCCCGGGGCCTAGAAACTATGCACCTAGTACCTTCCCAACCCACACGCCACCTGCTTTCATCTTCTAGCGACCCAAAACTCCATAGCCTGCGGTGATAACATCCCCAACTCCTTTCCCAGGAAAACAAGATTCAAGTCCTCAAAGTTCATCTGGCGGATGACGGAGAGTCCTCCGCTGCCCTTTGTTGGAGAGGAGGAGGAAGAGATCCGCCGTGGCCTTTCTTCTGCTGTCTGGGACCCGTTGGAAAATTGACTCTCTTCCCAGTGCTAGGATTTACCAACTAGTCTAGACGCCAGTTGCCACAGTCCTGGCCTCTTCCTCTTTCCAGTCAGCAGAGCAACTGGCATGGCCACCCCTTGTCCCAAGACTTGCAGACAAGCAACTTAAACCGCTTTCATCCCCACGGGTCACTCACATGCCTTCCCTCCCAACACTCACTAATGCTGGCCCAATCTTGCTCCCCTCCGTCCATACCAGCCAGCCTTCCCACGTCACCACACTGAACATTAGAACAACCCATCGTTATGAACCCTAAAACGATCGCCCTGTCATCCGGGGTGGGGTGTGGGGGGAAGATGGGAGAGGAGAAAACCAAACCTTTGCCGACTCCAACCTCTCAACTCCCTCTGAGACTCCACGCGCTAAGCTAAGCACTGCTGTCACCACCCCTGAAGTCACCATAAGGTCCAGGAGGCCGGGATCCCTCTCGTGTCCACTCCCTCCTCCTCCCGGATGACTCTCTCCTCCCGTGCCTACCCCCTTCCTCCTGGGTGTCCCCCCAATCCCAGATGTCCCTCTCCTCCCGTGTCTCCCCAATCCCGGGTGTCCCTCCTCCTCCAGGGTGTCCCCCCCCAATCCTGGATGTCCCCCTCCTTCAAAGTGTCCCTCCTCTTCCAGGGTGTCCCCCCATTCCTGGGTGACCCCACTCCTAGCATCCCCATCCTCCGAGTGTCTCCCCACTCCCTGTGTCCCCCCTCCACCGAGTGTCCCCTCACTCCCGGTGTCCCCCGCGCCCCCCGCCCTAGGCTTTACCGTGTCTCCAGGGGTCTTTGGGCTCCACGGCTCCGGACACGATGTCCTCGTCGGACGGGAATGTGACGCGCTTGGCGGCGGCTTTGAGGCGCCCGTCGGCTGGGGACGAAGCTGGAGCGGGAGAGCCGGCCTCGGCGGGGGCTTCCTCGGCGTCGGCGTCGGGGTCGGGGTCGGGGTCCGCGCCCGGCCCGGCCGGAGCCTCCTGCGGCGGGATCTCCATCGCCGCCGCCGCCGCCTCTTCACGGGGGCCCCGGGGACATGCCCCGGACCCCGGCCTCGTCTCTCCGGGCCCGCCCGCCGTTTCGGGGCATGGGCTCCGACGCTGCCTCACACGCCGCGCCTCCGTCCGCGTTCCGTGCCCCGTAGTCGTTGTCGCCGCTGCCGCTGCCGCCGCCGCCGCCGGGAACCCCAACGCGCGTTCGCCAGGCCCCGCGAGCCACCTGCGCGTCCGCGGCCACACTTTCGCCGAAAACCGACGCGCCCGCCGCGTGCTCGGAAACCGACCCTCCCCCCCCCAAAAAAAGAAGCCGACTTAAACTCTCCAAGGGAAGAAGTGTCCCGGCGAGCGACGCGGACACCGGACAGGACACCGAGCGGAGGGATACCGGGGCACAGAGAAACGGGAGCGGCGAATCTGCAGCGGCGGAAAGGCAGGCGCGGGGGGAAGGGCGCGGTGACGCCGCGGAGACGCCGTCTCCCGGAGCAGCGCGCACGCGCGGACCCCGAGCTGCCCGGCCCCGCCCCTTCCCGCCCCGCGCGCGCACGGCCGCCGCCCCAGGGGACTTCGTTCAGACTCCCGCACCTTCGTCACGGACCGGCCCGGTCATGGGACTCCGCAGCAATCCACGCACGCCTTTTTTTAAAGAAACATCTATTTTTATTTATTTATTATTTGACAGAGAGAGAGAATGGGCGCGCCAGGGCCTCCAGCCACTGCAAACGAACTCCAGACACGTGCGCTCCCTTGGGCATCTGGCTAACATGGGTCCTGGGGAACCGAACCTGGGTCCTTTGTCTTTGCAAGCAAACCTCTATGCCATCCCTCCAGACCTGGCGCACGTCTCTAATCCCGGCACTGGGAGGCGGAGGTGGGAAGATCGCGGCCGTGAGTTCGAGGGCCGCCTGGGACGACGCAGTGACTGTTCCAGGTCAGCCTGGGCTAGAGCGAGATGGAGAAGAGGTGACTAGGTAGTGATGAGTGACGGGTGCTGACGAGCAAACCTAGGCTGCCATTTTGCAGACCCGGGTTTCATCCATATCTCTCTTTGCATCCTGTCAGTGTCGGGAATTAAATGAAGGATTTTATAAAACTAAGGCAAAACCTAAGGACCGAGGTTCGCTCCCCCAGTACCCATGTAAGCCAGACAAGGTGATGTATGTGTCTGGAGTTTGCGCCCTATTCTCATAAGTAGCTATAAAAATATTTAAAAAAAAAAAAAAAAAAAACTAAACTAAAACGGACCTGCGGGGACCGGGAGAAGAAACCCTGAAAGGCAAAATGAATCAGCTGACCAGGCATCGCGAGATCGAGCCCGTCGCGCAGGGTTTGTCTGGGCACCGTGGCCACGCCTCCGGGAACCGGAAAGGCGGTGCTCGAGCGGTGAAAGCGGAACTGGGGCGGGGACGTCGTTGCCGAGGCAACTGCCGAGGGCGGCGTGACTCCGAAGGGTGGGAGCGTGGAGCCGCCGAGGCTCCGTCCGCTAGGGCAGCTCCCTGCGGGCCCCGTGGACTGTCCTCTGCGGTGCATGCAAGGCCGCGCTTACACCGAGCTTGAAGGGAGTGGGAAGGGCACAGGCTGGCCTCCACACCACACCTGCTCGGAATGCCAGGGTGGAGCAAATGGACGCTCCAGGCTATCCACCAGTCCTCAGAACTTGTGGCTGTCACACAGGGCCACAATGCCCTGCCTGTGACGTGGGGACCACATCGCCAAGAGGCAGGACAGCCAATTCTGTAAGAAAGCCCGTACCTATGCATCCCTTTTGGGAAAGCAAGTGGCGGTGCAATTCTCGCATCTTTATTCAAATTTCACCATTGGGGCCCAACTCCACAGGAGTCAGCCGGCAGATAACACTCTACCAGCGTTTTCTTTTTCCTTTTTTGATTTTTCGAGGTAGGATCTCACTCTAGCTCAGACTGAAATGGAAGGACCCAGGTTAATTCCCCAGGACCCACATTAGCCAGATGCACAAAGTAATGCATCTGTTCATATGCAGTGGCTGGAGGCCACTAACATGCCCATTCTCTATCTGCCTGTCTCTCCCCTTGTGCATCTGGCTAACGAGTCCTGGGGAATCGAACCTGGGTCTTTTGGCTTTGCAGGCAAATGCCTGAACCGCTAAGCCATTCCTCCAGCCCCCAATGAATATTTTTTAAAAGTTAAAAAAAAAAAAAAGAAAAGAGCCAGGCATGGTGATACACACCTGTAATCCCAGCACTCAGGAGGCTGAAGTAGGATTGCTGAGAGTTCAAGGCCAGCCTAAGACTAATTCCAGGTCAGCCTGGGCTAGTGTGTGACCCTGCCTTAAAAAAAACCATTAAGATAAAAAGAATAGGGGGCTGGAAAGATGGCTTAGCAGTTAAGCGCTTGCTTGTGAATTCCCCAGGACCCATGTAAACCAGATGCACAAGGTGGCGCATTCATTTGGAGTTCATTTGCAATGGCTGGAGGCCTTGGCGTGCCCATTCTCTCTGTCTG
The DNA here is from genome assembly GCA_036346955.1 of Dipus sagitta. Lineage (NCBI taxonomy): Eukaryota > Metazoa > Chordata > Mammalia > Rodentia > Dipodidae > Dipus > Dipus sagitta. The sequence goes on along the minus strand of CM070787.1, from coordinate 75,263,263 downwards.
TCCCTCTCAAATAAAGAAATAAAAATTAACAAAAAAAAAAGAACAATAGGAGTCAGATTTTCCGGGATTGATTTCTTTGGTAGTAGCAGCACTGGGAAACATGTTCAGGATGGCTCAGCTTAGTCCACTCTTCAATACCTCCTCACTTTGCCTCATTCAAACCCCCCACCCCAGACTCATCTTCAGAACTGCAATCAGACCCCTATTTCCGTAGATGTCAGAGTTCTATGGGGTGGAACAGTCCTTTCAAGGACCCTTAGAATTCCTGAGGTTGTAGTTTTTCTTGTTGTTTGTGTATGTTTTAAGACAGTCTCACTATGTAGCCCAGGCTGGCCTCGAACTTAGGATCCCCCTGCCTCCAACCCTGGCTTGGAGTTTTTCAAAGAATCCAGAGTTTCATAGTATGCCTTAGAATTCCAAGAGGTTCTACGGGGCCCAGAGTTGCTGGTCCCAGGAATGTTTGGAGACCTGGGACACTGTAGTTGAGCAGAAGGGTGGATGTCAGAATGTCTTGTCTTCACAGCTTGAAAGTGTATGAGATGATGTCACTACATCGGAGCAGCGCCTCGGCCTGCACACCTATGGGAGTCTGCAGCTGTGACACGTAGAAGTTAGCCACATCCAGGTCTGTGGCTCCAAAGTGAGCAGTCACATGTACACCCTCATGTAAGGTGAACCTCACTGGGCGCCCCACCATGGCCAGCAGGCTGCGGAGGTAGCGCTCCCGGAGAGTGGCTCGGGCCTGCTGTTCCTGGGAATCCTGAGATTCTTGAACACTGGGTCGCCCTTGGATGTCGGGAGCTTCTGGCCTCAGGCGGGCCCTGCGTCCATCAGGGGCAAAGCCACGACTGAAGCCATCTGGGCCTCGAGGGAGGCGGAGCACCGGCACCGGAACAGGGATGGCCGGGGTAGTGTGCATGGCCCGGGCTGTGGAGGAAGAAGAAGTCAGCATTAGAGGGAACCTGGGGCTCCAGGCAGGGAGAGGGGGCAGATCCTGTTCCTTCAGGCACATGTCACCTCACTGGTCCAAAAGCTGCACTGATTCTCCTCAGCTGCCTTTCCCTGGGCACCTGACACCATCGTTCCCCAAGGAGGCCTGGCCCAGAATCAGTGCCAGGTACACGAAACCATAAGCGTTAGGGTGTGGTGGCATACACCTTTAATCCCAGCACTCGGGAGGCAGAGGTAGAGGACTACATTGCTGTGAGTTCAAGACCAGCCTAGGACTATGTAGTGAATTCCAGGTCAGTCTGGGCTACAGCAAGACTTTACCTCGAAGGAAAAACAAAAAAAAAAGAGTAATGATAGACTACAGCTACTGAGCAAAACAGAAGCCCACAATCCCTACCAATACTAACTATATGAATAAGGGGGATGGGATGTAGCTTGATTGGTAGAGCACTTGCCTAGCATGTACAAAGCCCTGGCACAATCCCCAGCAGCACATAAAATGGTGCTCCAGCCGGGCATGGTGGCACACGCCTTTAATCCCAGCACTCAGGAGGCAGAGGTAGGAGGATTGCATGAGTTCGAGGCCACCCTGGGACTACAAATGAATTCCAGGTGGGCGTGGGCTACAGTGAGACCCTACCTCGAAAAATCAAAAAATAAAATAAAATAAAATGGTACTCCACACCTGTATTCCTACCACTGAGGAGGCAAAGGCAGGGAAATGAGAAGTTCTAGGCCATCATCATCTACATGCTGTTGGAGGCCGGCCTGGTCTACTAGCACAGCCTGTCTCACAAACTAAATAAAACCTTTCAGCAGGATGGCAAAGAACAAGCGTTTTTGTCTGTCAGTGCTTCTTTGTCTTTTTTCTTTTTTAACAGGGTCTCATGTAGCTCAGGCTAGCATCAAGCTTGTAGCTAAGAATGGCTTTGAACTCCTGATGCTGCAGCCCCGACCTCACAAGTGCTGGGATGACAGGGTTATCAACATGCCCATCCCCAAGTCACTTAAGTCTTGTAAGAAGAACCATCACCTTGGGAAAACATTAAGTGAGGCAAAAAAGTAAAAACATGATCAGAGCCAAAGGTGGTGGCACACGCCTTCAGGCAGAGGTGGAGGATCACCCTGAGTTTAAGGCCACCTTGAGACTACATAGTGAATTCCAGGTCAGCCTGGGCTAGAGGGAGACCCTATATCGAAAAACCAATATATATCAAACAAAGGAACAAACCAAAAATTAACTAACTCACTAACTAATAAAATATGAGGGCCAGGTGAGGTGGTGCTCTCCTTTAATCCCAGCACTCGAGAGGCAGAGGTAGGAGGATCACTGTGAGTTTGAGGCCACCGAGACTACATAGTGAATTCAAGGTCAGCCTGGGCTAGAGGGAGACCCTATTGCAAAAAAAAATAAAAAGAAAAAAAAAAAGTTGCTGGGCGTGGTGGTGCACGTCTTTAATCCCAGCACGGGGGAGGCAGAGGTAGGAGGATCACCATGAGTTCGAGGCCACCCTGAGATTACAGAGTTAATTCCAGGTCAGCCTGGGCTGGAGTGAGACCTTAACTCGGGGGAAAAAAAAACAAACCAGGGCATAAGGGTTGTAGAGATGACTTAGCGGTGAAGGTGCTTGCCTACAAAGCCTAATGAATAGGGTTCAATTCCCCCGTACCCATGTAAAGCCAGATGTACACAGGGACACACACATCTGGAATTCCTTTACAGCAGCTGGAGGCTCTGGCATGCCCATTTTTTCTCTTCTTGAAAATAAATAAATAAAAATATAGGGCTGCATATATTAATGCTACTCTCACTTTTGGTAGAGGACCTTCTCTTTTCAGATGGCAATGACCTTGGGATGACTCAGAAGGCATCATGGTGCTGGAAAGAAGTGACAGGAGTGCTCAGTACTGCAATATCTCTATCATACCTTCCAAGGCTCAGGGTCTATTGAGGAAGAGGTGGCGGAAAGAATGTAACAGCCAAAGGAAGGGTAGGACTCCTTACAAAATGCTCCCCCCCAGGCACAAAATGGCCTGGATATCCATGACCTCACTGTGCCTGACACTACCTACACAAGACCATCATAATAGGAGGAAAAGATCATGACATCAAAATCAAAGAGACTGATTGAGAGGGGAGGGGATATGATGGAGTGGAGTTTCAAAGGGGAAAGTGGGGGGTGGGAGGGTATTACCATGGGATATTGTTTACAATCATGGAAGCTGTTAATAAAAATAAATAAAATATATATACATAGGACTGGAAGGATGACTTAGCAGTTAAGGCGTTTGACTGCAAAACCAAAGGACCCAGGCTCGATTCCCCAGGATCCATGTGAGCCAGATGCACAAGGGGCGCACATATCTGGAGTTCATTTGCAGTGACTGGAGGTCCTGGCGTGCCCATTCTCTCTCCCCCTCTTTCGCTGTCAAATAAAAATAGGGCTGGGAGGATGGCTCAGTGGTTAAGGCATTTGCCTGCAAAGCCAAAGGACCCAGGTTCGATTCCCCAGGACCCACGTTAGCCAGATGCACAAGGGGGCACACGCGTCTGGAGTTCATTTGTAGTGGCTGGAGGCCCCTGGCACACCCATTCTCTCTCTCCCCCCCCTTTCTCTGTCAAAAAATATTTAAAAATAAACAAATATTATATATATATTTCCATGTATTTTAAAAAAAAAGCTTAGGGGCTGGAGAGATAGTTTAGCAGTTAAAGTGCTTGCCTGCAAAGCCAAAGGACCCAGGTTCAATTCTCCAGTACCCACAGAAATCCAGAAGCACAAGCTGGCGCATGTGTCAGAGTTTGTTTGCAGTGGCTAGAGGCCCTGGCGCATCCATTCATTCATTGTCTTTCTCCCTCCCACCCTCTCAAACAAATATATATTAAAAAAAAAAAAAAAAGCTTAATCAGGTTGAGTGGACCCTGCAATCTCGCCATTCCACTGGGGTGGACACAGGACGACTGGAGTTCCAGCCAGCCTGAGCTACTTGAGACCCTATCTCCAAAAAATAAAAGCTGTTAGTTTCATCAGGCAGAGGATGTGCCACCATGCCTGGCTGATATCTAATCTTTGTTATTTAGGGACTTTGTTTTTTGCTGTTTGGCTGGTTTTTCTTCTGAAAACAGGGTTTCAGCGTGTAGCCCAGGCTGGTGTCAAACCTGTCTCAGCCCTCCCAAGTACTGGGATTATAGGCATGTACTACCTGCCTACATTGTCTTGAAGTCCCAATTCACAGCTAAGCAGGTATAGACCTGTAATCACAGTAGGGTCTCGCTCTAACCCAGGCTGACCTGAAATTCACTATGTAGTCTCAGGGGGGCCTTACTCACAGGGCTCCTCCTACCTCTGAGTGCTGGGGTTAAAGGTGTGCACCACTACGCCCAGCTTCCAGTAGTTTTTTTAAGATGTATTTTTTAAATATTTTATTTTTATTTATTTATTTGACAGAGAAAGAGGGAGAGAAAGAATGGAAACACCAGGGCCTCCAGCCACTGCAGACCAACTCCAGACACATGCATCCCCCCTTGTGCATCTGGCTCACATGGTTCCTGGGGAATTGAACCTGGTCCTTTAGCTTTGCAGGCAAACACCTTAACCGCTAAGCCATCCCTCCAGCCCCTAAGATTTATTTATTTATTTATTTTTTTTTTGGTTTTTTGAGGTAGGGTCTCACTCCAGCCCAGGCTGACCTGGAATTCACTATGGAGTCTCAGGGTGGCCTCAAACTCACGGCAATCCTCCTACCTCTACCTCCCGAGTGCTGGGATTAAAGGTGTACGCCACTACGCACAGCTTACTAAGATGTACTTTTTAAGGGGGATGGAAAGAAGGTGGGGGGGCATGGGCATGCCAGGGCCTCCTGCCACTGCAAATGAACTCTCAAATGCATGCAACCGCCTCATGTGTCTGAGCACTGGGGAAACAAAAGCTTGGTTGTCGGGCTTTGCAAATAGGCACCTTTCACCTGAGCTATCGCTCCAGCTCCTCTGCATGTTTTAGGCAGGATTTTGAGTTCGAGGCCAGCATGGGCTACATGACAAGTCCACATCTAGAACCCACGATTGTTCACTATCCCTACTCGCTCCACTCCTGGGTCAGCAACTGTCACCCATGGGCAGCATCACAGGGGCCTCCCAATCTACCAGTCTACTCTGCAGTCTGAGTGCCAGGGTGTCCTCTGCTTGGCGTCTTCCCTCGGCTCCCGCTTCACCGCCAGCAGAAGCCTCAGCTGACAGAGGCCCAGCGGTCTTGCCACTGCTCTCACCTTACTGCCCTCCCTCCGCTAGGTTTAGTGCCGTCACTCCTGGACAGGGACAAGGGCAGTCCTGCCCGGGGCACCGGCATTTCTCCTTACTGTTGCCTGGAAGATTACTTCTACATGCACAGCTCATTTCACTCCTTCATTTTATTCCTCAAAACATTTTCGTTTTCCAATGTGGTGGCACACGCCTGTAGTCTAGCACTTAGGAGGCAAAGTAGGAGGAGTGCCATGAGTTCAAGGCCACCTTGAGACTACATAGTGAATTCCAGGTCAGCCTTGGCTAGAGAGACCCTACATCAAAAAAACCAAAAAAAAAAAAAAAAAGAAGAGACAAGGGCTGGGGAAATGGCTTAGCGTTTAAGGCATTTCCCAATCTCTCTTCCTCTCAGGCACATGGTCCTCCTGCCTCAGCGGCCAGAAGCATGGCATCGCAGGCAAGTCAGGTCACAGGAGCACAGCATCAGGGCAGGCTTGCTGGTAGTTTTCTTGATTTTTTTTCTTTTTCTTTTGGTGGTGCTGAGGACTGAACTAGGGCCTTGTGCATGCTAGCCAAGTGCTCTACCATTGAGCCGCGTTGCCAGGCTGTTTTTGTTTAATTTGATTTGCACAAGTGTGTTGCACGAGTGTGTGCCCATACCAGTCTCTTGCTGCTGAAAATGAATGCCTGACTTTATGTGGGTCCTAGGGCACTGAACCAGGCCAGCGGGCTTTGGAAACAAGCAACTTTAACCATCTTTTTCTTTTTTTGGGGGGTAGGGGGGTTTGACGTGTGGTCTCACTGTAGTCCAAGTTGACATGGAATTCACTATGTAGTCAAAGACTGGCCTCAAACTCATGGTGATCATCCTACCTCTGCCTTCCAAGTGCTGGGATCAGAATATTGTGCCACCATGCCAAGTCTGTTTGTTTGTTTGCTTGTTTGTTTATTTATTATGTTATTTATTTTGGTTTTTAGAGGTAGGGTTTCACTGTAGCTCAGGCTGACCTGGAATTCACTATGTAGTCACAGGGTGGCCTTGAACTTCTGGGATTAAAGGTGTGCCACCATTCCCGCCTTATTTATTTCAGAGAGAGAAAAAGGCAGATAGAAGGAATGAGCAGGCCAGGGCCTCTAGCCACTACAAACTCCAGATGCATGCACCACCTTGTACATTTGACTGACGGTGGGCACTGGGTAATCAAACCTGAGTCTTTAGGCTTCTCAGGCAAGTGTCTTAACCACTAAGCCATCTCTCCAGCCCTCATCTGTTTATTCTTAAGCAGAGAGAGACAGAGTATGGGTGAGCTAGAGCCTCTTGTCAGTGCAAATGAGCTTTAGATGAAATTCTTTGTGCATGTGGCTTTATGGGAGTGCTGGGGAACTGAGCATGGGCCATCAGGCTTTGCAAGCACCTTTAACTGCTGAGCCACCTCCTCAGCTCCGCAGGTGTGTGTGGGGGGGTGTCTGTGTTTGAGGCATGTTCTCACTCTAGTCCAGGCTCACCTGGAACTCCCTCTGTAGTCCAGGCTGGACTTAAACTCATCATGGTTATCCACCTACCTTGGCCTCACCCGGGATTATAGGCATTAGACAACATACCCAGCTTTACATCTTACCTTGAAATGTAAGTCTCACAAAATTTCCCAGACAGGTCTTGAACCTGCTTTGTAGCCCACAATGGCCTTGAACTTCTAAACCTCCTGGCGCAGGCTGAACAGCTAGGATCACAGGTTTGCACCACCAGGCTTGGCTAGTTACACTATTGAAAAACATCTGGCCATTTTAATTCCAACTCAGTCCAGGGTCATGTATCCCCAGGGCCTTCTTGCAACCTACATTAATACTTGAATTAACACCCTAGCCTAATCCCCAAGGTGAATGCTTAAGAAAAGGCAGATGGGAATTGTGCCAGTGGCTGAAGAAATGTTAAATCCCTTTAAAAAAAAGTTACGGGGTTGGGGAGATGGCTCAGTGATTAAAGCTGCTTGCTTGCCAAGCCTGCCAGCCTAGGGTCTATTTCTGCATACCCACATACACCAGATGCAAAGTGGCCCGTGCATGTGAAGTTTGTTTGCAGTGGCAACAGTCCCTGGCATGCCTGTACTTCCTCTCTGTTCGCAAATAAATGAATAAAAATATTTTTAAGAGCCGGGCGTGGTGGCACATACCTTTAATCCTAGCATGTGGGAGGCAGAGGTAGGAGGATTGCCGTGAGTTCGAGGCCACCCTGAGACTACATAGTGAATTCCAGGTCAGCCTGAGCTAGAGTGAGACCCTACCTCAAAAAAATAAAACAAAACAATAAATAAAAATTAAATATATTTTTAAAAGAACTGATTTGAGACCCAAATCACTCAGGGTGTGTGCAAGGACAGGCTAAAATTATCTATTCTTAGCACTTAAGCGCTTGCCTGTGAAGCCTAAAGACGCGGATTGAGGCTCAATTCCCCAGGACCCACGCAAGCCAGATGCACAAGGTAGAGTGTGAGTGTATTCGTTTGCAGTGGCTGGAGGCTCTGGTGCGCCCATTCACTCTCTCTGTCTGTTGCTCTCAAATTAATAAACAATTTTATAAAAAAGAAAGAAACAAACAAACAAAATATGCTGTGTGTGGTAGCCCACACCTTTAATCTCAGCACTCAGAAAACTAACGTATGAGGACCACTGAGTTCTAGGCCAGAATGAGACTACAGAGTGAATTCCAGGTCAGCCTGGGCTAGAGTGAGACCCTACTCGAAAAGCCAAAAACTTTTTAAAAATTTAAAAGTTACCCAAGTGAACTAGCAGTTTCAAGTTAACAGTTTAAGCCTCAGGTATCCTTAACCAAAGGATCCACCTGCCATGGACATCCCCATGGATACAAATTCGCTAAAAGGGGTTCTGTCCCCTGGCCACGCATCATCTTCAAGGTCAGCCTGGGCTACAGTGAGACCCTACCTCGAAAAAAAAAAAAAAAAACAAAACAAAATATGGGGCTGGAGAGATGGCTTAGAGGTTAAGGATCTTGCCTGCAAAGCCTAAGGACCCAGGTTCGATTCTCCAGGTCCCAAGTAAGACAGATGCACAAGGTGGCACATGTGTCTGGAGCTCATTTTCAGTGGCTAGTGGCCCTGATGTGCCCATTCCTCTCTCTCTCTTTCTCTGTCTCTAATAAATATATGTGTGTGTGTGTGCCTATTTTTTTTTAATTGGGGCTGGAGAGATGGCTTAGAGATTAAAGCATTTGCGAGTTCATCTGCAGTGACTGGAGGCCCTGGCACACCCATTCTCTAATAAATAAAAATTTAAAAAATGTTATGTATCTGAAAGAGAGCTAGGCAGATAGAATGGGCGCGCCAGGGCCTCTAGCCACTGAAAATGAGCTCCAGATGCATGTGCCCCTTGTGCATCTGGCTTACGTGGATCCTGGGGAACCGAACCTGGGTTCTTCGGCTTCTCAGGCAAGCGAACGCCCCGCCCACCACCATCTTTCCTCCTTCTCAGTGCGTCCTCCCAGGCCCGCGGGGCGTCCACTTCCCACCCCCGCCCTGGCCCTGCACGACCAGAACCTCGTCCCACCTCGCGTCTCCCCAGAATCCTGCGGGGGCACCTCGGGAAGGGCGAGGGCCGCACGACTGCCACCGCGACTCCGGTCCTCCTCGTGGTCGCCACCCCACGTCCCCCTCAGCCCCGAGGAAGCACCCGCCTCCCCACCTCACCGCCTTCAACGTCTCCGACGGCCGCCGTGGCTCCTTCGCGCCACTCCCGGCTTCCCCAACACCCACAGCCAGCGCGGGCTCACTGCCTCGCCGTCCACGGCCCCAGGCGCCCTCACTTCCGCCCGCGGCCGCCCCGCTCCAGACGTCCGGGCGAACCTGCGGCAGGGGCAGAACTTCAGTTCCGGCCTCGGTGCGGCCCCCGCCCCACGTGCCCTCCCGTCCGCTCTCGCACGCTCTGGGCGCGCGTCGCCGCTCGGGTCCCCGGGCGGGGGAGGCGGGGGCCTTCGCCGCAGAGTTGAGGATTCGTCCATTTTACAGGTCCCATTTTAGGAAGGATGCAACTGGGGCTCTCGGGAAGCCCGGTATGGTATCTAACTATCATGCCTGTAATCCCAACTAAGGAGGAGGGAGGTTGGCACAGGAGGATCGCCGTGAGTTCGAGGCCACCGCTGAGACAACATAGGGAATTCCAGGTCACCCTGAGCTAGAGTGAGACCCTGCACCCCGCCAAAAATAAAAAATAAAAAATAAACAACATGGGCTGGAGAGATTGCTTAGTGGTTAAAGCACTTGCCTGCGAAGCCTAAAGACCCAAGTTTGATTCCCCAGGACCCACTTAAGACAGATGCACAAGGTGGTGCATGCATCTGGGGTTTGTTTGCAGTGGCTGTAAGCCCTGGAGCGCCCATTCTCTCTCTCTCTTTTTTAAAAATAAAAATAAAAACAACATAACAATGACAAGCCGGGCGTGGTGGCTCACACCTTTAATCCCAGCACTCCCTTGGGAGGCTGAGGTAGGAGGATGGCCCTGAGCTCCTGGCCAGCCTCTGCTATACAAGAGTATACTTGAAGTTCCTCAAAATCTAGGGGAACACCGCAGAATGCCAAAACCCCATCTCAAAAAGAAAAAAATGAGGGCTAGCAGTTGAGGCACTTGCCTGTGAAGTCTAAGGACCCAGATACAATTCTCCAGGTTCCAGGTAAGTCAGATACACAATGGTGGCACATGCATCTGGAATTGGTTTGCAGTGGCTAGAGGCCCTGACATGTCCATTCTCTCTCTCCCTCTCCCTGTCTCAAATAAATTAATAAATATCTTAAAAAAATGAAGCCAGGCATGGTGGCACATGCCTTTAATCCCAGCACTTGGGAGGCCAATGTAGGAGGATGGAATAGTGAATTCCAGGTCAGCCTGGGTTAGAGAGAGACCCTATCTCTAAAAACAAAAAACAAGAAAAAAAAAATTCTGCGGGGCTGGAGAGATGGCTTAGCGGCTTAGCCTAAGAAATCCGGTTCGAGGCTCAATTCCCCAGTACTCATGTAAGCCAGATGTACAAGGTGGCCCATGTATCCGTTTGCAGTGGCTGGAGGCCCATTCTCTCTCTCTCTCTCTCTCTCTCTCTCTCGCTGCCTCTTTCTCTGTCTCTCTGTCACTCTCAAATAAATAAAAAAAAATAAACAACAATAAAAAAATTCTGTCTTCAAAGAAGTAAAATAAAAGGTGGGAATGGGGGCTGGAGAGATGGCTTAGCAGTTAAGCGCTTGCCTGTGTAAGCCTAAGGACCTCGGTTCGAGGCTCAATTCCCCAGGACCCACGTTAGCCAGATGCACAAGGGGGCGCACGTATCTGGAGTTCGTTTGCAGTGACTGGAGGCCCTGGCGTACCCATTCTCTCTCTCTCTCCCTTTTTCTCTGTCTGTCGCTCTCAAATAAATAAATAAAAGTTTTTTAAAAGGTGGGAGTGGAGGTGGGTGGGGGATATAGCTCAGTGGTAGAGCAGTTGCCATGTTCAATGCTATGTGTTTGATGACCATCATAAAAAAAAAAAAGAACAACAACAACAAAAAAAAAAAAACAGCTGGGTGTGGTGGCGCAGAGTTCAGGAGGCAGAGGTAGGAGGGTTGCCCTGAGTTTGAGGCCACCGTAATGAATTCCAGCCTAGAGTGAGACCCTACCTTGAAAAAGAAAGACCTTTAAATTCACGGGTCAAGCCAGGTGTGGTGGCATAAACTCGTAATCCCAGCAGAGGCAGGAGGGTTTCTGCAAGTTTGAAGCTAGGTCTGTGCAGAGAGCAAAACTGATGCAGTGGTAGAGGGAAGGTTTCAAAGGAGGTGACATTGCACGTTACCGCTGGCAACCCTCTAGCTCCACTTTCCTAATTTCCCGTAATTCCTTTGAGAGACGGGCAAACAGGTCCAAGAGGAAACTGGGGACAGCTGGAGGTCATTGAGCGTAATTTGCAAGGCCTTCAGCAGGGTGGGGCTACTTAAGATAGGCTGGTCAGGGAGACCCTGGGCTCCAGAGAGGACAATTGAGTCTAAGGCCTGAATAACAATGAGTTCCTCCAGGAGTCAGCATAGGAATTCACTCAACTGGCCCGAGGACACCTGGGGCCAGACAGAAGTGGCCCTAACCTCAGGGGACTTGGGATGGGTGGGAAAGATCAACAAACAGTTCAGCTATACCGTGGTGGGTGCCCAGTAGAGATGAACTCAGGAAGGATTAAGGGTGGGGCTGGGTGTAGATGCCACTTCAAACAATTCGAAAAGACAACAGTGACAGAAAGGAAATTCGAGGGGGGCTCTTGGGAGGCAGGTAGATCTGTCTGTCTGGCTATTTGGTTTTAATGGGCTGTCCAGCTCTAAGAAGAAAGTATATTACAGCTCTCCTTCGCCCCCAAACCTCCTAGGAATCCCACCTCAGGAAGCCAAGAGACCTGAAAGTGTATTCCCCACTTCTAGCCCAAGACCATCTCATGCTTAGTCCATCTGTCTTATTTCAGGTTTCCTTTTTTCTTTTCCCCAAAGTAGGGTCTCTCTCTCTCTCTCTCTCTCTCTCTCTCTAGCTGATCTGGAATTCACTATGTAGTCTCAGGGTGGCCTTGAACCCATGCCGATCCTCCTACCTCTGTCTGGGACTAAAGGCATGCGCCACCACACCTGGCTCATTTTTTTTTAATTTTTTTGTTTATTTATTTATTTGAGAGCGACAGAGAGAAGGAGGCAGAGAGAGAGAGAGAGAGAGAAATTATGGGCGCGCCAGAGCTCCCAGCCTCTGTAAATGAACTCCAGATGCGTGCGACCCCTTGTGCATCTGGCTAACGTGGGTCCTGGGGAATTGAGCCTCGAACCGGGGTCCTTAGGCTTCACAGGCAAGCGCTTAACGGCTAAGCCATCTCTCCAGCCCACCTGGCTCATTTTTTGTTTCTTTTCCTTTCTTTTCTTTTCTTTTTTAAAGTCCTGCTGTGTAACTATGTAGACCAGGCTGGCCTTCAACACAAGGGTGAGCCTCCTTCCTCTGCCTCCCCAGTGCTGGGATTACAAGCATGGACCACCACACCTGTTCTTCCTTTTTTTTTTTTTTTTAATACTATGCCAGGTTTTATGCAGAACTCCATGCATGCTATGCTAGCACACAATACTCCCCCACACCAGCACTTATTTAAATTTGCCCCATAGCATTTGTCACAAAGAGGACTCCATATCCTACTCAGTAGCCGGGGCTGGCCTTGAACTTGCAATCCTTTTGTCTCAGCCTTCTGAGTAAACAGGGATTATGGGCAGAGGCCACCGCACCCATAGCTTACACAGTCATCTTGTATAGTGTCCCCTTACAGGATAGGAATCCTGGTGTTTTGGTTCATGGCCCGGTACAGTTAAGTACTCAAGAAATGATTGCCAAGTGAATTTTTCTTGTAATACATTCAAGGGAAATAGTCACTATTTTAGGGGCCTACTACTTCTGGCTTGGGGAGTCTGTGTGTGTGTGTGTGTGTGTGTGTGTGTGTGTGTGTGCTTGGGGAGGAGCTTTGAGGTAGGATTTCACTGTAGCCCATGCTGACCTGGAATTCACTATGTAGTCTCTGGGTGGCCTTGAACTCACGGTGATGGTGATCCTCCTACCTCTGCCTCCCAAGTGCTGGGATTAAAGGCGTGCATCACCGGCTCTCTTTTTTTTTTTTTTCAAGGTAGGGTCTCACTCTAGCCCAGGCTGACCTGGAATTCACTATGTAGTCTCAGGGTGGCCTCAAACTCACGGGGATCCTCCTACCTCTGCCTCCCGAGTGCTGGGATTAAATGCGTGTGCCACCACGCCGGGCTTCTCTCTCTCTCTTTTCTTAATTTTTTGATGTTTCGAGGCAGGGTCTCGCTCTCTAGTCCAGGCTGACCTTTAATTCACCATGTAGTCTCAGGGGTGGTCTCGAACTCACGGTCCATCCTCCATGCCTCTGCCCCGCCGAAGGGCTATGGACACTCCCCAGAGGGATCAAGTGTGGCCAGTGAGCCCAAGGACAGGATGGGCAGGGCTTGCAGATTTTGACTTTGGCCGTCTGGGGCGAGGCCCCCTGAGGCGGGGTGGCCAGGAAGGGAGGGAGGGGGTTGGGGTGCCGCCCAGTCCTCTGCCGCTAGGCCACGCCCACCCGCCCAAAGTGGGCGGGGCCAAGGGCCCTGGTCAGCACGTGTAAAAAGTTCTCGGCGGTTCCCCGCCGGCCGCCACTCACCTGAGCGCCTCATCCGGGACAGCAGCGTGCAAGGCTCGCGCGTCCTGCGCCCTCCTCCTCTGCACGTCCGTCTGTCCGTCCGTGCGTCCGTCCGCCCGGGCCCTGCGCCTCATGTCCCGCCGCAAGGCCGGCAGCACGCCCTGCCGAGTAGACCCGGTGCCCACCGTCCCCGCCGGCGACGACGTGGAGATGGAGATGTCGGAGCTCATCGTGGATGTGAAACCCGAACCGGACGCGCGGGTCCTGCAGGCCCTGGGGCTGGATCGCTTCGCCACCAAGGACGTGCCCAGGCTCGGGGTCGAATCCGAACCCGTGTCTTCCGGGGCCGCCGTCCACCCCCTGGGCGCGCGCAGCTCGTGGGCCCTGTGGATGCCGCTGACCCCCAACCTTTCCGGTGAGTTTTGGCCCCAGCCTCCTGCCCGTGCCCCCCCCCTCGCCTTTAGACCTGACCCCCTATAATGGGGGCTCTTCCCTGGGACTCTCCTCCTGGGGATGTCCCCCTGGATCTGTTTTGACCTCTTTGATCTTGGGGTGCTGGCCAAAGCCTCCCTTCCCCCTCCCTAAACCCCCAACTCACACACACTCCTGACCTTCGGGTTTCCCCCTCCCTTTTCGAAACCCTCAGTCATCACCTCCCTCCCAAGCCTGGCCCCACCCCACGTTCACCAAACCCGCTTCCTCCCTGCAGACCGACAGCCCTGGACCGACAGACACCCTGATCTGTTGACCTGCGGCCGCTGCCTGCAGACCTTCCCGTTGGAGGCCATCATTGCCTTCATGAATCACAAGAAAGTAGGCTGTCAGGTCACAGAAGGGCCCAGTCCCAGCCAGGTCCCAGGTGAGTAACGCTGGACACTAAGACATAGTAACCCCCCCCCTCCCGCCCCCTTTCAGTTCGAAAAGGTTGGGCTTCCTGTGGGAGCGCACACCCCCCTCCCCAACCTCGAGCTGGACAGATATGGCACCAGGCCCACTTCCCCTTTTCTCACTACCCCTTTGGGTGCAACCTAGGCGTGGCCAGGGCTTGCCCTTCCTAAGGTTGGTTCTAGAGGAGGTGGTGGGGGGACAACAGGGTAGCTGAGGAGGGCCTCCCACAAGGTGTGGCGGAGCCCCAGAACACTGGCCTGGATTTGTGCCACACACACACCCCCCAATCTGGTTTCACTTCTCCTTCCCCAAGGACAGAAATAACTGGCCAGGTGGCTGGACCAGGGAGGCACGGCGGGGGGGGGGGGGCGATCTTGCAGGGGGGGACAGGCACTAGGGGGACACTCATTGAGAGGTAGAGGCCAGCTGGGGTTGCCACCACCTACACTTATGAGGTACCGGGACAGTTCATTGCCAGGGAAGGTGCTGGGGAGGGCCCCCCTCTAGCTTCTTCACATGGTGGAATCTCCCTGCTCGAGTGCTGGGAAGCCCCTGGTGTGGGCGCTCCATACCTGGGATCCTGACCCGGAGGGAATTAAAACCCTAAGGTGGTATTTGGCCTGTTGGCTGAGGGGACTTGATCCAAACTTGAATTTCCAGCCTCCCCCCCCCCACCACCACCACCACCACACACACACACGTGCCCTCCTGGGACTTGGGAAATGGAATTATGTTTAGGGCTGGGTCAGGGAGGGTCTGGGTGGGAAGGTGAAGGGAGGGGCTGTGATCCAATAAGCTGTAGTTTGAGGCAGAATTGGTGGCTTGGTGGGGCAGGGAAAGGCTGTGGTAGAGTCACTTAAACCCAACAGACACTCCAACATAGATTTTTGAAGATTCAAGTTTGTTTTTATTTTTTATTTTTTTGGCTAGGTTGGTGGGTTGGGGGAAGGCTGGGGATTAAGCCCAGAGCCCTCTGTTAGTCAACCAGTGTATCTGTAGCCTGAACAAGCCTACTGAGGAGCTAGGATTACAGGCTTTTGCCACTAGGCCAAGTTAGTTGTGGACACCTTGATGTCCCAAGCACAATGGCTCATGTTTCTTGAGTTTACATGGACTTCAGCTGTTCTCTGAGGTTGCACCTTGAAGGGAGGGTACCCTCCATCCCCATAGAGGAGGAAACTGAGGCTCAGTGAGGGTATGTCTTGTAAACCAGGGACCATAAAGAAAGAAAGAAAAAAAAAGGGGGGGGGGCTGGAGAGATGGCGCTTGCCTGCAAAGCCTAAGGACCCAGGTTCGATTCTCCAGGTCCCACGTTAGCCAGATGCACAAGGTGGCGCATGCATCTGGAGTTCATTTGCAGTGGTTAGAGACCCTGGGTACCCATTTTGGCTTGGAACTCACTGCGATCCTCCTGCCTCTGCCTCCCCAGTGTTGGGATTAAAGGCATGCACCACCACGCCTGGCTTAATGTGTACTCTTGACCTTGTATTTGGCCTGGGATTACGTCTCAAAAGGCCGTTCCATCTAGAACAACTGTCTAGGATCTGAGAAGTAACCACTGTGGTACCCACAGGGTCTGGGGAAAACACCCGTATTTGGGATCCATGCTCAAGGTCAGGGGCTAGGCCTTCCTTCAGCTCCATCTGGAACAAGCATCATAGCATGGAATTGCTGAGTGGGAGCCTAGCACAGAGAAACGGAGCAGTAATTACTAAGAACTGTTATTAAGATATAAACCCTGTGGACAGTCTCCCTCCATCTTTGGATTGAGACCACTTTGTGAGCTGTGTGAAATGTTCTGGTATCTTAGTGTAGAACGAGGTGGGGGTTTTGGGGGGGGAAGGGGATGGTCAGGAGCATGCTAAGCGAGTGCTGTCCCACTGAGCTATGTCCCCCAACCCCTGGTCACCTGCTGCAAGGCCTGTCTTGGGCCCTTCTCCCATGGACGGTGTCCACCTGGTGCTGTGAGTAGCCAGCTAGCACTAACCTCTTGCCTCTCTCCCCACAGAGCCAAAGGACCTGAAGGCTCTGAGCTGCCTCCGATGCGGCAGACAGTTCTTGGGGGCCTGGAAGCTGCTGCGCCATGCCCAGTGGGACCACGGGCTGTCCATCTACCAGACGGAATCGGAGGCTCCAGAGGCGCCACTGCTCGGCCTGGCTGAGGTGGCGGCAGCTGTGTCTGCCGTGGCAGGGCCAGCGGAGGACAAGGCCCTGGACGCAAGCAGCGCTGCTGCCCGGAGGAGCCCCACCTGCCTGGTGTGCAAGAAGACGCTCAGCTCCTTCAGCAACCTCAAGGTCCACATGCGCTCGCACACGGGCGAGCGGCCCTACGCCTGCGACCAGTGTTCGTACGCGTGCGCCCAGAGCAGCAAGCTCAACCGGCACAAGAAGACCCACCGGCAGCCCAGGCCCCAGAGCCCCTGCACGTCCGACAGCAGCACGGAGCAGGGATCCACGGCAGCTCCTCCAGAGCCCGCTGCCCATGCGGCTGCCCCGTCCACTACCCTTCCTTGCAGGGGTGTCGAGGGGGCCGGAGCAGCTGCTACAGCGGGGATCCAGGAACCGGGGGCTCCTGGCAGTGGAGCTCAAGCAGGCCCCGGTGTAAATGGCTGGGGAGCCGTGGCCAGTGTACAGAGGACTGACCCTGCCAAGAGCCAGCAGATGTCTTCATCACCCAAGAAGATGGTGGGCAGAAGCCGCGGGCCGGGGGGCAGCTGCGAGTTCTGTGGGAAGTACTTCACCAACAGTAGCAATCTGACTGTACATCGGCGCTCGCACACGGGCGAGCGGCCCTACGCCTGCGACCAGTGTCCCTACACCTGCGCCCAGAGCAGCAAGCTCAACCGCCACCGGCGCATGCATGGGCCGCCGGGCAGCACCCGCTATGAGTGCCCACACTGCTGCGTGCCCTTTGGCCTGCGGGCCACCCTGGACAAGCACCTGCGGCAGAAGCATCCAGAGGTGGTCTGAGCTCAGCAGGACAGTCCCTCGTGTTCCACAATTGCATTGCCTCTTTTCCTCTGTGAATAAACCACCTCCCCTATTTACTTATTATGCCTGGACTCTGGCTTTCTTGGGGTGTCTGCAGTGGGGTGGGAGGCTCCCCTCTGGTGTGGACAGCTGAACAGACCGGTTTGGAGTGGGGGTGAGGGCCGGCCCCGAGTGCCCGGGGCACCATGGGACTGGCACAGAAAGCTGTGCTCCCGGTTCTCAGTGTGGGTGAGGCCAGGCAGGGCAGGGGCCAAGTGAGGGCAGGGAAAGGCCTGGACCTGTCACCAGAGGCCCCTGGGCACAGTCCAGTCCTAGCCCATTCTCCATAGACTGGGTGCTGGGCCAGCACCCCTGCCCACACATCCCACAGGTCTGGGCCCTGCCTCGGCAGGTCTCAAGGAGCTCCACAGGTTGTGCAGCAGCCAGAGTGCAGGTGTGGGCAGCACTGACACCTGGTCTGGAAACCAAGTCCCTCCCCAGAAAGTGGCCCCTGAGGTGAGGGCCCATGCCAAGCAGAGGACAGCAGGCAGTGAAGGGCATTAAATAACATTGGCTTTTATTTTGACCAGATAAAACCAGAGCCACAACTCAACCACAAGCCCCCCCCCAACACACACACACTCGTCTGCCTAATGCCGGTAATGGGGGCTTCGTGACCGGGACCTGGAGCGCCTGCAGAGAGAAAGGGGGGAGGCCTGTAAGTGTGATGGGATAGAATCCCAGTGTGCACAGGCCCCAATGTGCTCGGAGACTGGGCTGATAAGGGGGGAAGAGGCCCGGGTGACCAGATGGGTGCAGGATGAGACATGGGGCTAGGACCTTCTGCCAAGGACAAAGGATTTCCTAAGGAGTGGAGGGTCACCCCTCAGGAGCTGGACCAGACTCCTCACCTGCGGGAAGAGCTGTAATCTCGACCTGGAAAGGAAAGGAGGGCGGGTCACTGCTGGGCTGGGCCTGGCTGGGCTTCCTGCTCCTGGCTACCCCACCAGTAGGCTGGTGAAGCTCTCTCGGGCCTTCTCAAGTGTGCGTGCCTCAGGCATTCAGTTATGGAAGGGAGGTACAGTGGTTTTCTTACACTTAAATTTCCTATGTAGCCCAGGCTAGTCTCAAAGCCCTGAGCTCAAGTGACCTTCCTGCCTCAAACTCCACTGTGCTGGGACTGCACGCATGCCCTTACTGTGACATTTTTATTTTTATTTTTGGTTTTTCAAGGTAGGGTTTCACTCTGGCCAAGGCTGACCTGGAATTCACTATGTAGTCTCAGGGTGGCCTCGAACTCATGGTGATGCTCCTACCTCTACCTCCCAAGTGCTGGGATTAAAGGTGTGCGCCACCATGCCCGGCTCTACTGCGACTTTTTAAAAATGTTTGAATCTCCATGATTTGTAGCCTGGGCTGGCCTTGAACCTGGCTATGACCCTCCTGCTCCTGCCTGCTGAGATTAGTGTTCCTAGGTTTTACTGAGACAATATCTGGCCTATGAAGCCCTGGCTGGTATCAAAGTCCAGCAATCCTCCTGCCTCAGCCTCTGAAGTGCTAGGATTACAAACGTTGGTCTTTTTTTTTTTTTTTAAACGGCTCAGAACCCTCCAGCCCTGGAAAGCGGTTCGAGGAGCTTGGAGGGGCACTCACTGTAGCGGGGGGAGGGCGAACGGCTCTGGCGGCTGTACTGGCGCTCCCACTCTTCTCTCTCCTTCTCTCGTCGCTCCCGCTCCCTGCAGGGGGAGAGGGGAGGCAACCAGCACGGAGGAGTGAGCACCTGCTGGGCTGATGTTCGAGGGACACAGAGCACCCAAGCAAGCAAGCAGTAAGCCCGGGGGGGGGACTGCTGATCCACCCAGACACGAGGTGGACACCAGATGGCAGAGCCAGGCCTGGGATCAGTGTGCCCTGCCAAGAAAGCCTGAGCCTGTGACCCTAGAGGGAGGGCCGCATCGATGTTCAGTGGCCCCCTCAGCCTGCAGACATGCACTGAGGACAGGACCGGGAATTCTAGAAGCTAACGCAGTGAGTGCCTGGGCCATGCCTGAACGCCCCAGCCAGCCTAGGGGCGTGATGATTCTGTCCCTGAGCCTCAGGCAGGCAGGGCTAAAGGCCCTATGGTGGAGCACACATCAGCAGCCAACAGCCCCTGACACAAGCCAAGGCCCTGGCCACTCTTCCTCTGCCTTGTGGACTTTTTATTGTTTGTTCGGAAGGGCTGGGTAGCCCAAGATGGCTGCCCTCCACTTTTTGTGCAGGGGGTGGTGGGAGTTGAGGTAGGGTTTCACTCTAGCTCAGGCTGACCCGGAATTCACTATGTAGTCTCAGGCTGGCCTCGAACACATGGTGATCCTACCTCTGCCTCCAGAGTGCTGGCATTAAAGGTGTGCACCACCACACCTGGCACTCCCTCCACTTTTTGACAATAGCATATTGTTTTCTGAAGCCTAATGTGCATGGGAATGCCACCATGTCGGCCTTAGAAGAAGATGTCCCAGTGCAGAGGTGTTTGCTGGGGGAAGGTCGTTCCTGGCTGGCTCTCTCCCTGCAGTCCCGGATTCTGCCTATGGGCCTCGGGCAAACAAAGGTTTCTAGCACTAACCCCAGCTGCCTAGTGAGGTGAGCAATGAGGGCTGACCCACCTCACAGTAGCAAGGCTCTATGGGTGAGCACATGAACCCCAAGCCTGCAATTCAGGCTCCTGACACCTGACCAACACTGAACATGCACTGGAGGAAAGAGAGCAGAAAAGCCGCCGTTCCCAGCAGTGGCTGGAGGGCTGCTACAGGCTGGCCTGGCTGCGCATCAGTGCTGAGAGCTGCCAGGAGGGATGCCCGGCGGAGAAACAACCACGTGTAAAGAAAGCTCAGTTCACACAAGGGGCGGCACTAGGAAGACAGTGCAGCAGGAGCAGGTGGAGAGGGTGGCCCAGAAGGGTTCCTGGGTGAGAAAAGTCTAGGGGGTTTGGGGAAGAAGTGCCCACAGACAGGACAGGCAGTGGGTCAGGCCTGAGGAAGAGGGGCCTGGCCAGGAGAGGGCGGCGTGAGCCCGCCCAGAGGCCGGAGGCCATGACCAGCAGCAGCACAGGCTGGGGCCTTACTTCATGCGGATCTTGCGGGCCATGGCACGCAGCTCGTCTTCCCGTTCCTGCAGCAGAACAGAGATGGCCGTGAGTGATGGTGTGGCCATGCCTGTGGGAAAGGCCCGGCCCTCCTGCCCTGGTGCTGACCTGCCGCTCATGCTCCTGTTGTATCATCTTCTCCTGAGCCGCCTTCTTATCCGCCCTGACTGTGGAGGAAGACGAGGCTCAGGGGACCGGCCCTCAAGGACCTCCGCCTGACCTCTGCAGAGTGGCTGTGAGGTCAGCCACACCAAGTGCCCACTGCACCCCCTCCTCCCAGAGGGTCCATGTGGGGCCAGGCTGCCAGAAAGCACAGCCAGCTGCCCGCCCACCGCAGGCAGGCAGGACGGATGGATGGACAGATGGACGTACACTGGCGGTTGAGCGCTTTCTGCATCCTCAGCTTCAGCTTCTCCTGCGGAGTCAGCTTGGGCTGGGGAGGGGACAAGAGGCGGGAGACGGGTGGGTGTCCCGAGCTTGCCCAGCTCACCTCAGCCAAGAGCCTGGGACTTGAGGGGCAGTGTGGGGAGGCTCTGGAAGGATGTGGGCAGCTGGACCCCCATGTGCAGTGCAGTGAGGTAGGAGGGAACTTGGGGCAACCTCCCACCCCACCCCTCCCTGGGCTGGACCTCCCCTCCCCGCCCCGCCCCGCCGCCCTGGCCCCTGCAGGCCCGCCGGGCCAGCTCTCGGGCACTGCTGCTGCGGGAGTTAGACTAGACGGCGGGTTCCAAATTCTTACTGACTTTGGCAGCTCCTGTCTCTTTACCAGCGGCAGGCTCGGTCCTGGGTGGGAGGAAAACTCGTCAGGCGTGACTCTGACCCCACAGTCCCAGCACTGTCCTCGGAGCAGGGAGCCAAGATCATGGGTCCCAGGTCCCCAGAACCGCCACCTTCCTCACAGAGCCCACACCCCTGTGCCTCTCGCCCAAGCCAAGGTCATGAGTTCACACACTGCTGTGGTGCTCACACCTATTGGGATGAGGTCACTTTCCTCAAAATGAACCTGGCGAGGCTCCCTTTGCCTACCCCAGCCACACCCGTGCTCACTTTTTCAGCTTCTCGCCCACAGCAGGGGATGCTGCCGGCCTGGTCAGCTTCTCCCTTGGGGGCGATGGCGAGTGACTCTGGCTGTGGCTGTGACTCCGACTCCGGCTCTGGCTGAGGCTGCGACTTCGGCTGTGAGTCAGGCTGCGGCTGCGGGATGGGCTCAAAGACCAACTGCTGCGGCTGCGGCTACTACTGTGGTGTCTGGGGCCCCGGCCACCTCGCCTGTAACGGTCCCCTGAGCGAGAGCGACTCCTAGGGGTGCAGCAGGGCAGGAGGAGGGTGGTGAGGCTCCCAGTTCATGGGCCTCCCGCACAGCTGGACATGTCCAATCTTCTTCTCTAGCAGTGAGTCCCTCGCTAGCCACCACTCTGTCCAGAGTGACTAAGCTGGCTCATCAGACACAAGTAGCCAAAGCAAGCACCCTGCACCCCCGGTGCTGGGCCCAGTTCTCTTCCTCACTGGACACCCACCTGTCAACTTCTCCAAGGGTAGTCTTTGGGAGGCTGAGGGCACACAGGCTCCTCACTCCTCCCTATGCTCAAAACACCACTGGCCTCCAGCACCAACCCACAAGTTCATAATGCGGCACACAGCCCAGGGTGTCTCTGCTCAGGACATGGTGGGACTCGCGGGCTCACCTGCAGGCTAGCTTTCTACTTGTGGCTAGGCCACTTCCTCCCTCCCTTTC
The DNA here is from genome assembly GCA_036346955.1 of Dipus sagitta. NCBI lineage: Eukaryota > Metazoa > Chordata > Mammalia > Rodentia > Dipodidae > Dipus > Dipus sagitta. Next base: position 75,241,174 of record CM070787.1, on the reverse strand, counting down.
TCCTGTCATCATCTGGGTCAGGGAGTGACTTGGAAGCTAATTCCTGGCCACACAATCAATCTGTGGGGACCCTGTGGGCTTTCACAAATTCACTATCTGCTGTCAGTACTGAAAATACAAGTGCTGTCCTGGAAACAACCCACCCTCCCAAGACTGGCCAGCAGCAGCCTGCACTGAGGACAAGCGTGGGCCAGCTATGCTGCGCTGAGCACTGAGCACTCTGGGGACTACCTACTCCACCTTCACGAGACTCCTGGGACCGACTATGCACAGGTGAAAGACAAGCACCCACTCTCTCAACCAGCTCGCCCCCAGCCCCAGAGAGACCCAAGGAAAGGGTGCTTCTTCAGAATTCCTAGGTCCTCTGCACACCTTTCCTCTGCCATGAACAGCTGTCTGACCACAGGTCTCCCGACTGGGAAGTAAGTCCTGGCAGAGGGGCAGAGGTGCCTCCCTGGCTACTGAAGCCGGAGAGCCAGGGATGGACCCTGACCACCGTACCATGCTTTAGGCTTTCTGAAGAGCGCCAGCACCTACCTACCTACCGGCCGGCTTCATGCCAGGAGCTTCGAGAAGAGCGGGGGTCGGAGCTGGCCCCCAGCCTGGCAGGTCCCTCCCCCTGGGAGCTAGCACCCCTGGGCCCACCCCGCTCCGCCGGCCCGCACCCACGCGCGCACACACCTGCTTCTCCGCCGGGGCACGTACCCGCCGCGTCGGGCGGGCGAGCGCGAGTAACGGTGTCCATCCCGGGAACCGCCGCCCGAGTGCCTCCGCCCGCGGCTGCGGGAGCGAGAGTAGCGCCGGGAGCGCGAGCGCGAGCGGGACCAGGAGCGCGAGCGGGAGCGGGAGCGGGAGCGGCCGTGGCGGCCCGAGCGGTAGTGGCCGCCCCGGCGGGAGCGCGAGCTGGAGCGCGAGCTGGACGTCCTCGAGGCCGAGGAGGAGGAGGAGGAGCGGCGGCTGCAGGCGCAGGGAGGGCCGTCAGCGCCAGCCCCGACCCCGACCCTGTTCCCAACCCCGTCCCGCCCGCAGAGGCCTGGCTTAGGGCGGGTGGCGTGAGCGTTACCGACCGGGCACTGGCATTGCGGCCCGGCGCGGGGCCGCCAGGCTGGGGGGGCACAGGGGGCTTCCCTGCGGCGGCCCCCGAAGCGGCAGCGGCGGCGGCGGCGGCAGCAGCCTCCTCGTCGCTGCCCCCGAAACTGGTAATGAAGGTGATCTTCTCCTCGCGGCCCGGGCTCGGGGAGCGGGAGCGGGAGCGGGACTCAGAGCTGGATTCCGAGGGCGACCTGCAGGAGACCGGGCAGCTCAGGGCACACGCCCGGCCCCGCCCCGCCCGCCCGTCCTGCGGAACCGAGCCAGCTGCAGGGGAGGGGGCAGCCAGAGCGCAGCGGCCCCAAGCCCTGCCAGGAATAGACAAGGAAAGACCACGTAAAACGTGGTGCTCTGTGTGGCTGCAGGAAACAAGGGCTGGGAGCCATTCAGAGAGAAGTAGAGACTGCCTGTGCAAAGGGCCCTGGATTCCTGTCACAGCACAACAGTAAAACCTGGAACTTTCTTCTCAGTAGACCCCGAAAGAGAGTTTTCAAATACTAAGTGTCGTAGAACTCCACATTCTCATAAAGCGCGTGGTAACTCCAATTCCCGCATGTGCACAGAAAGCAGTTACCAATGCCTCACCCCAGAGCCCGATGAGGCACCCCAACCCTCTGAGGACCCTGACCTCCACAGCTCCCAGACTATAGCATGCAACCTGTAACTGTGGAGTGGCCCAGAACAGACCCTTATTGAGGACTGAGTCCCCCAAATACTTACCGTTTATAGGGGTCATAGGTAGGGCTGTCTCGGCGGGCATAGCTGTGGAGAGAGCAGAAAGATAAGTGAGGGTTTGAGACCTGAGCTAACATGGACTTGGGCATAGCCCTACCCAAAAGGCCCATAGACAGACTGCGTAATAAGGGGGCTGGCTGCCCGGGTCATGAGACTTGCCCTGGTTCCTCATCTATCCCTACGACATGGCTAGAGACCACCTCAAGGTCTCCCAGTCCCATCCTGACTGACTCCAGGCTACCTGAGGAGATCACAGACTGGAAGCTCGCATCCTCCACCCCCAGCCCCCAGATAACTGAGTTCTGGCTTGATGATGATCATGGTGAGACTAAAACAGCCAACATGTCTTATTCGCCATGCCCCAGACACTACTAAGTGCTTTACATCAGTGAACTCAGCTCCCTCCGTGGCTCTTCAGAACAATTCTTCCAGCAGAGGAGAGTGAAGCCCAAAAAGGGCAAGTCACTTGTCCAGGGTCACACAGCTCATGCAGGCAGGCCCCAGAATCCCAACCAGGGCCACGTGGCCCAGAGCAGGCACTTTTCTTTAGCACACTGACATGAACCCTGAACTGATAATGGTCTCAGGAACCAGTGCTGCCTAGCCTTGAACTACAGCTTGTCTGTGGGTCTTAATCACTCTCCCTTCAGAGATGGGTCAGCCTGGGGCCACCATGCCTTCATTCTTCCCCACAGGCAATGGCCCCACCCAAACGTGCTCCAAGACCTTCACTGGGAAGGGGCCTAGGACAATCTCCAGCAGGAGTGCCACTTTTCAAAGGAAGAGCTCCAAGCTGCTGGGAGGGGAGGCACTTATCCACATTCTAGAGGCAAGCAGCCAAACTGAGGCATGTCCCGAGTCCTGGCCTCAGTTCCTTCAGCTATCCCAGTAACCTCATGTCCACTCCCTACTGTCCCCATGGCAAGGGCCCTAGGTCCAGCATGGGGAGGGGGACAGCTGGCAGGGCAAAGTGTCCCACATGCCTGCAAGCTCACTCCTAGCTTGATAAACTGTCACCCCAGATGCCCCATTAGGAGGACTCTTTCCTCAAGTCAAAGTCAGCCTCCTAGCCGGGCGTGGTGGCGCACGCCTTTAATCCCAGCACTCGGGAGGCAGAGGTAGGAGGATTGCCCTGAGTTCGAGGCCACCCTGAGATTATGTAGTGAATTCCAGGTCAGCCTGGGCTAGAGTGAGACCCATCCTCGAAAAACCAAAAAAAAAAAAAAAAAAAAAGTCAGCCTCCAGATGGGCTTGGTGGCGTACACCTTTAATCCCAACACTCGGGAGGCAGAGGTAGGAGGATCCCTGTGAGTTCAAGGCCACCCTGAGACTACATAGTGAATTCCAGGTCACCCTACCTGGAAAAATAAAAACAAACAAAAAGGTCAGTCTCCAAAGAGCCTGCCTGGACCTGAGCTCCATCCAGCCTAGGTGAGGACACCCAGGAGAAAAGCCTCACCTGGGGCCAGGTGTGGTGGTGTACACCTTTAATCCCAGCCCTTGTGAGGCAGAGGTAGGAGGACTGCCACGAGTTTGAGGCTATCCTGAGACTACATAGTGAATTCCAGGTCAGCCTGGCCTAGAGCGAGACCCTACCTCAAAGGGAAAAAACAAAACAAAACAGCCTCACCTGGATGAGGAGCCCCTGGCTGGGTGGGGACGCTCAGTAGAGAAGCCTTACCTGGGTGGGCTGATCTTGCGGCCTCTCAGCCGCTTCTCCCGGAATTCTCTCCTCTGGCGCCGGGAGCGACGGCCCTGTGGCGTAAGGAGTGGCAGGGCAGGTGAGGAGGGAGTGGGCCGTCCCTGGGCACACGTCTGCCCTGCACCCCACCCAGACCTCACCGAGTACATGGCTTTCTCCTCCTCCAGGGCCTTGGCATGCTTGATGGCTTCAGCTTCCTCTTTGTCTTTCCGCAGCATCCTGCAGAGGGGTGACAATCACAGAGAAGGTCAATCCCAGGACAGACACCAGAGAGAAGCCAGGGACCCCAGAGTGGCCTGGACATAACCCCAGGGTGACTACCCACACAAGAACCCCGTAACAGGAAGGAAAAACATGATGGCATCAAATTAGAAGAGAGACTAGTTGGAAAGAAGTGGTTCAGTAGGGGATGATTTGGGAAGGGGTACGGGAGGTTGTGGGAGGGGATTATGATCATGGTATATTGTCTATATCAACAAAAAAGTTAACAAAAATGGAAAGTAAGGAGCTGTGCGTGGGAGAGCTTGCTTGTGAAGCCTAAGGACCCAGGTTCGATTCTCCAGGTCTCACGTAAGTGAGATGCACAAGGTGGCTCAGGCAGTGGCTAGAGGCCCTGGTGTGCCCATTCTCTCTCTCTCAAATAAATAAGAATAAACAAAAAAAATTTTTTTTAAAAGACAGAAAAAATGAATGAAAGAATAAACAGGCACTCCAGGGTCTCTTGCCACTGCAAATAAATTACGGATACATCCACCACTTTGCATATCTGGCTAGCAAGGCTAGCCTAATCAGTGAGCTACAGGCCAATACGACTGACCATGTTTCAAAAGATGGTGGTGGGGTGGGCAGGTGGGGAATGTACTTGCCACACAGCATCAAGATGGGGGTTGGGGGCTAGAGATAGGTCAGTGGTTAAGTACACTTTCTGCAAAAGCATGAGGGCCAGAGTTCAACTTTCAAGATCTGACATAAATAGCAAGGAAGTGCCTTTAACTGCTGAGCCATCTCCCAGCCCTCAACATCAACAGGTGGACATGGCCACACACACTTGTAATCCCAGTCCCACAAAGGGTAGCAGAGACCAGGGAAGCCCGGGCTCAAGACACGTTGGGGCATGAGTGCATGGGCGCCAGTAAGAGGCTTTGGCTCAAACAAGGACAGGCAGAAAAGCAATGGCTCGGGACACCCGTAGTTCAGCTCTGGCCACTGCAGGTGAGGCCCTCTCCCCTGCCACAGGCTAATGCATGGGGTGGTGCAAGGACACACACATGTGCATACATACCACACCCTTACACACACACCACATTACATACACACAAGAAAAAACAGGTCAGAGTTCAGCTCCCCAGTATTCAGGTAAATGCCAGGTGAGTGTGGCAACCTGCTTGGAATCCCAGTAGACTACTGGGGCATGCTGGCCAGCTAGATTAGCTGAATCGGTGAGCTGTGGGTTCAAGTGAGAGACCATGCCCAGTAAAGAATGGAGAGAGCAAAGGGCTGGGGAGATGACTTAGGAGTTAAGGCACTTCCCTGCAAAGCCAAAGGACCCAGGTTCGATTCCCCAGGACCCATGTAAGCCAGATGCACAAGGTGGTGCATGTGTCTGGAATTTGTTTGCAGTGGCTGGAGGCCATGGTGCACCCATTCTCTCTCTCTCCTTTTCTTTGCCTCTTTCTCTATCTCAAATAAATGAATGAATAAATAAATAAAAATATTTTTAGACTGGAGAGATGGCTTAGTGGCTAATGTGCTTGCTGCAAAGCCTAAGGAACCAGGTTTGATTCCCCAGTACCCACGTAAGCCAGTTATACATGGAAGCACCTGTATCTGGAGTTCATTTGCAGTGGCTAGAGGCCCTGGCACACCCATTCTCTTTCTCTCCTCTGTCTCTTTCTCTGTCTCTCAAATAAGTAAATAAATTTTTTTAAGAAAGAAAGAAAATAGAAATTCAGGAAGACAGCAACATCAGCACGGGCCCATCCACACACACCTGCCCATCTGCAGGCCCATATTTATGCAAATGTGCATGCACACATACCCCCCTCACACGAAAGAAAAAGAAAAAAAGCTGGGTGTGGTAGGGCTGAGACAGAAGGATCACTGAGTTCAACCAGACTGGGCTACAAAGTGAGGTCTAGGTCAGCCTGAGCTGAAAAAAAAGGGGGGGAATATATTCCTGTCACGTGCATGCACACACACATGTACTACACACACCAAAAAGAGGCAGCCTTGGGTTCACTGAGTTTGGGGTCACTGCTGTCATTACATAAACAGCTCAAGAAGGCCAGGGGAAAGAAGACCTGGTGAGTGTAGGCACTCCAGCAGAGGGAGCTGTCACCCGCCCTGGCCCAGGACACACAGACTGGGGCTGTAGGTCTCTGAAGAGTGGAGTCACAAGTATGCAGTCCATGGGCTCCAAAGCAGGACCCGAAAGCCAGGGTCTCAGGATAGGCAGGCAAGCTCACCTGACAAAGTCCCCGTCAGCCATGCCGTACGTGGTGGCCTGTTTGTTGAGATCTGCCACCTGCTCCTGGTTCAGCTCGTCCACATCCACCTCCACATCTGCACCAACAGAAAAGCTGTCAAGAGCCCGATTTGGGGGGGGAGGGAACGGGGCAGCACCCCGGACATGGGCAGGCAGACGGGCTGCCAGGTGGAGCAGTCTTCAGGGAGGGTCTGGAGGGGCTTGGGCTAAGCTCGGTGACCCAGACTGGCCTAAGGCTGAGGCAGCATGGCACACTGCCTGGGGAGGGGCGGCTGGCTGAGCTGTCTGAGTATAGGGGAGAGGAGATGGGGTGGGAGAAGGAGGGGGCGAGGGTTGTAAATGTCAGCTCTGCCCACCGACCCAGGGGTACGAGGGCTGAGTGTGTGGCAGAAGAGGAGAGGAGGGAGAGGAGGAGGAGTAGAGGAGAGGAGGGGGAGGAAAGGAGGAGGGAGAGGTGGGCAGAAACCCTCTCCCTGGGAACTTAGATGAAGGGAGGCGGTGGAGCTGGGGCAGGGGTGAAGGACAGATGCTAGAGGACGGGCTCTGGAAAGGACGGCAGGCTTCCCAGACAAGGGAGAGAGGAGGAAGCAGAGGCAGAGCAAGGCTAGCTGATCAGGACAAAGCCAATTCTGAAGTGGGAAAATCCAAGAGTACCCCAAAAATGGGAAGGAGGATGGGCAGACATGGGGGTGGGCCAAGAAACAGAAAGGGGCTGCAGACCGAGAAGAGCATTAGTGGGAAAAGGTGGCAGGAGGCTGAGGGCTTTCTAAGCACGGGTACCCACAGAGGGTAAGGGACAAGACACAAAAGCGATGCCCAGGGACTGTGGGTGGGGAGGGCAGCGAGGGGACCCCACCGATGTCGGGGATGACCTCATCTTCATCCGAATTGCTCTCTTCCTCCGCCGGGGACTCCTCCTCCTCTGGCTTCTCGGCTGCCTTCTCTACCTCAGCCACAGTACTGTCCTCATAGGTGTAGCCAATGGAAGCCTTCTTCTCGGCCAGCCTGAAACAGGAGTCATGAGCCAGGGACGGGAACAGCCCCTACACTGGCCTCTGAGTCCCTGTCTCCACCTAAGCCATCCTGTCCACCTGCCTGCACAATCCCATTCTGATGTGGCCCAGTGTCTCCTCTTCCAGAAGTCCCTGTCCACCTGCGCTGGCTGGCTCAGGCACAGTCATGGGCTCCCAGCCCTGCCCATATTGGGTCATTCCTGTCAGGATAGGTCTGCCTCCCTGACCAGATAATGAGTCCTTTGAGTACAGGACGTAAGTTACAGGTCAAAACTATGCTCAAGACTCAGGAAGTGTAGGCGGAGGGATCGGTAGTTCAAGCTAAGACAGCTGGCTGTCTGAGGGACAATATCCTATGTTCCAGCTCTGTTCTCAGAGGCCAGTACTGAGTTGAGCGGTCAACAAACAGGCTCTGCATCTCCCCAGAACCTCAACCCGAAGCTGGGGTCACAGCTGAGGTTGAAGTGCTCAGGAAGCACCTAGCACAGCCTAGGAGCATGTGGGAAGCAGATCTGATGGGCACGTGCCCCCGGGCCTGGCCCAATTCAATCCATGGTGTCCAGCAGAGCAGGCTGCTCTTGAGCAGCAGTCTCAGGCCAAGGCCTCAGCCCCCAGCACCTCCACAGCTCCCTCCAGAGTGACAGGCGTGTAATACCACCATCGCCCATGCCCCTCACAGTTCCTGGTTTTCAGAGGACGCTGAGGCTGAGAAGCCACCTTCCTCTGGGCTTCCCCGCAGGGCCTTACCTACCACTCTGCACGCTGACAATGGAAGGTCAGCTTTGGGCAAAGCCTGCCCTCTACACTGCTCCCTCTTCCTCTCTCAACATGAACCAAAAACACCAGCATGCTGGGCTCCCACGGTGCACTGAGAACCCCCCACGAACCTAGCACTGTGTACACTAAGCACCATCCTGGACTCTGGAGAGGATTCTCCAATCCCACCATAACCAGACTCCAACTCACTTCTTCTTCTCATCCTCGCTGGGTCTCTGCAGACCTCCGTACAACTCGTCAATGTAGATCTGGTACAGGCACTGCTCCTCCGAGACTGTGGCAAGAAGAGACTCACAAGTCAGGATGGGCTAGAGACAAGCGGATGGGGGCACAAGGATGCAGGGGGTGGCAGGAGGGGAAGGCAGCCAAGGCAGATCACCAAATGCAGACAATCACCACTTTCATCTGCTGAGACCCACACGGTGATAGTATAACCCTGAATACAATACTCACTTCCCTTCCCCTGTGACTTTGCTCAAGTGACATAAACCCTAACCTCCCTGTGCCCTGGTTTCTTTTTCTCTAAGATGGGACCACTAGCAGAACAAGTGCTTAGGAACTGAGAACTACAACCGTTACTGCGATCACAGAGCACTCCCGACTTCAGGCATGCTCCTGAGTACTAGGTGTCAGCTGGACCCCATGGGTCTGTGCTCCAGGTGACGTTAACGTGGTGTGGGATGATCGGGCTCTCCTGCACCCCTGCGCCCAGCTCAGGAGCTCCCTGGTTTGGAAGCTGTCTCTAACCTCCCTGCAGTCAGAGGCCAGCCCTAACTTGCTGTAGGGGCCAGAATGAGTTTCCTCCCTTCCCTATGTGAGCTTCAGCTCAGCTGTATTTGGTTTTTGGTGAGGGGAAGGAATGTAGCCAATTGAAGCCAGGGCCTTGTGCATGCCAGGCAAAGTGCTCTGCCACTGAGCTTTATTCCCAGACCCCCGTCCTTTTTTTCAAGATAGGGTCTCATTCTAGCCTGGACTAAACCAGAACTCACTCTGTAGTCCTAAGCTGACCTCCAACTCACAGCAGTCCTCCTCCCTCTGCCTCTCAAGTGCAGGGATCAAAGGCGCATGCCACCATGCCAGGCTTCTCCAGCCCTTTTTACTTTGCGACAGATCTCTTCCTGTTGTGCAGACTGCCTGTGAACTTTCTATGCTCCTGCCTTAGCCTCCTGAGTGGCTGAGTTGACAGGCCCGGGCTACCATCCCAGCTGGGCTCCAGCTGCTCTGCTGCACGGTGAGGTTGGGCTAGGTAATGCAGCAGGGCCTCTGGCCACAGCCCCCAGAGCAGCTGCCCTTCCCTCCACAGCCCACAGAGCAGCTGCAGCGCTTGTGCGCACCCTGCTCGTGGCCTAGGACCCCGGGCCTCCCCTCTGCTCACTGAGGACAGCGTATCTACCCCTGACCTGCCCTACTGTCCCCAAGAACAGCAAGTGTTCTGTTATAAGAGAGCAGAGGACTGTCACTACACTGCTTCATGATTATGCAGTGACTCTGTATTCCACGAGGGCCCTGACCCTGCAGCAGCACCTGTCACACCACGAACACGCCACCACCATTTGGGAGACTGAGCAGCGAAAGAGGCGGCGGAGCTGAGGAAGCTGACTGCCTCAGGGACCTGCGTGGCTGCAGGTGACAGCAAGAGCGGCGGCAGCCGTAACGAACAAATCTAAGGACTTAGTTACTCGCAGAATTGGGGCAACCTCAGATTTTTGTTTGTTTGTTTGTTTTTGATTTTTCAAGGTAGGGTCTCACTCTAGCCCAGGCTGACCTGGAACTCACTATGTAGTCTCAGGGTGGCCTCGAACTCATGGCGATCCTCCTACCTTGGCCTCCCGAGTGCTGGGATTAAAGGTGTGCACCACCACACCCGGCTACAACCTCGGATTTTAGACAAGGAAAAGCATCAAGAAACAAAAAAATATGACACTAGAAAGCCCACACAGGAGGCTCCGTGCCAGACTCAGCTAGACTTTGTGTGTCACTGAACTAACTCTCAGACCATCCCATGGAGAAGCAACTACCACCTTCTCCAGAAGGTGGTGAGGCCTTCCAGGCACAGGGCAAGCCCAGTGGCGGGATCTGAGCAGAAAGTTCACCATTCTTACACAAGGATGGGCACAGATGTGGGGGAGACCTCAATTCCTCAGACACCTCTGAATCCTGTCTATAAAATGGGCAACAAGCTGGGTATGGTATAATCCCAGCACTCACTAGACTGAGGCAGAAGGATCATGAGTTTGAGGCCAGCCTTCCATACAAAGTGAGATTGTGGCCGGGCGTGGTGGCGCACGCCTTTAATCCTAGCACTGGACAGGCAGAGGTAGGAGGATCGCTGTGAGTTTGAGGCCACCCTGAGACTACATAGTAAATTCCAGGTCAGCCAGGGCCAGAGACCCTACCTCAAAAAACCAAAAAAAAAAAAAAAAAAAAAAAAAAAAAAAAAAAAGGGCTGGAGAGATTGCTTAGTGGTTAAGCACCTAAGAACCCTGGTTCGAGGCTCAATTCCCCAGGACCCACGTTAGCCAAATGCACAAGCGGGCACATGCATCTGGAGTTTGTTTGCAGTGGCTGGAAGCCCTGGCACGCCCATTCTCTCTGTCTCTCTCAAATAAATAAATAAATAAATAAATAATTTAAAAAATTTTTTTTAAAAAAGTGAGATTGTGTCTCAAACAACTAACCAACTAACCAGCCAAGTCAGCCTGGTCTAGAGTGAGATCCTGCCTCAAAAAAAAAAAAAAGGAAGGAAGGAAGGAAGGAAGGAAAAGAAAAAAGGGGCTGAAAAGCCAAAGGACCCAGGTTCAATTCCCCAGGACCCACATAAGGCAGATGCACAAGGGGGCGCATGCATCTGGAATTCATTTGCAGCAACTGAAGGCCCTGGCACGACCATTCTCTCTGTCTCTTTCTATCTCTCTCAAATAAATAAACAAAAAAACCAAGGTCACTAAACCGGGCCACGGTGGCAAACCTCTGTAATGTCAAGAGGTGGAAGCAAGAGGCTCAGAATACGTTCAAGGTCATCCTCAGCTACACAGCAAGTTCCATGCCAGCCTGAGCTACTTGAAACCAAAAAAATCCCCAAAGTCTGGTGCTGTGGCTTGGCAGTAGAGTACTTGCCTATCCTGCACAAAGCCTCGGGTTCTGACCCCGTCATTCCTCAAAGAATAAAGAGAAGCAAGTCAGGCACCACCCCTACGTGTCCAGGCGGAGGTATGTGTCTGCATTATTTCTGCAGCGCTGAGGATGCAACCCAACCCTCAGACACACGAGGCAGGGCTCTGCCACTGAACCACACCACCCACCACATACAGGTCACGGGGCGATCTGACAAAAACCCGTCTGTGAGGTGCCACCTTCCTAAGCAGGACCGGTGCATGTGCAAGTCAGCCTCTCCAGAGCAGTAACTTCTCATTTGCAAAAGGCACCGTGCAAGGCTCAGCTTGGAAAGCAATCCTGCGCGTATGCGAACCCTTGGCACACAGTCAAAGCCCGTCACCAACTCCACTTAGAACAAAGAGGAGTGTCCCCGCCTAGCTCACCGCTGGCCCTGTGCTGCTCCCTTCCTTTTTATAAAAACAGAGGAAGGGATGAAGAGGTGGCCGAGGCAGGAACCTCACAACCCTCCAACCCCAGGGACATTCCCTGTCCCAGTTCCAGGGGTGAAGGGCCCAAGGGGAGGGGACGCCGACAGTGAGTGCACGACAGACTGGGACCAGTCCCAGTAGCAAGTACCTGGATAAGACTTGTCTAGGTCTTCCAGCCTCCAGGGGCCCCCACTCCCCACTCCCCGCCCCGTCACTCACTGCCGGCAAAGTCGTTCTGCACCAGGCCTCGGTAGCGCTCGTAGTTACATTTCCGCTCATCTGACTCCTGCTCCGGGGAGCTTGGGGCGGGGGGAGGTCAAGATTTCCAGATCAGAGGAGGGGTGAACCACTGCCCCAGCCAGGAGGAAGAGGGGAGTGGGAAGGGCTCCTCCCTCCTAGGAAGGTATCATGCAGGCTGGGGCAAACGGGTGTGACTGGACCCCCGGGAGGCACTCACATGGTGGTGAGCAGTGGGGGGGTGTAGTCAGGGATGTGGTCCAGGTGGGCGCGAACATCGAAGCGGTCGATCATGTTGTTGGTATCCCCCTGCCAGGGCATCCTGTGGTGGGGAGGACAGGGGCAGGGAAGCAGGGCTCACTCACAGTGCCGGCTCTCTGCCACATCAAGCCCCCGACACCCACAGTGTGCCTTCACTCCCACCTTCACCTTCCATGCTCTTGTGCTCTTGTGCTCCTGGACCTTTCAACATGCCACCTATCTGAGTTCCCCATGGACACCAGGTCCCCATTTCTCAGGGCCAAGCAATAGCAGGGAACTTAAGACAGGCCCTAGGGGCCACTGGAGGGACCTCAGTCACCCTGAAAAAGCCCTGCACTGGCTACCTGCTGTGTCTCCTCTGAGCTTCTAAGTCGGCCATGGGATCTCCCCCTAACCCTGCCCCTCTCCACAGCCTCTGTGACGTCACTTTCCAATGTAGCCAACCTTTCCTGCCGGAAGCCTCCAAAGGGCTGTGCAGACCCTCGAGTCCTGACTGCAGATTCTGCAGCAGCCCCTTGTCCCTTTGCTACCCAGCCTCCAGCTGCAAAGCCACCAGTGCCTCAGGAGTCTCACATGTTCACAGGGCTCTCGGCGGCCAGGGCGACGGCAGAATCCAGGTGCACTTTGCAGGCGCGGCCATGTACCTGCAGGAACTGGGCGGGGTCCTTCTTCTGCAGAGGTGGACAGGACAGAGGTCACCACTGGGCCCTAAGCCCTGCCTCACCCCAATAACCAGGTCTGGTGGTCAGCTGGCCTCTGTGTCAAGTGGACCAAGTGGGCCACACCTCACAAGTGAGACAACACACAGCTATGGCTGCTCAGCCAACTCCAGAGACGGCGGAGCTGTTTCCTCCTAGGTGTGGCAGGGGCGCTGAGCCCTGAGATACTCTACCAGCCAAGTCTATAGTCCAGCTACTATGGAAGCCGAGCCAGTACGTCTGTAAATTCAAGGCCTACCTGGGCTACAGTCACCCTGCCTAAAATACTCTCCACCCCTCTCCAGGCCACTGCTGAGAGCACAGGGCTTGGACCAGCCTCCAGGATAGCAAATAGGAGTGCAGCAAGGCTAGCAGCTACAGGGAACCCCAGGCAGAAGGAGGTCTACTCCATGCACGGGGATGGAGAAGCTCAGAACCTCAAGGCGCTGGGGGGAGGATGGGGCCAGGTGCATGTTTGCAAGGCCTGCAGATCCAGGTTCAACTCCCCAGCCACCCATATAAAGGTGGACAGTCATTTGTTTTCAGCAGTAAGAGACCCTGGCATGTACACACACACACACTCACACATGCACACACATTACTGCATGAATTGGTGATGTGTACATAAAAAAAATAAATAAATCTCCAAAATATGTTCAATAGGGGTCTGAGGAGCCGGCTCCATGGATGAGAGCGCCTGTGGCAAGCGTAGGCCTGAGAGGCCCTGAGACTGCCTGAATTTGATTCCCAGGACCCACACAGACAGCTGGGTGTGGTCATGCACATCCATAACCCTAGTCCTGTGGGAGCAGAAATGGGAGAATTGGTGGGGTTTGGAAAACTGCAGCTCTGTTTCACAGAGACTCTGCCTCAAGTAAATATGCCAATGAGCCAGAGTTTGAGGCCACCCTGAGACTACATGGTGAATTCCAGGTCAGCCTGGACTAGAATAAGACCCTACCTCAAAAAAAAAAAAAAAATGCAGGGCTGTAGAGATGGCTTAGCAGTTAAGGCACTTGCCTGCGTAACCTAAGGACCCACGTTCAACCACGTAAGCCAGCCGCAGAGGTGAGGCAAGCACAAGGTTGCACATGGCCACTAGGTGGCACAAGCGTCTGGAGTTTGATTGCACTGACTGAGGCCCTGAACGCGTCATTCTCTCTCTCACGCTCTAACAAGTAATTTTTTTTTAAAATGCAGGTGAGTGACAGAGAAGGACATCCAATGTTCTCTTTTGGCCTCCCTGTCCACACAGAGGAACACATACCTGCACTTTCATATGCATACACCATCCAAGGACACACATACCACACATGTACTACACATGCAAAAAGAGAGAAAAATTAGCCGGGCATGGTGGCACACGCCTTTAACCCCAGCACCCAGGCAGAGGTAGGAGGATCGCTGTGAGTTCAAAGCCATGCTGAGACTCCATAGTGAATTCCAAGTCAACCTGGGCTAGAGTGAGACCCTATCTCAAAAAAAAGAAAAAAGAAAAAAGAAAAGAAAAGAAGAAAACTTAAGAAGACTGGGAATGTAACTCAGTGTTGGAGTACTTGCCTCGCAAGAATGTGGCCCTGGGTTCCATCCCTAGCACCACAAAAATAAAATGAAGTGTTCAAGGACTGGAGAGATGGCTTAGCAATTAAAATGCTTGCCTGTGAAGCCTAAGGACCCAGACTCAATTCCTCAGTACCCACATTGGCACATACATCTGGAGTTCATTCGCAGTAGCTAGAGGCCCTGGTGTGCCTATTCTCTATCTGCCTCTTTCTTTCCCTCCACCTCCCTCAAATAAGTAAGTATTAAAAAAAAAAAAAAAACAGAAGAAGAAGAAAAAGCCACCGGGCGTGGTGGAGCACTCCTTTAATCCCACACTTGAGAGACATAAGTAGGAAGATCACCTTGAGTTCGAGGCCACCCTGAGACTACATAGTGAAGTTCAGGTCAGCCTGGGCTAGAATGAGACCCTAACTCAAACTCCCCCCCCCAACAAAAAAACAAAAAACAAAAGAGAGAGAGAAGAAAAAAATTTAACGATTATCATTTGGCCCCAAAACTCCACTTCTATGTGCATTGCTAGGAGAACTGAAAGCAAGCACTTGCATGCTAACGTCTACATAAGCGTCTACTCACAATAGACAGGAGGTGCCAACAATGCCAACGTCCATCAGCGGATGAACAAACAGCATTAGGTGCACAGCCACCCAGTGGGATGGCACTTGCCGTGAAGCGCAACGGAGCTGTGGCACTGGCCCAGTGACAAGCCTTGGAGACAGGCGGGAAGACGCCCATCACAAAAGACTGCACACCCTGCAGCATTCACATGCAGTACCAAGAGCCGGAAGTCAAAGACTGCGTGACTGCCAGGCTGAAGACGGGGAGCGATGGGAGCACGGGCTTGCTTTCAGGGTTACGGAGGATATTCTAAAATGTGATTGTAGCCATGGCTATAAAACCCATACTGAGAGATATGAGCTAATACTTATGTAGAGAGAAAGAGGCAGAAAGAGAAGAGACAGAGAATGGTGCACTAGGGCCCCTAGTCACTATAAAGCAACTCCAGACACATGTGCCACCTTGTGCATCTGGCTTTATGTGGGTCCTGGAAAATCAAACCTGGGCCCTTCAGATTTGCAGGCAAGTGCCTTATCTGCTAAGCTATCTCTCCAGCCCACCCCTTTATTTTATTCATTTTTATTTTTTGGTTTTTTGAGGTAGAGTCTTACTCTAGTCTAGGCTGACCTGAAATTTACTATGTAGTCTCAGGGTGGCCTTGAACTCACGGCAATCCTCCTACTTCTGCTTCCCGAGTGCTGCAATTAAAGGTGTGTGCCACCACGCCCAGCTTATTTTTAAATTTTCATTTATTTACTTATGAGATATAGGGGTCAGAGAGAGAAAAAATGAGAATGGAAGCACAAGGGCCTCTAGCCACTGCAAACGAACTCCAGATGCATGCACTACCTTGTGCATCTGGCTTATGTGGGCCCTGGGAAATTGATCCTGGGTCCTTACGCTTTGGAGGCAAGCACCGTAACTGTGGTACATTATTTAATTTTGCAGAGCTAGGGATGGAATCCAGGGCCTTGCACATACTAAACAGGTACTCTATCAATAATGCATAGTCCACCCTGAGCTATACACTTTAAACTGTATAGTGTGAGAATTATCTCAATAAAATAGTTGTTTTAGTCAGATGTAATGGAGTACATCTTTAATCCCAGCACTGGGGAGGCAGAGGTAGGAGGATTGCTTTGAGTTTGAGGCCAACCTGAGACTACACAGTGAATTCTAGGTCAGCAGGCTAGAGCAAGACCCTACTTCAAAAAATCCAAACAAGGGCTGGAGAGATGGTTCAATGGTTAAGGCGTTTACCTGCAAAGTCAAAGGACCCAGATTCGATTTCCCAGGACCCATGTAAAGCCAGATGCACAAGGTGGCACATTCAACTGGAATTTGTTTACAGTGGCTAAAGGCCCTCACGCACACTTGCTCCCTCACTTGCTCTCTCTCCTCTGCCTCTTTCTCTCTGGAGAGAATGCTTAGCTGTTAAGGTGCTTGCCTACAAAGCCTAAGTACCTGGGTTTGATTCCCCAGTACCTATAAAGCCAGATGCAGTGGAGCATACATCTGGAGTCCATTTGCAAGAGCTGGAGGTCCTGGCGCTCTATGTCTCTTTCTGCTTATAAATAAATAAAAATATTTAAATAAAACATTAAAAAAAATTGAAGCCGGGCATGGTGGCACACACCTTTAGTTAGTCCCAGCACTTGGGAGGCAAAGGTAGGAAAATCACTGTGAGTTCGAGGCCAGCCTGAGACTACATAGTGAGTTCCAAGTCAGCCTGGGCTAGAGTGAAACTCTACCTTGAAAAACAAAAAACAAACAAACAAAAAAATTGAGCGTGGTGGCACATGCCTGTAATGCCAACACTTGGGAGGCAGAAAAGGAGGATCCTTGGGGCTTGCTAACTAGCTGCCACTGTAGCCTAACTGGTGTGTTCCAGGTTCAATGAGAAACCCTGTCTCAAAAAAAAAAAAAAAATAAGGTGTACAGGCATGGTGGCGCACATGCCTTTAATCCCAGGACTTGGGAGACAGAGGTAGAAGGATTGCCACAAGTTCAAGGCCACCCTGAGACTACATAGTGAATTCCAGGTCAGTCTGAGCTAGAGTGAGACCCTACCTCAAAAAACAAAAACAAACAAACAAAAAAATAAGGTGGAGGGCTGGAGAGATGGCTCAGTTGTTAAGTTGCCTTCATACAAATCCTAAGGACCAGAGTCCAATTCTCCAGTACCCAAGTAAAGCCAGATGCACAAGTTGGCATGTGTGTTTGGAGTTCATTTGCAATGGCTGGAGGCCCTGGCACACACACATTCTCTCTCATATATATGTATGTATGTATGTATGTATGTGTGTGTGTGTATGTGTGTGTGTGTGTGTGTATGTATGTATATATATATATATATATATATATATATATATAGTTGTTGTTGAGGTAGGGCCTCACTCTAGCCCAGGCTAACCTGGAACTCATAGAGATCCACCTACCTCTACCTCCCCAGTTCTGGGATTAAAGGCATGCACCACCACACCCAGTTTTTTCTATCTGCTTCCTTTTCTCTCTAATAAATAAAATATTTCTGAAAAATAAAAAGCCAGGTGTGGTGGTCCACATCTTTAATCTAAGCACTCGGGAGGCAGAGGTAGGAGGATCACCATGAGTTCGAGGCCACCTTGAGACTACATAGTGAATTCAGGTCAGCCTGGGCTAGTGTGAGACCCTACCTCAAAAAAAAAGAGGGGGGAACAGAAGAGATGGCTTACCGGTTAAGGTGCTTGCCTGCAAAACCTAAAGACCCAGGTTCAATTCCCCAGTACCCATGTAAGCCAGATGCACAAGGTAGTACATGTATCTGGAATTCATTTGCAGTGGCTGGAGGCCCTTGTGCACCCATTCTCTCCCCCCCCCAAATAAATAAAAGTAATTAAAAAAAACGAAACAAAAAAGGTGGAGAACAGTTGAAGGTTGTCCTCTGGCCTCCAAACACGTGTGTGCACATACACATGTACACATATGAACATGCACACTAACCACGAGAAGACACCAAGATGGTAAACTGTCCAAGTTTACTACGCTAGGCCTGAGCCCTATGCAGGGACGGCATCATCACAAGAGCATCCAAGGACGCAGCCTGGTGGTCACGGGCTATCACTGCAGCCACATCAGAGGAACCCAGAAGCGCCACAGGAGCCCTCTGTGCCACCCACTAGGTCCTGAGCCGGCCCCCAGGGTCCAACTGCGGCCTTGCCATCCTCTGTAGCCAGCACATCCTCTGGTCTGGGCCCCACTATCCTTCCATGGGCAGTTTCCTGGGTTGTGTGGCGCCCCCACAAGCTTTCCCCTGCCCACCCTGTAACCTCTTGGGCCGTAATCCTTTTCTGCCCAGAGCCCTCACGGGCCCCAGCTGTCCCGCTTTGAGCCCCTCCCCTCTGCCATTCGGTGTCAGGTTCACAGAGCCTCCGCACCGGTCCCCCATGCTCCAGGTGCTATTCCCTCCCTTACTTCACATCTCCTAGAGTTTTCCACATGAACCCTAGCCAAATGCTTTACTTAGGCCCACTTGTTATCCTCAGGGCACCCACCAGCACCTGCCATCCTGGCCCAGCTGGCTTCTTCACCACCGGCTCCCCCACACACACCAGCCACAAGACACCCACTGCAAAGCAGGGATCTACTTTGCTCACTGCTGAACGCCCTCGGGGCCCGCCCTCACAGAGCCCCACTCTCCCACGGGGCCTCGGCAGCGCACGGGACGTGGTGGCACTCCCTCAGCACTTTACTGAGCTTGCTTCGTGCCAGGCACTGGGCTGTCATCAACCTCACTGACAAGACACTGGGAGAGGGACCAGCCAGGCTCCAAGCCCTCATGCTGGGCCTCACCACCTCCTTCAGCCCTGCGAACACCATATGGAAGGTCCAGCTCCTGCAACCGGCCGCCCCCCCAGTCCCACTTCGCGTTCCCTCCAACCCCCATAAGCCTGAGGCTACGAGACAAATACACGCCCAGTTCCCGCAGCCAACACTCAAGGGACACCATGTACATAAGGAGTCTGGCAAGGGGGAAAGAGCCCCTGGCGGGATCTGTGATCCACAAGAGACTGGCACTAGGCAGGAGTAAGCCTGAGGCCAAGGCCTTTCTCTGCAAGGACACTGCGAAAGCCAGGCTCTGAGCTCTGAGCTCTGTGCAGTGTGAGGGTTCTCCACTCACATTCAACCACAAAGAAGCACCGTTCTCTGCGCACGGTCCAGATGAGGCACTGAGACGCACAGCCGCGAGGCTCATTGGTCTGAGATCACACAAGCTGGAGCAGAATGAGAATCTGAGCCCAGTTGGGCATGGCTCCAAAACCACTCCTTTCTAATTCTTACTTTCTCAAAATTCTTTTGTTTGTTTTTTTTGGTTTTTTTTTTTTTTTTTTTTGTGGCAGAGTCTCACTTTGAGCCCTGGAATTCACACTGTAGCACAGGTTGGCCTCAAGTTCAACTATTCTCCTACCTTATGAAATAATATCCTTAACCCTGCAGAAGCCTCTCCCACAATGCAGCTGCCTGCAGATCTTCACTGTTGAGCCTGCCCTCTCTCTACTACTTTGCACAAAGGTGTATGAGTGTGGGGGGGAATCTCCTGCCACTGCAAATAGAACACCAGAGGCTTGTACAACTTTTTTTTTTTTTTTTTTGGTTTTTCGAGGTAGGGTTTCACCCTAGTCCAGGCTGACCTGGAATTCACTCTGTACTCCCAGGGTGGCCTCGAACTCACCGTGATCCTCCTACCTCTGCCTCCGGAGTACTGGGATTAAAGGCGTGTGCCACCATGCCCTGCTTTTTTTTTTTTTTTTTTTTTTTAAATTATCACTATAGCCCAGGCTGACCTGGAAGTCACTATGTAGTCTCAGGATGGCCTTGAACTCACCGCGATCCTCCTACCTCTGCCTCCCAAGTGGTAGGATTAAAGGCGTGTGCCACCATGCCCAACTTCTGCACCACCTTTTGTGTCCAACTCTACATGGGTATTGCTCTGCAAGCATCTTTTTTTTTTTAAGTATATTTTACTTTTATTTATTTGAGAGAAAGAGACTGGGTGAGGGAGAAGGAAAGAGAGAATGGGCACACCAGGACCTCTAGCCACTGCAAACCAACTCCAGATGCATGCGCCATCTTGTGCATCTGGCTTATGTGGGTCCTGCGGAATCGAACCTGGGTCCTTTGGCTTTGCAGGCAACTGCCTTAACCTCTAAGGCACCTCTCCAGCCCCATGCAAGCATCTTTAACCAATGAGCTCCCATGTTTTCAAATTTTAGAGTAATTTTGTTATTGTGGTAAAAACATACAACAAACCTTCCTCCTGGACAGTGAACTAAAAGCCATAATCCTCAACAAGAGTATGGGGGAATCATCTGGTAAGAAGAGCCTGGAGAAGGGGGGGATGAAGCCTAACCCTAAAACATTTGGCTCTGGCTTGTAACTCCCAGTACCAAAAATCGGCTACAACTCACACTGAGCTATTGATCAGAGAGACGTATGAGGTCCCCAAAATGAGACAGGCTTCTGTCAAAGCACTTAATTACCCACCTGAGGTAAAAGTTGAGACCCTATTTCTGAAGACACCACGCATTGCCAACACAGAACATGCAGATCTGGCTGGAATCTGGAAGTCAGTTCCCAAATGGTCTGCTCATACAGTGCTAGACAGCACTACATAAGCTGCTGGGGGAAAATGGCCAACAATGTCTTGAGCAAGCAGGGTACACTGCTATATGAAAGCAGCCAGCCTGACGAGATGTACACACCTGTGCAATGGTGGTACCCAGCCTAGGTGGGTAACCAATGGCTCTCTGACTGGCTGAGAGATCCACACGCTCAGTGGAAAGGAACCCATAGCTGGAATTGGGAACCAAGTCAGAATCCTATGGAGCCCAAGATTATAATCTCCAATGAGAACCTCCCCCAGTTTCTGACCAGAAAAGAGGCTTCACGCATCAAAATCTCTTTAAATTAACAATGCTTATCATCCCTTTTCACCTATGCTGATCTCACTCTCTGTTGGAGAATCTGCTTTTCTTTTTCAGAAGGCAGCGAGAAGAACCACCCCTCACACATCAGCCAGGGCCCAGTGAAACTACAGACGAAATGGCAAGATGACCAAGAGTGCTTGTTCTGAGAGCCAGGCATGGTGGCACATGCCTTCAATCCCAGCACTTGGGAGGCAGAGATAGAAGGATCACTGAGTTCAAGGCCACCCTGAGACTACATAGTGAATTCCAGGTCAGCCTGAGCTAGAGTGAAACCCTAGCTCGAAAAAAGAAGAGAGTGATTATTCCATGACAAGCCTGACAACCTGGGCCAGGGTGATGCATACAGAAACTGAGGACACTCAAAATGCACCAAAGCAGAAATCCTGAAGCTGCTGAGGGCTCAACACTACTAAAGTAGACTTAAAGCACACCCACCGAGTCTAAGTGTTTGACTCCTCTATCTTCAAACCAGAATCATACATTGTTTTCTTGTAATGGGTTGAATATCCTCAAGGCTCCCCACCCTGGATATAAGGACAAGTAACACTCCACTGTATGGACACATCCCAGTTTCTCTGTCCACAAGGATTCCATCACAAACACTGGGTTTCTTCAAACTCTTGGCTGTTGTGAATAACCCTACATACAAAGAACACAAATGTACAAGATCTCTTCAAGACACTAAGACCAGTGGGCATGGTGGAGGCAGAGGTAGGAGGATTGCCATGAGTTCAAGGCCACCTTGACACTACATAGTGAATTCCAGATCAGCCTGGGCCAGAGTGAGATCCTAACTTGGGGGGGGGGGGGAGAAAAAGAAAAAAAAAATGACAATAAATGCTGGCAAGGATGTGGAAAAAGAACCCTTCTACACTGCTGGTGGGAATGCAATCTGGTTCAGCCATTGTGGAAATCATTGTAGAGGTTCCTGAGACAGCTAAAAATAGATGTACCATATGACCAGCTATACCACTCCTAGACATATACCTTAAGGATTTGTCTCACTACCTTAAAGACATTTGCTTAACTATGTTTATTGCCACTCTATTCACAATAGCTGGGAAATGGAACCAGCCTAGATGTCCCCTAACTTATTAGTGGATGATGAAGATATGGCACATTTATACAATGGAGTTCTACTCAGTGGTAAAGAAAAAGGAAATTATGAAATTTTCAGGAAAATGGATGGATCTGGAAAAGATTATACTTAATGAGGTAACCCAGGCCCAGAAAGCCAAACATCCCATGTTCTCTCTCATATGCGGAGCCTAGCTACAAATGTTTGGACTTCTGAGTTGGAATAAAACTCAATAGCAGAATCCAGTAAGCTAAAAAGGGGATATAAAGGTAATAGAAGGGGGGGGGGCTTAAGAGGATGGTATTGTATGTATGTTAGGAGAAGAACAGATTACTGGGGGTGGAAAGGCCTAAGTGAGGTCAGGGGAAGAGACTAAATAAAGGAAAGGTAGGGGGAGGGCTAATCAAAATCTATGAGGGTATGAGTAAGTCATATGGAAACCTATGTTTTTGGACAATGGCACACCCAGAAGCCATAGATTGTTAGCAGAAAATTTTCAGTGCCAGGGATGAGCTACCAACCAGTGAGATGTTGGCCAGGAAGGTCCCTGACACTCCCCAAAACATTACAGGTCATTTCCAAGGCTCTTGGTTTCCCACCAGGAATAGATGGTAAGACCCTATTGCTGAAGACTCCACATACTTGGGCTGTAAGTTCAATAAGAAATCCCACAGGAGCTGAGCTGAAAACCTCCTCCACATAGTCCAGCTGACAGGAAGCTGGAAAAAGCTATGCTCCATGGGACAGAGAGAAATCACCAGTGGACATAAACAACAATGGACACTGAAAGCCTTAAATTTGGCTAGCCAGGCCAAATGAGCCAATGGGTGCAATAGTGGCACATCTGTTATGGGGGAAACCAACGACTCTTCAATTGGAATGGAGGCCCGCCCCACAGGAGGGAATGCATCCCTGATACTGAAAACCTGCCACAGGGGTAGTCATGAGCCCTAGGGGTGTAATGCCTGCTGGTGTCTAGCAAAATGTATATACTATGCTCACCAAACTGCCCAGTAAGAACTTCTCTTAATGTTCATACCCATATATTAATGCTACTCTCACTTTTGGTTAGAGAACCTTCTCTTTTCAGATGGTGGTGACCTTGGGATGACTCAGAAGGCACCATGGTGCTGAGAAGAAGTGACTGAGGAGTGCTCAGCACTGCAATGTCTCTGTCACACCTTCCAAGGCTCGAGGTCCATTGCAGAAAAGGTGGCAGAAAGAATGTTAAGAGCCAAAGGAAGGGTAGGACTCCTTACAACGTGCTCCTCCAGACACAAAATGGCCTGGATATCCATGACCTCACAGTGCCTGACACTACCTACACAAGACCATCATAATAGGAGGAAAAGATCATGACATCAAAATAAAAGAGACTGATTGAGAGAGGGAAGAGGTATGCTGGAGGGTGGAGTTGCCAAGGGGAAAGTGGGGGAGGGGAATTACCATGGTTTATTGTCTATAGCTATGGAAGCTGTCAAAAAAAAAAAAAAAAGAAAACAAGTTTTTTATGAGACCAAATGAGCAAGAAAATGGGAGAATTGGCGTGCCAGGGCTTCTAGCCACTGTAATGGAATTCCAGACACGTGTGTCACCTTGTACATCTGGTTTATATGGGTCTTGAGGAGTCTAACCTGGGTCCTTAGGCTTCACAGGCAAGCGCCTTAACCATTAAGCCATCTCTCCAGCCCTAAAATCCTTTTTATTATTATTTTTTTTTTGCAACAGAACAGGTTTATTGCCCATATAAGGATATTTTTTATCCAAATAATGCCAGTACCAACCACTCATTTGAAGAATCATTTCACGTCCTTTAATTTCCAGTTATAGAAGTTAAAGTTGTTCATAAATAGTTCATTATGATCCAAAATGCAAAAACTAAAGAATTCTTTTTGGAAAAGATATCATGGTTACAATTTAATAATAAAAACGTAATTGTTGTTAGCTGTTGTTTTGAGATAGAGTTTTGCCTCCTGAGTGCTGGGATTAAAGGTGTACGCCACCATGCCTGGCTTTTATTTATTGACAACTTCCATAATCACAGACAATAACCCATGGTAATTCCCCTCATCCCCCACTTTCCCCTTTGAAACTCCACTCTCCATCATATCCCTTTCCCCTCTCAATCAGTCTTTTATTTTGATGTCATGATATTTTCCTCCGATTATGATGGTCTTGTGTAGGTAGTGTCAGGCACAGGGCTAGAGAGATGGGTCAGTGGTAAAGGTACTTGCCTACAATATCTAATGACTTAGGTTCAACTCCCCAGTACCCACATAAAGCCAGATGCATAAAGTGGTGCATGCATCTGAAGTTCATTTCCAGTGGAGAGAGGCCTTGGTGCACCCATTCTGTTTCGCATCTCTCTCTTTCCTTGCCAAAAAAAAAAAGTTGACTCTCCTACCCTGAAGTCAGATGGAGTTAGCAGAGTTCATGTAGGCTTTCATTCATTTCATTCCCTCACTCAAGTTTTCAGAAGACATGGAAGGAAGGAGGGCACTGGGCCAGTTACTGAGGCAAGGCAGCCCAGGCCCTACCCTCTCAAGCTCACAGCTCACTGTCAGGACAACCAGCCCCATAGAGACTACCTGGCACGGGCAGTAATCACCCTGCCCCAGAGAGACTATTTTCCATTTGCAGATCAGCCGCTGACAAAGGAGCCAGGCACACACCTCTAACCCTCAGGAGGCTGAGGAAAGCTGACAAGGACAGGCACAGTGAGGGAGCAAAGCTTGGGACCGAAGCTCAGGAGAGAAGGCAGGTACCAAGGAGCAATCAGGGACACCAGCCACTTACAGACACTCCCAGTGAGGCCAACAATCTCCCTGCTTTCTTCAACCCTTGCCCTCAGCCTGGGAAGGATGAGAGGCCCTTGTGAGAGCCTCACCCCTCCTCACAGCGGCCACCAGCGGCTGCCTGGCCATGTCCCGCTGCAATGGCACATCTGAATGCGGATCACGTTCCCGTCCAGGGACACTAGATGCTTGTACAGCTCGCACCACAAAGCACCACAGATCCTTGTTGTCAAGCTCCTCTTGTCACCCTCTGAGAGGGGCTGATCCTCACCACCATCCTGGGGGGACAGAAAGCTCAGGAGGCCCACTGCCGACAGGGAAAGGAGACTGGAGACAGGGGTCGTCTAAGTACCCAACTCCAGCCTCCCTCTGTGCCATCATTGGTCTGGGTCCAAACTCCACTCTACACAGCAGTAACACCCATAACAAGAGTTAGGGGTGTGCAGTACACATTTTTTTTCTTTTTTTCTTTCTTTCTTTCGTTCGTTCTTTGTGTGTGTGTGTGTGTGTGTGTGTGTGTGTGACGGGGTGCTGGAGACAGACCCCAGGACCTCACAGACACTCTGCAAACGAATTCTAGACACATGTACCACCTTGTGCATCCAGCTCTATGCACAGGGGAATGAAACCTGGGTCCTTTGGCTTTGCCAGCAAGCACCTCAACCACTAAGCCATCACTGCAGTCCTCACCCGTGCTTCTGTAAGGAGCTCCAATAAGCCCACTGTTTCACAAAGCTAGAGTGGGATGGAATGTTTTCTTTTTTCAGTCCACTGTCGCCCTATCCTGAATAAACAGACAACGATTCATAGCTCCAATAAAAGTCACACGCCTTTCAGCCCAGCACTTGGGAGGCAGTGGTAGGAGGATGATGGGTCAAGGCCACCTAAGACTACAGAGCAAATTCCAGGTCAGCCTGGGCTACAGCAAGACACTACCTCAAAAAACAAACAAACCAGTTAGCTGGGCATGGGAAAAGATCAGGAAAATGTCTGCTGGCTGGAGAGTGACTGGGAAATGCAGGGATACCAAAGAGGCCAGGATGACAGAGTAAAGGAAGGAAGTGGAAAGCGGAGTGACATGAACCTGGCATAAGTCAGGGCAGGGAGGCTCGGAATGCAGCTCAGAGGCAGAGTCTTTGCCCAGCATGCACCAGACCCTGACTCACATCTGCACAAATCCAAAGGGAAGAAAAAGTCCAAACTATGTAGGGCCTTGAAAGCTCTAACAAAGAGCCCAGGTTTCCTCCAAAAGGGAGCTGGGGAGATGGCTCAATGGTTAAAGGCACTTGCTTAGAAAGTCTGTCAGCCTGAGCACAATTCCCAGCATCAGGGCCTCAGGGGGCGATGGCAGCACATCTGACTTCAGTTGCCCAGCATCCCATGCAAAGCCAGACACAAAGTGGTACACAGGTCTGCAGTGGCAAGAGACCCTGGCAGGCCCATTCACATGCTCAGACAGATAGATGGATGGTAGATGGACAGATGGGCGGGCTGGCAGGCAGGCAGACAAACAGAGGTACTC
Organism: Dipus sagitta; assembly: GCA_036346955.1. Lineage (NCBI taxonomy): Eukaryota > Metazoa > Chordata > Mammalia > Rodentia > Dipodidae > Dipus > Dipus sagitta. The sequence continues at coordinate 75,215,114 of CM070787.1, read as the reverse complement.
AGAAGCTATGGAGAAAATCTAAGCAAGACAAGGACAGAGTCAGCTTTGTGCTTTAGGTGTTTTTTTTTTTTTTTTTCTTTTGAGACAGGGTCTCATGTGGCCCAAGCTGGCCTCCACCTCATTAAGTACCAAGAGTGACCTTGCACTTCTGCTTCCACCTCCACAGTGCTGACATCAGAGCGTGTGCCACCACACCGCTTCACCCTGTGCCGCAATGGAACCCAGAGCTTCGTCAGTGCTAAGTGCACACTCCACAGACTGAGCCACGTCCACAGCCCAGCTTTAGGCTTTGCAAAGACCTCTCCGACACCCTGCATGCACTGGAAGGGACGGGGCCAGAGGCCAAGAGAGCGGGGAAGAGGCCAGGTAGTGACAGGAGTAACAGCAGAGCTGAAGCAGGTTGCAGGGCCGCTCAAGCTGTGGCGCTGAAGACAAACAAGAGTTAAACACAGGGCTGGAGCGATGGCACAGTGGTTAGGAGCACTTTCGTGAGAAGCCTGATGGCCTGGGTTGAATTCTTCAGTACCTACGTAAAGCCAGATGCACAAAGTGGCAGCACAAGTGTCTGGAGTTCACCTGCAAGGCCAGGTGGCCCTGGCACAGCCATTCTCTCCCAGTCTCTGTCTGCTTCCTTCTCTCTCAAATAAGTACATTTTTTTAAAAGTTTAAAAAAAAGAGCAGGGCATAGTGAAGCACACCTTCAAACCCAGCACTTGGGAGGCAGAGGCAGGAGGATTGCTATGAGTTCGAGGCCACCCTGAGACTTCATAGTGAATTCCAGGTCAGCCTGAGCTAGAGTGAGACCCTACCTCGAAAAACCGAAAACCCAAAAATAATGATGATGATGATGATGATGATGATGATGGAAAGCCAGGCCATGTCACATGCCATTGTGGCAGCGAAAACTGAGGAGAGTTGAAATGCATGGATAAGACAGGATAACTGACTGCCCACCACAAGACTCCCCACTGCTTCCCCACCTGCCAGGGCCCAAGAGAACTTGCAGTGGAAGCGGCACCATGAACACTGCTGTAACTGCTAACCTGATAACCAGCCCCAGGGTGATGGTGGCAAATATAGTGATCAAGCACAACCAACCTATCAAAGCAGAAAGCCAGAGGCTACAAAGAACTCAGCCTTACATCAGACTGCCAGCAGTCCTGCCACGGCCCAGGGATCATTGCAGAAGAGGCGGCAGAAAGACTGTAAGAGACACAGAGTGGATGGAACACCCAGAGGCACAGTCCCCCACTATCCCATTGGGACTGACTAAGGCATTCACGACCCCACAGTAAATCCCATAATTGCACAGAGGGCCCCAAGGAAATGGGAACAGGGGAGAGGGAATAAAAGGGCATAATCAGTTAAGAATAAATAAATATGTGAAAGCTAATAAAAGAAAGAAGCCGGGCGTGGTGGCGCACGCCTTTAATCCCAGCACTCGGGAGGCAGAGGTAGGAGGATCGCCGTGAGTTCGAGGCCACCCTGAGACTCCATAGTGAATTCCAGGTCAGCCTGGGCTAGAGTGAGACCCTACCTCAAAAAACCAAAAAAAAAAAAAAAAAAAAAAGAAAGAAAGAAGAGGGCTAGGGAAATGGCTTAGTGGTTAAGGCATTTGCCTGCAAAGCCTAAGAACCCCGGTTCGATTCTCCAGGACCTACGTAAGCCAGATGCACATGGTATCGCATGCATCTGGAGTTTGTTTGCAGTGGCTGAAGGCCCTGACACCAATTCTCTCTTTCTCTCTGCCTCTTCCTGTCTCTCTCAAATAAATAAAACAAATATTCCAAAAAAAAAAAAAAAAAGAGGAAAAGAAATAGAAAGAGAAAAAAAATGCCTGACGTGGTGGTACACGCCTTTTAATTCCAGCACCCAGGGGCTGAGAGGTCACTGTGAGTTCAAGGCCAGCCTGAAATTACATAGTGAATTCCAGGTCAGCGTGGGCTAGAGTGAGACCCTACCTTGAAAAAAAAAAAAAAAAAAAGTCAGAAGAATTAAACACATGAAAGAGGCATTACAGACCAATGTCCTCTCTGTGCTGTGAGACAGGGAAAAGGCCAGCAAAGTAGATGTCCAAGAAAGCAGTCAAGTGGCCAACACAGGACAGACCACCAGGGCCTTCAGGCTAAAGCTGGAGCTTGGTATTTTCTGTAAAAGCCACCAACGCATCACACAAGAAAGAGAATTGGTCAGATGCCACTTAATGAATACTGATGTTACCACTGCTGGATGTCACGCCAAGACTCAAGAATGGCTGAGGTGGAGCTGGAGAGACAGCTTAGTGGTTAAGGCACTTGCCTAAGGACCCAGGTTCAATTCCCCAGTACCCACAGAAGGCAGATGTGCAAGGTGGCGCATGCATCTGGAATTCGTTTGTAGTGGCTGGAGGCTCTGATGTGCCTATTTGCTCTCTCTCTCCCTCTCAAATAAGTAAAAATATTAAAAAAGAAAAAAGTAGCTGAGGTGTTCTGGGCACTGGGAACAAAGCAATGAGGAACACCAAATATTTCCCAGAGGTGGTCAATCTTATGCCTGGACTGCTTAAAGGGCTACAGAGTGTTCCCTCCTTCCTGACAGGCACCAAATCTGCACTGAGACTACACCAGACATGAGAGAGTGTAACAGGGCTGGAGGGATGGCTTAACAGTTAAGACACTTGCTTGAAAAGCCAAAGGACCCAGGTTCGATTCCCCAGGACCCACGTAAGCCAGATGCACAAGGTGGCACATACATCTGGAGTTCCTTTGCAGCAGACGGAGGCCCTGGTGCGCCTATTCTCTCCCTCCCTCCCTCCCTCTCTCTCTCTCTCTGTCTCAAATAAATAAATAAATATAAATATTTTAAAAAAAAAAACATTTTAAAAGGTACCTAAGGTTCTCACTCTCACATAAATAAAAATAAACAACATAAGGGACTGGAGAGCTTGCCTGTGAAGCCTAAGCACCCCGGTTCAAGGCTTGATTCCCCAGTACCCATGTAAGCCAGATGCACAATGTGGCACATGCGTCTGGAGTTTGTCTGCAGTGGTTGCAGGCTTTGACGTGCCCATTCTCTCTCACTCTCAAATAAATAAATAAAAATAATAAGGTTAAGAGGCTGGGCATGGTGGCACATGCCTTTAATCCCAGCACTTGGAAGGCAGAGGTAGGAGGATCTCCATGAGTTCGAGGCCAGCCTGAGACTACATAGTGAATTCCAGGTCAGCCTGGGCTAGAGTGAGACCCTACCTCAAAAATAATAATAATAAGGTTAAGTCTGCAGATATAATGGAGATGCTGTGTATCTTCTGAAGAGACAAAACCCACACTGAAATTTTAAAAGAAATATATTGTAATAACACTGTTGTAAGTAACATTTTCATGACTGCCTGTTTTCTATTTGAACACAGTCATTGTTGGGAATGTCCATAGCATTATAATTGCTTAGCCATTGAATTAGAACATAAATTAGTGGAAATTGGAAAATTTGTAACCTTTTGCAGAATTCATGTTTCTATTTCCTATATTTGCTGAAGATAATATAAGTTTTCAAACCAAAAAAGAAAAAAAAGAGAGAGATGGGGCTGGAGAGATGGCTCAGTGGTTAAAGGCACTTGCTTGCAAAGCCTAATTACTGGGGCTTGATTCCCCAGTACACACATAAAGCCAGTTGCACAAAGAGGCACGTGCATCTGGAATTAATTTTCAGTGGCAACAAGCCCTACCATGCCTATTCTCTGTCTCTCTCCTCAGCTCTCTCAAATATATATTCAATTATCTGATTGTCTGGTGTGGTGGCCCACACAGTGAGATCCTGTCTCAAAAACCAACAAACAACAACAACAACAACAACAAAAAGCCAGGCATAGTGACACACACCTTTAATCCTAGCACTCAGGAGGCAGGGGTTAGAGGAGGACCATTGTGAATTCAAGGACAGCCTGGAACAACTGGGTGAGTTCCAGGTCAGCCTGGGCTAGTGTGAGGCCATACCTTGGAAAAACAAAACAGAGGGTGGTGGGGAGAAAGGAAGATGGAGAATGAGAAGAAACAAGAAATAGATGTCCTGGGGAAATAAGGCTCTTGTCTGAATTTTAACTGGATGCTGGGGGCCTGTCTCACCCCAGACCAAAGCGTGGCCACTCACAATCTTTTCATAGTACTCCCGGCGTCGCTCTGCCCTCTTCTTGTAGTCTACCATCATGCCTCGAAGCTTGCGCTCATGCTTCCGAGCCTCGTGCCACATCGTGGTGAGGCCTCAACCTGGAGGAGGAGGAGACCAGGCCTGTCAGATGGGCCATAAAATCATGTGGGCGGGGTCACAGTCACAGGAACAAACCGGTAACAAAGCAGACCCTCAGTACCACCTCCCTCAGCTGGGAGGCCAAATGGTTAGAGGTATTCCTTAACAGCTCTGCTCCAGTAGCTTAAGGATTCTGAAAAGCTCATAGGTAACTCAGGTATGACAACTGGGGAAGGAATGCCCTACATTCCACGGGCTACAACCCGGGATAAACAAGTCTGGAAAGTTAAAGCACAGGAGACTGAAGCAGGAGCATCATCACAAGTTTAAGGCCAGCCTGGGCTACAACAGTGAGACCAATCCAGTTAGGACTACACAGCAAAACCGTGTCTCAGAGTAAGTACCAGGTGTTGTGGTACACACCTTTAATCCCAGCACTCAGGAGGCACAGGTAGGAGGATCGCCTTGAGTTCGAGGCCACCCTGAGACGACATAGTGAATTCCAGGTCAGCCTGAGCTGGAGCGAGACCCTACCTCGGGGGGGGGGGGGTGTTAAATAAGTGTGATGGCTCATTCCTATCATTCCAGTACTCAGGAGGCTGAAATAAGAATGCAGTGAGTTCAAGGCCAGCCTTGGCTAGAGAACTTGCCTCAAAAAAATAAAATAAAATAAATGCAAAACAGAAAGAAATTTCCAATAGCAGTATCTGAGGCAGGGAAAGGGGAGGAATGTCCAAAGGTTCCCAAGCAGGTGGCACGCGTGGGCTGGGCAGGGTTGTGGGGGTGCAGGGTTTAAGGATAAAACAAGAAGGCGCAGGCTTCGTGGAGACGCGGTAGCAACGTGGAGGTGGGGACGGAGGACAGGTGAAGGGCGTGGATGGAAGATGGAGAGGCTGCAGGAGGAGGAGGAGAAGGAGACGGGGAGGTGTTCAGAAGAGGTGAAGCGGGGAAGGCAGGCGTCCCGTGGAGACCCGGGAGAGCGTGGGGGGCGGGGCCCACGGGGTTCGGGACTGGGCCGAGGACTCGGGGCGCGGCCTGTCAGGACGGAGCGGGGTGCGGGCCTCGCCTCGGATCCCCGGCGGAGATTCACGGCAGCACCGGGACCAACCCGGACGCAGGCCGGGCGGGACTGGACGGGAAGAAGCCCGGGAGCTCCGGGGCCTGCCTGACGCCCGCACTCACCGGCTTGCTCGCCGCCTCCCAACAGCTGCTACCGCGGCTGCTGCTGCTGCGGCGGCGGCGGGGGCGGCGGAGGCTGCTGCGCTCGCGCGCGCGCGCGCCGGAAGCGGAAGTGAAGGGTGGCTCGGACGGGAGCCGGGCGTCACGGAACGCGCTTCCGCAGGCGCGGGGGCGGGGCCTAGAGGCGGCATAGGGCGGGGCTTGAGGCTGCGGTGCGGGGGCGTGGTCTGAAGGGGCGGGGCTGACTGTCAAACCTGGGGCGTGGTCTGGAGGTGATGGGGCGGGGCTTGAGGCTGACGCAAAAGGGGGCGTGGCATGGAGGGGCGGGTTCTGGGGGTGGGGCCTGTAGTGGGCGTGTCCCGGACGCTCTTTGCAAGAAACCTGGCGGCAGTCCAGCCCGCCTGCATGGTGTCTCAGGCGCAGTAGAGATGAGATACCCCTCCCAAGGCTCAAAAAAATAATAATAATAAATAAAAAGAAAAGAAAAAGAAAACAACTCTTTATTATTGAGAAAACCGAACAACCTAACCCCACCTTCAGAACTGGGGAAAAGGACGGGGATCTGTCCCCTCCTCCCAATATATACAACTTTCCGGATCTGTCCCGCGTGGAGGGAGAGGTGCCCGCGCGCTGGCCGGTAGCCCCCTTTCCTTTTCTCATCTGTAGAATGGACTCAAGGAGAGCAGCGAGCTCCCTCCCTCCAGCTACTCTCCAGAGCTGCACAGACGTGTCCCGTTCACAAGGAGGAGGCAGGAAGACTGACCAAGGGTGGCCGCAGGCGATGGAGTGCTGTCCCCTCCACGTGGGGGACTCACACCAACCTTCCTCGCCCAGTGCCTCTTCTGGCCACGCCGAGGCTACGTG